>CM062805.1:1012756550-1013332184 GCA_031772625.1 Pinus tabuliformis | reverse complement strand
GGAATAAAGAGAAGGAAAAGGGGTTCCAAACAGAGATATACTAATCACAGGCAAAAAAATTCATGAATAGAACTGGAAAGAATGAATCACAGAAACCAAAACTGAACAATGCCTAGTTTGATCATCGCACCTGTAACACAGGGAATTTGAATGTCAGCGCACCTACTACACTCGGGAAGTGCGCTGAATTTCAGATTCACAGAACAGTACCTGCGCTGGGCCAGAGACGAGACTTGGCTTGGGTTCCGAGTCACAGTTTACAGTTCAGTTCATGGGTTTTGGCCGAGCGAATGGTAATCAGTAATGCAACAATCAGGGGTAGATCTAAAGAGGATCTAAGAGCTATCACAAGGGAATCATAGCGTTTTTAAATCAGTTGTTTAATTTATAAACAAATCCCGGAGATTGATTGAAGCGACATTTATCTACGTTGCATCTGGATAGCAAATGCAGTTCGAAAGCTACCTGGCTCGACTTCAGGCTCCATCTGTAAGTTTATAAAATAGGCAACAAGGAAGATAAACAAACAAACTAATTCATCCCTAGTGGAGTCGCCATTTTGTTACAGGGAAAAGTGTCTACACAGAACTGCTTATCCCACTAAGGTGTGATAGCTACCTTAGAAACAAACAAAGTAAAGCTACTTTCGTTTTTCCTTTATGAAGTATAGATGAGAGAAGAACAAAGAAGACTAACCTTTGTCTTGCGCTAATCTCCTAGTTCGATTCCTCTCTCGCTTGATAGTCTTTCGCTACTTGCTCCCTTGCACGCCCAGCTTCATAGAGTACCTGTAAGATCACAGTAGCATAGCACTATACAAGAACATGGATCTATAATCATATACAATATATGATCAGATGTAAATTGACCATACAAGTGCATAAAACATAAATGATGCAAGAGTATGGAGGAAAACTTGAATAGCTTTTCTTGATAAACAAGAAAGAGCCAAGAGGAGTTACAACCAGTTGTTCTGACCTAGCATCATCCTCTCAGCAAGGAAGCCCCTCTTCACCTCATACAAAGCTTAGATCACCCAACAATCTGATGTTGTCTCAAGAAACCAACAACAATTCCTTACAATATGCAAAATTCCAGCCTCCGGATCTCTGGGATGAGGGATCCATATATAGATATCTGTAAGGGAGATGAGTCAGCTTGTGATTTGATTAGTGTCTTCCCTTTGATAGTTCTTGCTTCCACTTGGAGATTGATGATCTCTTACTCATCCTTGGTCGAATTCAGAGAGCCAAGTGTCACAGGAGAAGTTCCTGGAAGTTTCCATGCCTCTCCACCTCGCGGAATGACACTGCCATTTGTCACTTCTCGCCCATCGCACCCCATAGAAGGGATTTTTGAAATGTAACGCACCCACACAGTGTGTTTAGGTGAGATGCAACGCACTTTGCCTATGGAGCAGCTGAAATGATCCTGTTTTGACCAGTTCTGAGCAGTTTTTCATGGAGAACTTCTGGGAAAAGCTGTAATCAGTTGACCTTGTTCCTTTAGGGGTTAGAACAACACTTTTAGGGACTTAGGAGCCCTTGGTTTATGGACATTTTATGCTTTGAGTTGTAGTGCCCAAAAATGTCTATAACAGTTTCCCCCTAAAGCATGAGGTCGTTAATCTTTTGATGTCGGGTGAAATGCTTTATTATTAGGATCTGAAGTTCTTTCAAGCTGGGAGGAGACCTGTAATAAGATACAATAGAATACATTATCTTCATAATATTTTCATGATCTAGCTGAGGCGGTATTCCCATCCTCAGCTTCATAAATTCATTTTCATGTACATAGGACAGACAATCGTCTGAGTGTAGACTGATGATTCTGGTAGAGACATCATCCCTTTGATTGGATGATTATCTGTGCAACAATGATGTACATTTGATGTCTTTATTTCCCTGAATATATATCGCAGCCCGGATGGATGAAACTAGATCCGGGGTCTTCAATCTCGTTCGATCTTCACTCGAAGTACAAGTCTATCCATGTGAGAGATGTTTTGGAGTCGAACATGGAAAGACATCGCCTGATTACCAGCCAATGATGTAAGCTGTTAACATGCGCGAGAGGAATCAATGATAATGATAATGACCCTCAAGGTACTGCAGTACAATTCACGTGGTGTGAATAAAGGACTTGGCATCGAACACCATGTAAAATATTTCGATTGAAGGCCATTGACGTAAACCTGTCGCCGGAAGTGAGAAACTTGCCATTGAGGCATGCAAGCTTCAAAGTACTGAACAGAGTGTTCCTAGATCGACTTCTTGGATAATGAGTTGATGTTGACAAGAAGCGATCTGTCACAGGAGGGCCTTAATGAATCCCACATCAATGACACGGAACGGAGCAAATGATTTTAATGGAGGTGAAAACGATCTGATGACATACGGTTCAGGGTGGCGGTCATGAAAGAATGGAGTGTAAATGTATTGTAGCGGGTGAGACACAGGTGAATTCTCTGAATGACTTCTCTTGAACATATCGGCGACACTGACATGATGGATTGGTAGCATTACCCTAGATGTGGATGGTGTGATGGGACCATGGTGATGTGATTCGTGAATGAAACAACCCAACCCGACTTGGATGCAGAGTGAAAGTGTCATGTTCAAGTGCGACTTGATACCAACAAAGTTTCGTCAAGTTTTCTTCCCAATTTTCCCCAGTCATTGTTGACCAGTACCTCTTTATTTTTGTCAAGCTTGAGGAGGATAACATATGCTTGTTCTATAATTTTCCCTTCGGGCAAACCCATCGCTATGTTTTAACGAGCCTAGCGATAGTGAAACTCGTTCTTGTCTGCTATGGACAAGTTTGTCGTTATTAAGTTTTAACGAGTTTAACGACAAAGATAACTTGGTCCTTTTCAATTTTAGAGAGTCTGAAAAGGAACGTAAAGGAAACTCCAAAATTCCTTTTTCGTCATCTAATCCCTTAATTCCGAAAAAATATAAAACAATACAGAAGGGATGAATTTTCGATACTTTTAACGAGCCGAACAAAACAAGTGCTCGATCTTTTTGTGTAATAATCCCTCAGGTCCAAAAAGATTAAAATTTAGAGGAGGGATAGAACTTCCGGTCCCTTTAACAAGCTGGAGAGGCCAATGGCTCGACAATCTTTTCATATTTTACGAGTCAGTTGAAAAGAGCTTAAAGGAGACTCGTCTTTTGAGGAACGAGTGATAAAATTGGGTAGCAGCCGATTCGAGGTAAGGTTTGGAATGTTCCAATCACGACAGTGTTACAAGGATGGCTAGTGAGATCACTCTTCGCAGCTGTTCCTCAAAAGGGGTAAACAATCAAATGGAGGTGAATGATCGGCCAATACAGAGTGGAGGTGATGATGAGAACACGACCAAGGCTTTTAAAGGCTGAAGTACTACATTCACGATGGTTATTTACCAGGAAATAGTTCATTTTTTAATGAGCTTAAATGCGGGGAGAAACATTTGCTCATGGCTTATGTTTATTTTTTAACGAGCTTGAACTATGCGCTAAAACTGCTCGATACAACGGTCACTTCTTGACTTTACCATAAATGGCTTTGTTCTTTCAAAGATTGTACTGCATTTTCAATTGATTTATCAAACTAGTCAGAAATGAACAATATATGTTTGAAAAATGAGTTATAACACTAATATTTTACTTCGAACTACGTAAAAGTAATGTAAAAGTGCTTTTACCTCTCATTTTACCATTTCATTTGAACTTTGGTTTGTTGGAGCTTTGGAGGTGCTTTTCCCCCTTGATTTTCATCAGCTGATTTTTGGATATTCTGTGGACGATTCTCGGTGCCGTCTGGACCAGGTAGGAGCTAAACTTGAGCTCTTTCATTTCATGCTTTACATTTTGCATTCTGAGCTTGATCCTTGGTTTTTCTGAGCCTTTGGGGTTTGAACAACTTGCCCTGGCTTCAGTGCACCCTTTGTGTATCGAAAGGTGCGTTGGATGTTGGCTAGTCTACTGGCCATCTGACATGCAACGCACCCAGAGCACTTTTGTAGGTGCGATGGGCGCAAGGAAGGAATTTTGTGCACAATTTTTGATGGAAATTTTGCATGTTTCTTACCAAAATCAAGATCTAACTCTTCTCTTGTTTGTTTTCAGAGATCTTTGGAGCAAGATGTCTATTACATGGCGAGAACGTGAGCATGAAGAAGAGGACATGGTTGCTTTACATGATCCGGTTACAGTAAACGCACTGCGGAACTGTGGCTTGCTGAAGTTTTTCCAAATTTATAGCATGAGACAACAGATTAACTTGCTGTAGTATTTTCTCGATGCTTGGGATCCTACCAACCAGGTGTTCCAGGTTAGGGGAAAATCCATCCCCTTGACTGTAGTGGACATCTATTTCTTGACTGGCTTGTCGAGGTGGGGTGCCCCCATCTCTTTATCGGGTTCGGCCCGAGGAGGTGAATCTGTGAGAGATTATGTTCGCCGGTATTGCAAAGAGGGATCTCAGCCGAGTAAGGATGGAAAGATCATCATCCGTGATGTCACTGACATGTCCCTCAGGACTATTCTGTTTACTTTTGGTAGGATGGCTGGTGGTGCGGCTCTTCATGTAGCCAACCGATCTTATATGCAGTATGCCTTGGAATGTCTCCAACCGAAGGTGTTCAACTGGTGCGACGCAGTACTTCTTGTGATGAAAGAACAGTTGACCAAGTTGAAGAGTGGGAGGTTGAAGAACTTTGGTTATGGTTCTATCTTGACTACCTTTGCCTTGGAAAAGATACCACTGATGCAACCGCAGTATATTGCACTAGATTTACCTTCACCGACTGAACACGTATGTAGAGATGGGTCGACCATATGTCTAGGCATGCTGGTCAATCTCAGATTTCCTTTTCTGATACCTTCTTTGGGTGGTTTGATCATCAGGAGATGGTTTATTCCGAGTATCCATATGCCGGTATGGACTTCCGGGGTGATCCAGATTTAGTACTGCCGGCTGGCGAACAGTGGGGCGCCATTGGTAAATTCTTTAACCATATCCCTGCTTATCGTTTTTCTTTTATAATGTCCTTGTGCTTTATTCTGTCAAGACTTAACCAAACTCGTGTGTTCATGCAGATGTTGGTCCCGTTCGGCCAGTAGTACGCCTGAGAGTGCCAGCTGCCGCCCCAGCAGGAGAGGCTGTTGGAAGGGCTATCCTTCATGACCTCGATGTGGCTAAGACTCTCACAGCATTACAGGAATAGGTTGACGACCTCACTCTTGGTATTCCAGATGTGAGGACTGACGAGCTGCCCTTGAGGTTGCAGCGGCATACTACTGGTGTGCCAAGACGATGGACTCGGCTCTTACGCATGATCGCACAGGCTGTGACTTGCTATCACGAGCATCATTAGACTAGGGTGCCCCCTAGCGTTTTGAGTTTTTGGTCATTTGACCAATTTTGTCTTGGTTACAGAACATTATGTGTAAACCATAAACAATTATATATATATTTTTGATTTTCGAAGCTTTATTTTGGTTAAGTTACATGATCCAAATGCAAATATTGATGGTATGCTTCTTTTTATAAATGTTGCAAATGTCTATCTAACACATAATTTGCCAATGAGTCAGTTAATGTGTTTAAGGTTCTGGAAATATGCTGATATTGAATAAAATCAAATTGTCTTTCCAAAATCTTAACCCTTAGGAACATGTGATAAATAGCTGGATTTCGGACAGAGTAGATACCAGTGAGTTGTAGTATGACGAGTTGTGAGTCTAGCCTGACAATCAGTCGGCGTATACCATGTGTGATGGCATCAGAGAGAAGTTCTATCAGCGCGCTATATTCAGCGATGCTATTCGTTGATCGACCAATGCATACCCCTCTGAAACTTACTAACTCGCCGCTTGGATAAAAAATGGCCCAGGCCGTGGAAGATAGGTTCCGCAAACTACGACTCGCTCCGTCGGCATATCCAACACATGACTCCAATAGGTTTGACATCTGCAATAAATGTACTTAAAAATTGAATCATATTCAAGTCGTAATTCTACAACTTGATTTGTAATATTATCGCTCATTTGCAGTGGGCATTCCACTCCAAAATCTGCTGGCATAATAGTTCTTTATATTGTAGAAGCTGGGAATTGAGACCAAGTGCCTCTGTGACAAATTGTTCTATTTTGGAATCATCTTTATGCAGTTCGATTATACTCTGTAACTATTCTTCTTTACTAGCTAAACTGCTTTGATGTGCCAACTGCATTTGCTGAAAGTCTTGCTGGAGTTTTGCCAATTGTGTTTTCGCTTGTTGGTTGACGCTGACCTGCCGTAAATGTTGTTCCAAAAGAAAAATCCTATCTTATTTTTTCTTTTAGCAGCAGTTGTACCTCTACCTCTTTGTCAATGGTTGTTGAAGCTTATGCACCTGCAACCTGTGAGATTCTCCAATGGATCTGTAGACGGGTCTTTTCAAAGAACATCCAGAGGTTCATCCTTGGGAGTGAGTACAAAATCCAACTTTCTTTTCTTTCTTTGTCTTCTAACGACGGCCTTATGTTGAGGGTTGTAGAATACATCTAGAGGAGTAATTTCCTCTATTCTCAATACAATCTCAGATGTGGGAGCAATGGGAATATGCTCTGTTTCCTAAGTGCTAACAACCCTTTCTATTACCATTTTTGTAGTCATCTCTTGTGTGTTTTTTGGTGGCTTTAAATTTTGTTCCTCTGTGTTAAGTATCTTATTAAAATTTTCCCATTCTCCTTCTAGATCAATTATGAGCGGCTTTGCTTGCTTTGTAAGGGGAGTTGAGGCTTCAGCTTGTTTTACAAACGAAGTTTGTTGATCAGACTTTGCTGTGGACTAGGCTATGTCTTTTATTGACTCCTCACTCTTACTGTGTTCATTCTCAGATTGATTGCCACAATTTTCTGTTAATTCTCTTTCAAAACTTGTTTTGAACTTCTCTTTTGAATCCTCACTTATGATTACACTGGGAGTAGGATCTCTTACTGGTTCGATGAGTAATTGGTCCAATGGGACCTTAGATAACCTCTGTTTTCTTTAATTATCAAAAGTTTGTAGACCTTCTTGGTCAAAAAGAATTTGTGTTGTATGCTAAACTTCTTTGAAGGTGTTTTTCTACAGGAAAACATCATCAAAGGGATCTTTTTCATGGGGAAATACTTTTATTTTAACCATTGTAGTAAAATCTTTTACAATACCAAAGGGATCATATTTCCTTCCCGGGAACTTGGGTAGTTGTAAAAATAATACATTATTAACTTCTTTGAAAGCATGACCTTAGTCATGCAATGAAAATGCTCTACATGTTATAGAAAATTGAGGCCAAATGGCCTTCTTGGAATCTTTCAAAACTTTTCTCATCCCCCACTCGTCACATGTCTAATAGGCTATCTCCCTGGCCATCAATTTGTCTGGGACATAAAATAGGTAGCACATGAGGTGAGGTAATACTACCAAATACTCTGATATACATGAATAATTCTTCCCCAAACCATCTCACTACGGGGAGAATGCCTACCTCAACTTCTTGGTAAAACCTTGGGGCATCTTTGTTGTAGATCTTTTTATGAATAGGAGTATTACTCCGTGACAAATTTTGAAGAAATGTGGCACAAAATTTGATTCCCACGTGACTTTGTGATAAATTTGAATGGGAAGTGGATTTTGAACCATCCACTTCCATCCCATAACAGGAAATTTAGAAACAAAACAAATAGCATCCATAACATAGGCGCTCATGAAAAATGGAGGGTAAACCCTCGAAGCAATGCTTCTTTTTCTTCTGTATTCTAAAATTGCAGTGGCTAAATTATCTGAAAATATTTGATCCCAATTCATTATTGTAGCATTGATAGCTACATCTACTAGGGGCAACCATTTTGATAAAAATTTGTTGCCGTCTGGTTTACCAAATAGTCTACATAACATAGTAGCGAAAAAACAGTAAGGGGAACAAAGAGAACCAATGGTGTACATAAAGTTTTTATCTTTTTTTAGTCTTTCCTCATTGTTTGACCAATGCTTCATGCATTCTACCAAGTCTTCGTTCTCCTTGGTGAACTTCTCGACAAATTGCTTGTTGTAGATGGCCTGGGGCTCTGGTAGATGGTACATGAGTCTCAGATTGTCTAGGGTAAACGATCCCATGAATTTTTGGCTTGTTGTCTTGAATTCTCTGTCAGATATGTCCACATCATCTATAATCCACTTAACCATGTTGATATAAGGGAGTATCTTTGGTCTTGCAACAATGCGATGTAGAAATGAGCATGCAAGTTCAGTTAGGGATGCATCAGAAGAACCACGTCCATTAGTTGTAACTGTTACTTCCATAGTTCTCGGTTGTTCCTCCTCCAATAACTAATACATAGTTTCCCATGTAGATGTCCCTGCATCTCGTTTATAGGTAGTGTTTGTGAACAATGGGGTCATTTCTGATTTTTTAGAAACGGGTGCCTTTCCTTTCTTCACCATTTCTTTGGATGTTCTTCTCTATGTGTTCTTGCTGAAACTTACAAGTAGAAAGTAGAATATGATAAAAATGATAGTGAATGTAGAAATAATCAATAGAAGGACGAAAATAAGGCGACGAAGGTTCTTTAATTCTAAATCATATCAAAAGATATCAACTTGTGTCAAATGGTCGTTTACACTGATCCTAATCATTCCTTTAATAAATGTCCACTAATGAACCGTTATGCTTAACTTTAATGTTCATAAATTCATATCGAAAGTTGGGAAATACTCTCCTAGAACCCTGAGCCCTTTGGGTTGCAATAAAAGAGATTTTGCGATTTGCTTTGCAATATCGCAGATTGTTATATTGCAAAAATTGTTTTCGTTAAAAACCACTGCCATATGAGTTGCTACGATATGTGATTTTCGAGATTCTATCGCATTCTGTGATATTTGCTTATGCTTTATCAAGTAGCACTACATGTTTGAAACTGCGATGCGATAAGGTTATAGGATTTTATGATCTCGCATTTTTGCGAATTTCATTTTCAAGGGGTAACTTTTATAAGGGAGGCCCACCGTAATTGTTTAAAGCGGGTATTTTAAAGGTTTACTTTAATATTCACGACTTTCTGTTATAAAGTTATTCTTAGGCTTTTTGATCATGTAGCACTTTTATAAGAAACTCAGCATTTGTGAAGTTTTATGCACTTAAAGTATGAA
The DNA here is from genome assembly GCA_031772625.1 of Pinus tabuliformis. Lineage (NCBI taxonomy): Eukaryota > Viridiplantae > Streptophyta > Pinopsida > Pinales > Pinaceae > Pinus > Pinus tabuliformis. The sequence goes on along the minus strand of CM062805.1, from coordinate 1,013,323,016 downwards.
AAGATAAATTTCCATGTTTTAGCAAGTTCCACTTTGACATCTTATTTTATTCTAAAAACAAGAAAGGCATGATTAAATGCTAAGATTTGATTTTTTGGAAGGGTCCCCTGAGGAAAACTTATTCATGAGCCACGTTGACATATATTTCCTCACATACTTGTGAACTAAGTATTTTCTAAGGTCTCCTCCCTCTTACAGTGCATTAGTACATCCTAAGGATAAGTCACCTAGCCTTGTGCTGGCTCCCTCATTGAAAATCACATTCCAAACGAACAGGTGGCCACTATTGGAGAGAAATGCACCCTCCCAAGCCTGAGCGCACTTCAAAACAATGAATTTCACTTCGAAAAAATGAATTTCACTTCGAAACAATGAAGCGCATTTAAAAAAAATGAAGTGCAATTCAAATGATCAGTGAAAAAATCACACTTCAGAACAACAAGGACCGTTTGAGCACACTTCGAAACAATGAAGTGCACTTCAAAACAATGAAGGATCCTATGTCTTTTGAAAATCACATGGTGCAATCATGAATCTTGAATCCTTTGAGTGCATGGAACACTCTTGAAGCACAAATACTTTGAGCGCATGGTGCACTCTCGAAGCATGAAGCCTTCATCCTTCCCTTAGAACGCACGGTGCAATCACGAAGCCTGAAGCCTTCCTCTAAGCACACTCCTTTGACTCAAATAAATTTGCACTCGTTATTACTCTTGAGCACATGAGCATACTTTGAAGGCTTGAATCCTGACCCCTTCGTCCCTTCAATGTGCACCTTTGTTCCATTCTTATCTTAGCTTGAGTGTATGAGCACACCTTGAACCAATGAATCATTCTCATTCATGCTTCAGACTTGTGCCCTACATATTTCTATCTCTCTTTCTTGAGAACACACGTGCACCTTCAAGACCTCTTGTGAGCCTTGATGAGTTTTAATGCACCCTCTTAATCAATCCTTCTTCTTTTAACTCGCTTAGAGGCCTATCATGAGAAGATCATTCCATGAGCTAGGTAGTGATTAAGTGTTTTTAGACTGATTTTTCCTCAACATGAATGATTTTGATTGGAAATATTACCTTCCTAGCATGAAAAGGTGATGCTTAAGAGCATATAGCAAGGAGAAAGCATAAAGAAACACCCGTGGAGAAGAAGAACAAAATAAATCTATCATGGAGACATGAAGTAGATCATGGATGGAGATAGAAAGAAGACATTGCATGATGACTCGGGAGATTTTGATATTGATCAAAGACCATTTGGAGGGTGAAGGAGAATAAAAAAGTGTATCCTTCAAGAATATGAAGCATAAATCATGTATATCATCAAGAATGCAATATGAAGCAACAAGGAAGACAACTTAGCATTGTCACCTCATCATGAATACCATGTCATCATTGTCAAGTTGTAATTTGTACAAGTGTCATCATAATGGTAAATATGTGTCCATGTGTCATTCCACATCATCATGTGGAATGTAATGATGTATTCTCAAGAAAAGTATAAAATGTAATGTGTGGAAGTCCAAGAGTCATATGTGGAATATGAAAATTCACTTAGTCATATATGGACAAAATGTCTTTAGGAAAAGTCCAAAAGTCACACATTAGAAGTTTGAGAGTCATGAGGGTAATTCAAGAGCTATGGGGATATGAATGACGATTTCCCTTATTATAAAAGTAACCTCATAACTCAAGAAAATGGATTTTGGAGGCTTAAAGATTTGGAGATCTAGTCTTGCCTTCTCTACTTGGTATAGGAGAGAAAACTATTGTTGGAGAAGCAAGAAGTGACTTAATGTTCCACTATTGGAATTAATACCTCACCATTGTAAATGTGTACTTGAATATTTCACCTAATATTGAAGTTCAATGAGACAACACATTTTCATGCATGTATCATGAATGTTTTAGGACTAGTATTAGGATTTTTACGGTATATGTTGTGTTCATATGTACTGGAGAAATTGAACTATTTCGGTGGCTTTGGTACATATCTTGTGGAATTTGTGGTGTACTTTATTTACAATCATTATGTGAACTATTTTGCTAACATATATTTTTATGCTTTCGTGTGTCTCTCTTAGGTTAGTACTATTACTTCTTTCCAAAGACTCACTTTTTGTCTCTTGTTCATGAAGGTCTCCTTTTACACATTGCAATCAGTGTTTCACAACATCATCTTATATGCTTGTTTAAGGTTTATATATATAATCTCTTATTTTATCCATTTAAACAAGGATGAACCTTTTTGTTATGGTTGTCAGGCCGATACTCCACATGGGGCTCCTACTCCAAATGGTGTGAGGTCTAATTGGGACTTTACATCAAGGAGACCCCATGTATGTTGGCGGTATCCAGCACTGTCAACACATCCTCGACATGTGTAACATAAAAAATTCATATCCATTGCCATAATAAGGATAAAAATATGATATTATAGAGGAAGCTATAATGGAAGCTGAAATGGATGCTAAAAACAATGCCATAACTAGGATCAAAATAGGACATTACACAAGAAGCTATACATGAAGCTACATCAAGACTTAAAGGAGAGGCTAATATGGGAACTAAAGTCAGCTATAAATAGCATTGAATTTAGTGCCAATTGTATGTGATCGGGGAAAAATGCCAAAATTAATTCCATCCCGATAAATAACCCCAATTTTTCAAAAACTTGGAGAAAAATACACTAAAACAATCAGTGGAAGAAAAAAGGGATCTAAATAGGAATCTAATCACATGGATTCATTGTAGTGAGGGTTTTTCATAATTGAGATATTTGGGACCCAAAAAAAAATTGGAAATTCCTCAAACTTCCTTCAAAAGGTTTAAAACCCTAATTTGTCAAACTAGGACTCATTGGTAAAAATGGTCGTCTGAGCTTATTCCTCTAATTTATTTACTTTGAAAACATGAAGATGGGTGAAAAATATTATATTTATCTAATCTAGATATACCTCCCCATTTTTGAGGCATTCCTCTAACTTCTCCTTGGAGTACCATTTAGCCTCGCTTGGAAGTTGTCCTTTCAACCCAATGTGCCAAAGGTCATACTACCCATGTCTTATAGTTATGGTCCTCTTCTAAAAAATTATATCCTCTATCAACTAATCCTAATAATATAAAGCTAAGTACTCTTCATAAGGTAGGACCTATTAATCTTCTTAATCCAACATGGAAGTCTCATAGAGTTTCATATTTTCTACATTAACGCCTAAGTAAATGCACATGAATGGGGGTTGAATGAGTCTATAGGAATCATATCCCACATTTTCTAGTATCTCAAAGGGATCATATCATAGATCCTTGATTTTATTACCAGGACCTTTTACCCTCTCCTTTTTCAACTATAACCCTACTCTGCCTCTCACTTTAAATGACTTCTATGTTATGTGTAGATCATGTTTGGCCTTGTATTTATCTTATGAATTGTTTGGTCAATTTAGTGTGTCCTAAATTGCTATATAAATTGTCAATCCGGGAGTCGTAAGCTGCTGAAGTGAAGTGCACTGTATATGCAAGATAACCGATTTCCTAATTCTTTGTCGTTTGTGATTTTTTTGGTTTGTTTTGGGTTTATCTTTTGTTGATTCCCTAATGTGAGATGTCAAAGAAAAAAGTCAAATATGGATACAAGTATTCAAGGCAGTGGTGACCTCTACAATGACTTCCAAACTTCAAAGTTCTCAAAAAGGTTTCAAAACTTGCAATGATGAAATCAATTACTACCAAACAGTGAGCTAGTGACAATGAAGCCCAGTATCCTTGCTGTTGTATAAAAAGAGAAAAAAAACTGAACTTAAAGCAATTCAAAAACTGTAAGTAAAGTAAACTAGATCATACTACTTCAACTCATATTCTGACCCCTCACCAGTAGTCTCGCTCTGGCTATAGGAGGTAATCATAGACAAATTGAGTAATCTGATATCTAAATTGCATAAAATGAAATTGCATAAAATGAAACTAAGATCAAACTACGCATTCATACTTCAATCCCTCACCAGTAGTCTCGCTCTGGCTATAGGAGGTAACTGAAAATGACATGAGTAATCTAATCACTAACTTGCAAAAAAATAAACTAAATCATATCACTTCAACTCATAGTCTGACCCCTCACCAGTAGTCTCGCTCTGGCTATAGGAGGCAATCATAAACAAATTGAGTAATCTGATTTCTAACTTGCAGGAAAATAAACTAAACCATATCACTTCAACTCATAGTCTGACCCCTCACTAGTAGTCTCACTCTGGCTATAGGAGGCAATCATAAACAAATTGAGTAATCTAATTTCTAACTTGCATAAAAGTAAATGAACAAAACAAAACTGAAAGAAATAACAATGCTGGAATTAAAACTCAGAAAATAAATCAGCAGAAGGACAAGATGATTTCATGTCATTAGTCATTAAAAAGCTATGTAAAATTGCTCGGGCTGTCTACAAGAACCTGAAAGAAAAACACTAATCAATTAACAATCATGAGAAAGCATAAAAGAAAGTATGGACATCATTTAACATGAATATCAGAAACAATGTAATATATACAAGCAAACGATTATGAAGACAGTAACATAATAGAGAAAAGCAAGAAACTATATAGTAGTTACAGAGCCTTGGTGTACAGGGGCCCTCTGCAACCTCGGCCAATCAGTAATCAGTCACAAAATGGAACTTAAGAACGATGTCTTCTCATATATTAAAATGCGGTCATAAGATAAAGATAGAGCACGGCACAGTGGGCTCGTAAAACAGTCAAGATTACATATATCAAGCTAACTATCAAGCGTATGATAACACATTATTTATAACTGAAGATGTTATAACTACTTCCTAGATTCTGCGCTGCTAAACGAACACGTGAATAACCACGTTCGGAGATCTAGCAATATGGTAGCTGTGACAATTAAATCCAAGGGGTGGTGGCTGTTGGATTTGGGTTCACGGAACAGTTCACAGGTGTTAGCACACCTCCTAAGATCGAGGAATTTTCCACGCAAGTCTTCACGTGGTGAAAAACGGAGTCCTGCCACCGCAAAACTCTTAGCTTGACCACCGCTTTGACTATCCTTGACCATGGCCTTTTGTGAGTGATTCGACTGAACCAAGGGGACACGTTCCATGTACACATCATTTGCAGCTTGCCCATGTGGCCAGATTCTCCAGTAGACACCTGTAACATAGACTTCAACAAAATAGCTGTGGAAAGTTGAGCTGGCTGCGGAAACTGACAAGATTCCGCAGTTGACTGAGCAAAAATCTAAATCAAACAACAATCATAAGACATAGTTAGGAAACCATTTTATAAGCTCTTTTTAAACTAGTATGCAATGATTTGACAGCTTGGTGATTCAAGTAACTGGAAAAGAAGGCTAAAAAGGTGTATAGGGAAGATGCAGGTTTGGGACTCAACATGAATTCTACAACATATCCTATAAATACAGATGGATTTTCCTAATATTCTCAATAATTTTTTCTTCCCTTAAGGCATCCTGTATAATATCTTCACCCATTCCTCCTTCCTGCACATACACAACATCCAAAGTATAAGGGTGGAAAATATCTAAAACAAGTTTCAAATGGGGACTTACTTGTATAAGTATGGACTTATATACTATATGAGTGATGTATATACCAAATTATCATCCCAAGTATTTAGATGATTATAATGGTAGCCCCTCAAAAGTTTCACCAAATTCATGTTGACTACTTTTATTTGCACATTTGTTTATGGATGGAATTTTGTATACCTCTTCAACTGTGTGTCCATATTCTCCCACAATGTAGTATAAAATGCATTGAGATATATTGTGTCCATGTCTGAAACAATGCTCCTTGGGATTCCAAATTGCACCTAGACCTATCCAAAGAAACAAATTGTTGCTTCTTTCCTATTGGAAGTCTTTCTACAGGGCATGAAAATACACCTTGTTGAGCATGTCAATTACCATGTATAGGTAGTCCCATCCCTTCCTGATTGTTGGTAAACCTCCCACAAATTGCATGGAAATGATTTCCTAAGGATGAGTGGGTACAGGTAAGGGATGGTATTGACCCTCTATCCTATTTTAAGTCTTGCTAGTACAAAAAATCATGCATCATCTTGTGAACCTAGCTACATCTTATTGCACCCTAGGATAGTACACATACCTTTGTAAGTTGGCCACTATTTTCCCTATAACAAAATGCCTCGCTACATTGGAGGTGTAATCCTCTCTAATTAGCTACAATTGTTAACCTTGACAAACACATAAATTATCCAACCTATACAGTAACTCATTCTATAAATGGTATTCAACTATTTTTTCACCATCATGTACATGAATCTAGCTCAACATCATGGGTAAAAGGATCCATGTGCATTAGAGTGCTAGAAAATCAAAGTAGTTATATTAGGGTTTGATTTTTCTTTCTTGATAAGTACTTGTGAGTGTGTTGGCTTCTTTTACTTCTTTATTATATTATCTTTCATCAAGAAATTACCATATTATGTGTGTATGGAGATCACAAAACAAGAGACACAAGATATACGCACTATCACCAGGGAAAAACCCCCCTCGTGGGGAAAACCTAGCCAAGATAATTCGTCCTTTCAATGGTATTCTTTGATACTCTTCACCCTAGACCAAGACCAGACCTTCCCTCCACACCAAGTCAACCTTCCAGATCTTCGACCCCTTCTAGCAACTTCGACTAGGCAACATCTTCTGACAACAAGCAACTTCGAGCAACAACGAAACTTGAAGGACTTTGATATTCCAATCTAGGGCATGAAAAAAAGAGAGAGAGGCATCAAAAGCTTGATTTTATTCCTCTCCTTAGAAGTACCCATACTCGCACTCCTTTTGGCTTCCCAAAAATAGAATTCACACTGCTCCAACTACTCTTGAGATATCGAACAAACTTGAGACATGATGCTCCAAATGACTTCGAGTATCTTGTATCTATAGGCTTCTTGTGGTTCAAATTAGGTTCCTTAGGCCAACTTGATCTCTTCTATGCCGACATGGTGTGAGGATACATAAATCATATTTGAATCAATACTTAACCTTTTTACATGATTCAAAAGCCCAAGAAGGGTCTCTTTGAATGTACAATGACTCTATAAACTCCATATTAATACTAGGGGTCCACAATGGGGAATTTTACTAATATAATGATGACAAAGCATGAAACCCATGCTTTAATAAGTCATTGTTACAATAATAAAAATTATTTTCTTTATTATTTTGAAAATCACATTTCATGATGACTCAAGTACATTAATGAAAATGAAACATAGTTACATTTTCAAACACAGAGTTCCCAAAGTTGTGATCTTTGATGTGGGTATCCTTAAATGCATGTAAGCCAAATTTTATGTGCTTCCCTTCTTATACCTAATAAATAAATGAAAATATTTCATAAATCCCGTCCACCTATAATGCCTGGTCTGTTTAACTTACTATGGTCATGTATGCATCGTAATAATTGGTGATATGTGTGGAATATTGTCTCCTTTCCCATCACATAGTGCTTCCACTTTTTGGAAGATTGTATCAAGGAATATAACTCCTTGTCATAGTTAGGGTAGTTGAGAACTCACCCATGAAATACTTTAGAATGGTAGCATATATATTTTCCTCCCTACATCAACAATGCTCCCATATCATAACCACTCATATATGTCTCCACTTCAAAGGGTTGTTGCAACTTTGGTAACATAAGAACTAGTGTGTGACTAATTTTATGCTTTAACTCCACAAACAACTTCCATTGACCCTTCCCCACTGGAAACTCTTGCCATTCACTATTATTGCATGGAGTGGTGCTAGTACTACTGAAAACAAGGCTATGAATTTCCTCAGATATTGTGCTACCCCAATAAAACTCCTAACCTTATACACATTAGTAGGCACCAACCACTTCATGATGGCCTCCATCTTGGCAAGATCTATCTTCAACACTCCACCAATCACATATCTTAATTACGCCAAGGATTTTTTTGTAAAATCACATTTCTTAGTATTCAAGTAGTTGGTGCTTCTTTAATGTCTATAGCACTTGCATTAAATGTGAGATGTGCTCCTTCTAGGTAGCACTATATACCAATAACTCTTCTAATTAAAAGATAACAAATGAATCTAGAAAAGGGTGCACTATGGCATTCATTAACCTCATTAATGTAGCTAATGCATTGCATAAACCAAATGACATGACTAACCACTCATATAGACCTTATCTTGTTTTGAAGTTCATTTTTCAAGTATCTTCTTCTTTGACCTGAACCTATTATTTCCTTGATTTTAAGTCCAAATTGGTGAAGTATTTTTCTTATTGCAATTGATCCAAAAGACCATCTATCCTTGGTAGGGGGTACATGTTCTTGAGCGTTATTTTGTTCAATGCCTTGTAATCAATGCACATTTGCCAAGTCCAACCCTTCTTAGGCACAATTATGATGGGTGACCCAAATGTTTAAGTACTTGGAAACTACTTATTCATCTCATTAGCTTATATTAAAAACCACCTATATAGCCCAATGTTTGGCAATGGATAGTTTGGAAATAATTGGATCTCATCCTCCACTTCTCTCTTGGGTGGTAGTCCTTTAGGCTCTTAAAACAATCCCTTGTATGACTTTAGCAACTCTTATAGTTATTGTCTTTGTTCCTTAGGGAACCCTTGTAAGGATGACTTTTCTCTCACCGATTCTTCTACATAATCATTTTCTCTAAAAAATAACTAAACACACTTCTTTCTAGAATTGATCAATTTCTTTGATTGGTTAGCACTTACAAGGGGAAATTGCACTTTCCCTTTTGCACACTGATGGTGAAGGATTTCCCATCCTTGATGGGCTGGTAATTATTTGGCTCTCCACATAAATATTTCATCATGCATGTGCATATAGAGACTTCCAAACACCACTCCACATACATCTACTAGAACTACATATGGTTCTACTACAACAATAAAATAAAAACTAATTTCAAATTGAATTTTACATTTTTTGGCTACCTTTATTTCTGCATCCTTATTTATCCATCCCATTGGATATGTATGAATGATCATGGAACTCCAATCCAAATTTGTTGACAAACTTTGCTGCAGTGAGACTTTTCTAGGAGCTTGAGTCGAACAAAGCATCAATTTTCATCCTCTTGACCTATATCTTTATATGGAAGAGCTCTTTCATCTCCTTCTCTTCTTGTTGCTGACGGCTACTCAAATTCATCTCCCTCTAAACTGATGTGTGGAAAATATCCTCATTCATGTTCAAGCTACATCCCACCTGATTACTCAATTTTTTGGCCATGAGAATTTTTTTTCTTCCCATCCTTCTTCTAATTATTCGAGTTGAGTTACAGATGTAGTTTCGAGCACTTCTCTTTAGTATGTCCACCAATTTTACAATGGTTATAGTGGTTGTTGGGATATTATTTGCACTAGTTGTTGTACTTTTTTCCTCCCCCTCCTTTCCATTTCATCTTCTGTTGGGTAGCGGAAGCCCCACCTAATGGTTTTGGGGCTCAAAGCCCAAAATTTTGGTAAAAATATGGTAAAGGCTCCGCGAAATGAACAGAGCGCGAATAGTAATAAGTCAAGTCAAAGGGTTGTCCACCCAAAAATAATGTAAGTAAATAGAAAAGGAGTTGGCCTGCCCATGGTCCGTGGACCATGGAAAGGTATAAATAGAGCAAGGCTCTATTGTTAGAAGTCAACTTTTTGGGTATGCATGATTGATCTTGAAGGTAATGGGTTTTTGAGGAAAGAATTCCTTGAGCGTCTATAAGTCTGAGTCGAGGGTGTTGGTAGATAGAGGCTCTGCAGCTGTGTGCGTAGAGGCCTGGTAGAGTCCGCAGCTGTGTGCGCAGACCCCTGTAGCTGAGTGCGCAGGACGGATCTGGTTGTACTGAAGATAAGATCAATAAAGATAAGAATTTCTGAATCATTGTGGGTTTTCTTGTGCATCTGTCTATTGCTTATGTTTTGAATTTATGCATAATCTGTTATAATTACACGCCCGGGGTTTTAAAGTTAAATGTTTTCTTAAAGACCATAACACAAAGATCAGATTTGTAAGACTTTTATTAATAGGAAAGTGTGTCTGCATGGATCTACGCGGAGGCCCAATAGTAGTACAGAGTGGCGTGAGGCTACAGAACAGTTTGCGACCCCTCCATACCACATCAAGACATCCCAAGGGTGCAGAAACCTGGTTCCATCACTCTCCCTTGCTACCTCGGGTGAGACCTCAGTCCGCGCTCTACGGTCTGTTGCTAAAAGGGCTGGTAGTTGCGGGATTTGTTTGGCTAATAACTCTTCCAAACCTGGGTCAGGGTCCAATCAGCCAACAAATGGTTCCATTGCCGGGACCGGGATCTGCCTAAGGGATGTTTGATGTCAGGATGATGGAACCCTACGAAGAAAGAACTTGAAGATTGGTTGGATCAGAAACTTCACGAGTTCGTGGTTTAGGAAAATAGAAATCCGCAAATATCAGAGGAAAGGTGGCTGGATCGTTACATATACACAGAGATCCACGAGATCTTCTTCACATCATTCCCAACAGAGTTGTACGAGTGGATCGCGAGGCTAGCTGACAGCATGGGAAGGTGCAGACTAGATCAACCCATTGTGTGGACTCCAGAATTGGTGCACAGGCTAGAAGCATCTGAAGATAAAATTTCACACGCAATAGATCACTGGTTGGATAGGGTAATAGGAGGGTTTATCACTAAATTCATGATAGACACAACTGTGAGTTACAGTGATTCAGAAAGGCTCTTTCTCCAAGGACCGCGGGGTAAGTACAACAAATCGTTGAATACTTGGATTAAAATGATGTTATGTGAAAAACGGATTATGCTCTTCATTGATGTCTGGCATAACGCGGAGCGGAAGAGGCTACCGAGGAACCGAAGGATTAGAAAACAATCCTCTGATTTCTATTTCGTGAGAAAGCGAGGAAGAACTCGCAGGGTTCTCTCTGAGAAGCACAGTCCGGTTAATTAAGCAGTGCATTACACTAATACCACCACCATCCATGCCATCACCTACTTCACCTATATCAAATCCATCTTCACCTACTCCACCTCCATCACTACCGAAGGTTGGGATGGCGAGTGCAGTCAAGTTGCCAGTATTTAAAGGTGCAGGAAATGAGGAACCAGATCAGTTCTGGTTCATGGTAAAGGTTGTATGGGCAGCACAAGGCATAACAAATGATAACATGAAAAATGATACTTTGGTTAATGCATCGAAACCGCACGCTAATGTGCTATATAAAGTACTCGAGTGACCACCTGAATGCAGGAATAGCTGTGATCCAGGAGGCATTGAAGAAAGAATTTAGCCGGCCAAAATCAGAGACGTGGTCAATCATTAGGTTAAAGGAGATCACGATGTTACCTGGTGAAACCATGTGGGATCTGGATCAGCGATTGAAAAGTAAAATCCGCGAGGCTAACATGACATTGTCAGATGCGCAACACTATGCGTGGTTTGTGGCGTCTTTGGCACCACATCTGAGGATGGAGCTATCATAGCAAAAGATCTAAACCCAATCCGAAGCATTAGAGATAGCAATGAGGCTGCACGAAACTCCAATACAGGATCCGAGGTTGGGAGTTCAACAAATCCACGTGCAGCTACAAAACCTGTGCTTAGAAATGCAAAGTTTGAAGCAAGAGAGGGTGCCCTGACAGGAGGCGTGTACAAAGGTAGGATGCATTAAATGCAAAAGTCAAAGTCACAACAAGGACCACTGCCCTGTCTTCGTGAACTGTCTGGTGAGAGGGGGCCCGATGCCATTAAGGCTGGAGGTACAAGCAGGGCCAAGTACGACACCCACGCTCTAGTGCGTGATTTGTCAAGTCGGAGGTAAGCACACAACAAACAACTGCCACCTGTTGCTGAAGTATACCCAGACCCTGCAACATCTGTATTGCAACTTTTGTATATCAGTGAGTCATGACAAGCGGATGTGTCGAAGTTATGTTTTAATGGTGGAAAGGACCCTAGCCAATCGAATGCAGACTAAAGCGCGATGGTTTGACCTAGCTGAGGGCCACACATGGGACTCCAAGGATGCAGACAAGGAAGAGGAATGGGGCCTGGGCCAGGATGCGGACAACTGATCTGTTATAACTACGAAAGGCTAGGACACCACACTTGTGAATGTACTAACCCAACGAAGATGTCTTGTCCATACTGTGAGCAGTTTGACCATGAAATGGTAGATTGTTCGACGCTAATTTCCCAAATGCGCGAAAAGGGAGTATTACAGCCCACTCCAACTCAAAATGTCCAAATGATGAGGTCAGAACCGTGTGAAGATGATCCCAACATAAACATGGTACTGAGGAGCAGTGCAACCACAGGAGGATATGTGTGGAAAAAGTTTGTAGAAGATGAGAAGGGACGTGATGCCCCTACAAGGGAACCTAACTTTGAGGTGGAACAGGTGAAGAAGACGCCTAAGGAAGCTCAGAGGAGCTTCACGGAAGTCTCTACTCCAAGTAGAAGGAACAAAATTGAGCCAGGAATGGGTCCCTTTATGCTTACTACCTTTTTAGAGACATGTATGAAGTTGTTGCGCGACAATAGAGCCATTAAAGGACTAAAAGAGCTGATCACTAAGTGCGTAGGGTCAGGTGAGACACACGTATTCCAGAAACTAGGAAGACATCCTCTGCACACTGGATGGGAGATGCAAATGACAACACAAATCGACAAGTACAAAATGGACCAGGTCATTCTAGATTTAGGATCGAATGTGAACATGTTACCTAAGAAAACGTGGGAATGCATGGGTAGGCCCACACTACAGTGGTCTCCTATTCAACTGAGGATGGCCAACCAGTAGAAGATCTTACCAATGGGCTGACTACAAGGGGTGACAGTGGACATTGAAGGCGTAAGTACGCAAACTGACTTCGAGGTAATAGAAATTGTTGATGACAGTAATCCATACCCTGCATTGCTAGGAATAGATTGGGCCACGGACATGAATGGGGTCATCAACTTAAAAAGAGGGAAAATGATGTTCGAAAAAAAGTCACTCCGGGTAATAGTTCAGCTGGACCCAACTAAAGGAGCATGCTACACCGAACCGGTGCGCGACGAGGACAGTGATGATGAACTGGACTGCATCTACCAGATAACAGCGCAAGACCAGGATCGGGTGAATCCCACAGTGGATGGAAGAATCTCATGGGAGCACGATGGTTCATGCACCTGAGATTCAAATGAGGAGATCGAACAATGGCAGAACTATTTGCACGAAGTCACAACACTCAACTATAACATGATGATTAGATTGCTACGATGCATGACAATGGAGGCATGACAACAATCAGTGGAAAACGGCGCAAAAATGGAGGAGTATTTTGTCACTCATGGCGGAACTTCAATCATAAGGCCAAAGCCGTAGGGGTCGACGGAAGAAGCACCTCGTGTGGCAATCACACCAGGGTGGTGTGCAAAACGGAAGATGAGGGCCAATGAGTGCGGAGGTAGAAGGCGGTTCCAGGTACGGATTGGAGGGTGTGTGTGGCGAACGCAGCCAGGGAAACCACGACAGAGTAGGGTGGCCACCCATCTACAAAGGCGGACACAGTGGTATGCTACACAACCATTGCCCAACTAAATCTATGTGTAACCAAGGTTTGCTGGGTCGATAAGACCACAAACAGGGTAGGGTGTGCCAAGGAAACGCTGTCCACGGTTGTACGGGGTTCCAAAAGGGGTTCCACTTGAGAGCACGGTGACTGGCCGCATCTCGACGATGAAATTTGAAGACTGGGATCTTGTGATACAAAGAAGTTTCCCCATTTGGTGACTAGCGAACTAATGGAGCAAAGCGCGAAAGGGACGGTTATGACACTCCAGCGAGAGGAATGGCTGTGAAAGGTGGAGGAAGTCGGGTTGTTCTGTCTCCTGTCCATTCCCCACTTTCTCCAGCCCCCCTTTATAATATTGGTCATCAGACAACTACTCTGTTTTGTACACGATGGATACTTATGGATAGACAAACCCGTCCCATCACAACGGAACTCATTCATAGGATTTCACAGCTTCCCTGCGAAGGAAGAGACCCCATGGAAATTGTGGATAGGAGTGGTCATGTGACGATGATAAAACCCTGAAAAAGAAATACAAGTTGGAGAAAGGGTAGCGAGGGTATGCCATCGATAGTATTCCAGACAAAGCGGTCCGCATTGCTACCCAGTTGCTGGCAAGGAAAGTGATGCGGAAATGTCGCAGCAACGAGGTTCCAGCCATAGTCATCACACTAGATGAGCAGTGCGTAGCAAGGGAACGATTCAATTGGGCACAGTTCCTCTGTGACGAATTCTTAACCAAATGTAGGAAGGTCCAAGAGGAGGGCAAGGCCTTCCACTATGCATGGTTGTTGTTGTCCATCATGTTGGTTACCAGTGAATTACCTGAAGATAGCTAGTTTCCCTCCCTGGACAAGGAATGGCTAGAAACCGCCAAATATGTGTCACTCTGGGCGACCAAGGACGCTGCCAGAGTCCGGGATAGCAAACGTCCGCCAATGGATCAACCAGTAACCCCAGTTGTCCACTGAGGTATACGACAGTGTAAAGAACGCCGCCGAGTTTAAGGTTGATAAGCACTATGTCTACATCCGAGCACACAAGGACCCCGAACAGACGTGGACCACACTTCCCTTCATTGCAATTGATGAAGCTATCTATGCGGTATTGGATACCTAGCCACCAGAGTGGCGCGGACTAGATGTGGTGGGGCGTGATGAGGCCGCTATCCAAAAGCAGAAGGCTGAAGCTAAGCGTGTAGCACAACGAAAGTGGAACGAATAGCACACTGCGGAAGTATAGGTAGCCTGGGAGGCGGCGCAGACTTCTACAGGTAAGGCACCAACAGGAGGGGCCGCGACGAAAAAGGACAGAAACAGTCCAAAGGTGCCCATAGAGCCAGCCACGGAGACAAAAACGGAAGGAACGGTGCCAACCACCACGGGTTGCCCTTAAAATGACCCCGGCCGATAGAATGAACGAATCCGTGAAAGAAGGTCAAGGCGTCTATATGGGACGGGGAACTTATTACATTGACTGAGGGAGATCTCAGTGATATAGGGGATATAGTTCGTGAAGTTACCCGGGAGGCGCTTGATGAGGCCATGTCGGAGCAACAAAATGTGTTGGGGGTGCTCTGAGTGTAGCTGCAGGAACTTGGGATATGGGCCTCGCAACCAGGAACCATTGCTACCCATGGAGCTCCAGGTCTGTCCACCACTGAGCAATTACTACAGTCCAAATTGGTTAATACTATCCCACGTGCAATGATAATAGAAAATGCGGCAGACAGAGCTGTGGTGGGCCGGCTTGAGGTAATTGGACTAAATTTTGCTACCCTCCCTTGCAAAAGCTGGTACCAGCTCCAGGATATCGCAACAAGGGAGCTTCGTGCTAGGGAAGGACGTGTGGTATAGGTACTCAGTGAGCAGTGCATTAATATAGAACAATTGAGCCTCCAATGAGACGAATCGGTAGCACAAAATCAACAATTGGAACAAGTTGTAGGGGAAGCATGTGCTTGTGTCCTTGAGCTGGAGATTGCGGCTGAGTTACCTGTCAGCATACGAATCCAAAAGTTGGCCAGTGGGTTCCGCGAAGCAAAGGAAGAAGCTGCGAGGGTTCAGTTGGCCCTCAACTTACAAATTAAAGAGCTAAAACTGCAAGTACCGCCTTCGACACCACCAGAGGTCACCGAGCAGCGTAGAGGCATCATTCAATTCGGGCAGGAAATGATCGCACGTGCCATGAAGGAGTACGCCGACTTGTTGGATCAATCGCTTATTACGCTCACTTCACTCCAGGAAGATCCAAAATTGCATTAATTGGAAACTGAGGCAAGGGAGCTCCAACAATCCTATGATAATGTCAAAGGGATCGTGCAGACGATTACTATTACACAACGCTTGGCCAAAATGCGGGAGGCCCAAGCCCTAAAGATACAAGCTAACGCTACCCGACAAAAGGAAGTCGTGATAAAAGAACGTCTCCAACCATGGCTTGATGAGGCATTCACAGTGTCCGCCACCATCGAGCCCAAGGTAGCACACATGCAGGCAGAATATGCATCTGGCGAAGTAGCTAAAATAGACACTGATGCATCGGTGGCCCGCGTAGAACAGGTACAGAGGATGGCGGAAGAATTTGTTGCAAGTACAAGCGAAGCGCATAAGTTGCTGATCGACCTCCATGCGAAGATTGCCGCACCAGCCGAGTGACTCAGGACGAGTCACGATGATTGTGTTGGGGGACTGTTGGGTAGCAGAGGCCCTGCGTAATGGTTTTGGGGCTCAAAGCCCAAAATTTTGGTAAAAATATCATAAAGGATCCGTGAAATGCACGGAGCACGAATAGTAATAAGTCAAGTCAAAGGGTTGTCTGCCCAAAAATAATGTAAGCAAATAGAAAATGAGTTGGCCTGCCCATGGTCTGCGGCCATGGAAAGGTATAAATAGAGCAAGGCTCTATGGTTAGAAGTCAGTTTTTTGGGTATGCATGATTGATCTTGAAGGCAATGGGTTTTTGAGGAAAGAAGTCCTTGACTGTTTGTAAGTCTGAGTCGAGGGTGTTGGTAGATAGAGGCTCTACAACTGTGTGCACATAGGCCTAGTAGAGTCCGCAGTTGTGTGCGCGGACACCTGCAGCTGTGTGCGCATGACAGATCTGGTTGTACTGAAGAGAAGATCAATAAAGATAAGAATTTCTGAATCATTGTGGGTTTTCTTGCGCATCTGTCTATTTCTTATGTTTTGAATTTATGCATAATCTATTATAATTACATGCTTGGGGTTTTAAAATTAATTGTTTGCTTAAAGACCATAACATAAAGATCAGATCTGTAAGACTTTTATTAATAGGAAAGTGCATCTGTGCGGATCTACACGGAGGCCTGATAGCAGTACAGAGTGGCGCGAGGCTACAGAACGGTTCACGACCCCTCCAGACCACATCAAGACATCCCAAGGGTGCGGAAACCTGGTTCTAGCACCCTCCCCTGCTACCTCGGGTGAGACCTCAGTCCACCCTCCACGGGCTGTTGCTGAAAGGGCCGGTAGCTGTGGGATTTGTTTGGCTAATAACTCTTTCGAACCTGGGTCAGGGCCCAATAAGCCAACATCTTCCCTTCTTTGGAATCTTCTTGGGTTTCCTTTTCTTTCGGCCCACTTAACTACCCTTTCTTCTAGCCTATGTTTTCCAAGTATTTTTACTATACACAAGCCTCATCCACCATTTAAGGTTTGAACAACGTTAATTTATTTCAATGATGGCCTTGTAGACCCCCCAAATACTTGAGGGGTGTGTCTAGGTTCATGGGAGAGTTGCCTAACATTATTTCCATCTTTCAGAATTTTGTGGTTCTCTTATATAGTTTTCCCTTGTCTCTACTTGAAGTAATGCCACATAATCGACTAGTCTTGTACATGATTGATAGGGTAGAACTAGGAATTTATGGGAGTTTTTAGATCCTCCCACTTAGTTAACAAAGGATCCCCATCCATCCTCAGGGTTTTCATATGGCTTTCCCACCAAAGGAGGGCATGGTCGTCTAGTTTCAAACGAAAATAATTTTTTTATGTTCTTTTTGTATATGATGAACGTCAAAATAAATCCCTAACTACTTGCAACCGATGATTTTATTCAAATCATCAATCTCACCTCGATATGGCTTGATATTGACCTTCGATTCTATCTTAAATAGGTATTGTGAATGGTTCATGGAACTCGAATTGAGCTTTTTTTGGGTTATCTATTAGCTTCCTTCTCTAGTTCTTCTCAATCCCTCAATTTTCCCTCTAATCGAACCTCCAAGTTGGAACCTTTGTCTTCCTCAATTACAAGCTTATCTTCTAGAGCTTCGATGAGAAGGTTTATATTATGGTTGATATCTATGACCTACTCTTCAACCCTTGTGAATTTCTCCTCTGTCAAATCTTAAGTGTTATTAATAGATTAGTCGTCCATGGCTAGGTTTTTACTACTTTAATCTTAACTAATCATGATCCCTTAAAATTTTCTACAATATACCCAAAGAAAACTTCTCTAATACCAATATGATCTGTAAAATTCCATGGATATTCCATTAGACAGTTCATCCCAACATATCTGATAGAAATTGATTGAAATTTAAAATCTATACTATGAGGGTTAATTTTTCCTTATACTTATGGATTATTAAGCATGTGTGCTCTTCTTCTTCACTTAAAATATAAAAAATCATAAAAAGAGAAAAAATAACAACAATCACTTACAAATAATAATAACACAAGATATGACTTGGGAAGCCTATTTGGGAGAAAACTTGGCTAGAAGGTGAGGCTACTTTGCTCTCTCTTTCTCTTAATGGAAATGGTGCAAATACAAAGGAGTGAGATATGTGGCTAGTGGGATGCTACAATACACAAAATATCTCTATCTTACTTCTCTCTACCCCCTCTCATCTACTCTACTCAACTATGGAACAAAATGCACTAAAATAGAAGCAAACCCCTTTTTGTCGCAGTGGCCTGGTTATAACACAACTTGATAACCAACTAGGGGTTAAATTTGACCCATTCAATCCCTAATATGGGTTACAACTCGACTCTTCTAGAGTCTTCTTCATCATGGTCATG
Source organism: Pinus tabuliformis (assembly GCA_031772625.1). Classification (NCBI taxonomy): domain Eukaryota; kingdom Viridiplantae; phylum Streptophyta; class Pinopsida; order Pinales; family Pinaceae; genus Pinus; species Pinus tabuliformis. The sequence goes on along the minus strand of CM062805.1, from coordinate 1,013,304,364 downwards.
TGGTTATCCAATTTTCCACGAGTAATTGGGATGATGTGGCATCCTCTCAAATCGTGGTGGAAAAAACAAGAAGGTCAACTTCTAGGTGGCATAATTTTTTCATGAAAAATCTATTTGAGGTCTTTCTTATGTTGTTGGAAAGGTATATGAGTGTTGACCAATGGAATTGGGTTTTTCATACATGAGATATTTTGGACTCCAAAAAACCATAATTTACCAAATTGGGACCCACGGGTAAAAATAGTCTTATAAGTTGATTCCTCCATTTTTTCCACTCTAAAAGCATCAAGGTGGAAGAAAAATAATTTCATGATCCAATTAAAATCAATACATATAAGTTTTGAATTGAAAACGTTCTTGTGTTGAAAGTCATGTCTTTCTTCTGGAAGTTGCAAAATATTTATAGAAAATTAATGGTTATTTGAAAATGTATATAACACCTATGTTTAGTTTATTTTATATTGTATGCATTAGATGAAATGCTAATAAGTTTGAAGGTGACCAGACTGAGAAGAAAAATTCCATTATTGAACTAGTGGGAAAAGAAAATGACATGAAAGATGCTGTTGATATGTAAGTGAAATGATGTTGGTGCACTTGGCAAGAAGCACCATGTGGATTACTATAGTGATTAAAAATAAATCCAAAATGGTGTGTTGCTGAAGAGGACACCTAAGATGGTGTAATGTTGCAAAGAATTACCCCTAAACTGGTGTGAACATTGTCTAAGGACGGGGTTCATTTAAGGGGGAGGATATTGCCATACCATATTTTAATCCCCTATTGATTTTTAATTAATTATTTTAATGGCATGTGCAAACAAGTAAATGTGAATTGGTTATAGGACCCAAGACAATTGCAATAATATTTTGTAATGTAAAATGCTAAACATTTGATGAAGAGGTAGAGCCTTGATACAAGCCATGAGAATCCATGAGAGAGGGAAGCCAGTAAGATGGATATGGTAGAAAACCTAACCATGGAAATAATCCCTGCCAACAAATTAATTGGTTGGGATAAATATTTTGAATATCCAATCTTTTCAACTTTCCCAAGAAAATATCTAATGGGAAGGATGTGGTAATTGAACTTCCAAATTTTATAATTTTGAAACTGGTTAGGATGTATGTACCTATCTTATCCAAATTATATACAATGTACCCATCCAAAGACTTATAGGATCTAACCAAAAGCTTTGGATTTAACCACAAAATTGGTAGACCTAACATGAAATTGAGGAGATAAGAAACATATGAGTGGGGTACAAGGATGGGTATTTTGGGTATCCATGTATGGAGAGCAAAGAAAATTGTTTTTTGGATAATGGGAAAAGACACCCATGAATGGGTTATCAGAGCAATAATCTCTAGTGTGAGTGGGAAGAAAGAGACCCACAAAGGAATGAAAGAGAGAATCTATTAATTTTCAAATTGTTTTATGTTGTATCAATTACTTTAGCCCAATTCCAAACTTCAATTAGTAATATTTCAAATTACAATTAGTATTTCCATTCATCAACAATAATTGAAGATATAATAATATATGCAATGACAAAGAAGACAATAAACACATCAACAAGGGACACCAGATTTGGTCAAAGACTAGGGAAAACCCACTAGGGGAAAACCCTTTGAAATTCTTCTTTTATTAGATTGTCATAAAATGTTTAGTAGAGAGTATAATGAGCCCAATACAATATGATAAATAATACAACCCAACAACTTTAGAAACTTGTTTACAATGGAAAAATATATCAGAGACAACTTGATTAAGACTTCAGACAGCTTCAGAAAACTTTAGATGATGGTCAACTATAGTCAAACCCTTGGACACTCCCCTAAGGTTAGTGTGTGTGCATTTGTAGCTTCCTGGACATTGTCTTGACCACAACATGCGTATGTCCAAGGACAAAATTTTCCAATTCTATGTCAGCGTTCAGAATAGAAACCCTAATTTTGTGTGAGAATTTAATCTGAAACTTCAAACCTCTGTATGACATTTTCCTTCGCCAATGTGTCAAACCAAATCAGATAAAAGAGAAGATACGCTTGATGATGATGATGTCCAAATGAGATTCTAGGTCACTTGTGTTTATAGGCTTCTACGGGTGTTAAAAAATGTCCATTTGATGTTGAGGCTGACCTACATGAGAGTGAAGCCGACCTGATCCAATATCCATGAGTGGGTGCACAAAATCAAAAACCAACTTCTGCTTGTCCGAACGAGGTGATCTTTAGGACGATTTTGGTCCTCTCAGAAAGAGGAAATCAATGCCATCATCACCCCCATAAAATGAGTAGTCCAAAGTTGAATTTTACCTTAGTTTTATAATTTTCACACTCCCTCTCAACTAGGGAGAATTCCACATGTAAAACCTATCCATCGATCAATGGGTCATCCTGTCATCATGTGTAAAAATATGTTCAACTCTATGTACTAAAACATTCTAGAATATAAAGAAGATAAATAATGGGAAGAAAAACATACCACCCTATATCAATAGGCTATAACTCAGAATATCTGTCAATGGGCTGCTACACGAAAATATGTCATTGGGCTACTACCTCGAAATATGTCATCGGGCTACTACCCGGAAGTATGTCATCATGCTACTACTCGGAAATATGTTATCGAGCAGTACTACTCAAAATATCACGGGGGAGCTACAACTTGGCCCATATTGAGCAATAGTTGATGTAGGGAAGCTACTACTCAACCCCTCTTATTACCCACCGATCTTCCCAACAATGACCCTTAAGAGTAATGCGATAGAACAACTGCTTCATAATCCTAGCTTGGGTGAGATACCCGAGTTAATAAAGGTAAGGATCTCATGCCCCTAAGCCTCCTCACCCATTGGCCAGATGGGGAGGGATAATCCCAACAAGCCCAACTTGTGGGTATGATGCCAACTAGGGTATACTCTTGTTGACGGTGTTGGATCCACCAACATGTCAAGGGATCTCCCCAGTAAGAAGTCCCAATTAGACCTCAAACGGTTTGGTGTAGGATTCCCAACAGTGGGTCGTACGGTATTGCCTTGACCGTGGTTTCACACAGAGGCAAGTAAGATGTCCCTTTTGGTAGCAAGGATGTGACAGCTACAGCAAGTCAAGGAAGGTACAAGAATGGTTCTAACACACAGAAAGTGGGGTGAGTGTGCCCCGTGGAAACCTATAATAGTACTCCAATTGGAAGGGAACACATGAGCGAGATGCATCACCAGCCGGAAAGCAAGATAGTAAGCAATCCAAAATGATGGTTAAACCAATCAACACATTTCAATGAGATTCATACATACTTATACAAAATAGTCCATCCATGCGTGCATAAGCAAACAAATAGATATATAATCTAGAGTAAACAATATAGTTGGAATACAATATGACATATGCATGAAACGTGTTGGCTCTGTTATATTAAGAAGTGTAAGTTCCAGTCATACAATACATTCATGTCCACCCGCTAGCCCCGATAACGGAATGTTATAGCCACAACCACTTACTCCTCCAAAGAGATATGCTAGCTCTACGCAGTGGAGAAGCCAAGGCTTATTACAATATTGTCCAAGCTTTCTCTTAGGTACTCCTATTGGAAGCTTGGCTAACCAAAATCCTTTACAATGAGTTATGAGGGACTATTTATTACAAAGGGTGGGGTGACCCTTGACATTCCCCTTTGTGACCATTCATCTATCCTCATGACTCTTCAACTACTCTATGATTGTTACATTCAACTATCAACACTTGAACTTCCACTTGACAAGATGTTACATTACAATGAACATGTGCCCATGTGAGACAAAATGGCTTGAGAAAGCCATGCAAGACATCACTGACACTCAGACTGTTGTGGTGAGACCAACTCTTTGACATCCTTATGATGGTCGAAGGTGGTGATTTGATGCCAAGCTTGGTCATTCGTGATGGTGTATGTGCACTCAATGGTGACATCTTGTTGAAGTGAACTCTTGCCTCTGATGCATCCGGGTACATTGATATGGCTCCTCCATCCATCTCGTTTGATAGCATGTGCATGGTCATCTTGGGTGCTACCGGACCAACAACATGTTGATGCATAGTGTTTGCACTGATCTCCAAGCATGTGTTGGTGGTTGTGCTCATCAACTTGTCAAAATACATGTTCAACTCCAGTCGGACTTTCTTCTTGTCTTCGCCTCGATGAGTGTTCCAAATGGATGGGATCGCATGCATGCACACAATGAAATGCATGCTGGTTGTTGTAGTGTTTTCTTCTCGAAGATGTATGAAAAGAACCCACTTAACATTGTGGATGACAAACAATATCAACAATATAAATGGCTACTAAACATTGTAGATCTGCAGCAACTGATAGAAACAAAATCTTCTAAAGTCCGGATCTATGACACAATCATAGTTAAACGACAAAAAGAAAGAGTAATAACTCCAATCATCCAATGGAAACCAGATATGTAAAGAATAATTTTATTATAACACCTGTGAAGGGAACAAACAGATGTTACCAATCCCCCTATATGGGATGGGTTCTTGGCTATCCTCAAATGTCTTATGCTTGTGTAGAGTCTCTCTCCTCTATAATGTGTAGACCCAGCCAAAATATGTTGCATTACAATGAAAATAATCAGAGATACAACAATGAGTGCAACAATGAAAATAATCAAAAGTGAATAATCAAAGGAAAACCCTTCTATTTATAACAAAATATTGAGTTATCCTCGAATAATGAGCAATAATAAAATATTATTGATCCCATTCTTGGAATAACCACTTGGAATATTTTATTATATTTGGTTAGGAGGGAAAAAGTATTTAAACTTTTATTTATAAATAATAAATAAATAAATGATTTATTTATCATCTTAAGGAATTAGTTAAGGAATAATAAAGAAATAAGGATTTATTTAATTATTCCTAAGGGATTTAGTCAAATTTGACAAAGAATAATAATTAACTAGTGATTAATTAATTATTCTTGTAGAAAAACAAGATAATTAATGATTTATCTATTTATTTTTCATGATTGGATCAAATTTGACAAGGAATAATAATAAAACAATGGTTTAATTAATTATTCCTAGAAGAAAATAAAATAAATAGTGATTTATTTAATTATTCTTCATGGGTTTAACTATAAATTACTTAACGAAGGTGGTTTACTAAGTAATTTCTCACAATGAAAGCAATTTTACTATGATAAAATTGGCTTTACATGGTGTACTTCGATCCATCTAGTAAATTAGGCTAGATGATCAATTTTTTGGTGATAACAGATTGCCGCCCAACATATGAGTTTTAGGAGAAAAGCGTATGACCGAAATACGTTATAAAGACACAATCACTTAGACAACACAGGGGAGTCAAAGAGAGAGAGAGACCAATGAAGCTAAATTGAAAGAGGATAGGAATAGAGGGGGCGAGAGTAATGCAAGTCTCCTTTTATGTTGTGGTACTGAACCTCACTGAGGCAGGGGAGGCATACCCATACCCACCGAGATAACATAGTACAAAAATAATGGTTCACCCAGAAATATAAAACTGAGCAATGAAGTACATGCTAAATGGTACATGACATGCTGGCATAACAGAGCCAAAAAATAATACAATGTGTCCCATATAAATAATGCACCTGGAAAAACATGAGCCAAGAATGAATACAATAATATCTGAGTACATGAGATACAAAGCCCCTTCCCTCAAAAAAAGGGTGGGAGGGATGGTAGAACAACCAAAGAAGCCCTACTGAACAAGGAAGGGCTCTGCAAAACTGAATGGATCATCTGGAGGAGACATGCATGCTATGAACATTGCAATCAGTAGGAACCGAACCCATCAACTCTGTGGAACTACATCTGAGGTTGTAGCATAGTAGGTATGCATCCGAGCATGTGGGGGGCTACTTGAAGGGCCACCCCCTCATGAGGTCTGAAACATCTCACACACACCCAAGAATCACTGGTACAATCTGCTGCATCACTGGACCATCAAGTGTATGGATCACGAACATGAAACGACCAAATCAAAGGGAAATAATGAGACCGTCTGCTCAATCCAAGGCACTGAATAAGAATGGAAGTTGGAACCAAGATGAACCGCCCTCTATGTCATTCTTATGGAATAAATGAGTTGATGTCGACATAATAGGTCCCACGATAGATGAGGCAACAAGGATCCTCAACTAAAGCACAAGGGAAAATAGTAATGTGATTGATGGACTGACACCAGGGATAATGGGGAAAAGGTGGGGCTAAGGGACAAACAGATGACTACCCTTGTCAGAGCATAAAGTGCATGGTTAACCTGGCAACAACTGACTTAACTCCAGAGGGGATGGGGACAATATGACTAGAGGCCAAATTGGGCAACACAGGATGAAATATATGCAAATATGGATGGAATATTGTGACATAATATGATGGGACATGAAGTAGACTCCAAGAATGCAAGGGTGATTCATAGTGGATGCTCTGAATAAGAGTGACTCGATGACGCTGCCACACATACTAGGCCCGGTTGGGACCACCCAAACATGAGTAAATGATGGTTACTCATGACGAATATTGACATATGGTATGATAAGTATTAAGAGGAAGTGGACCTCAAAGTACAAGTGTTGTTTTACGACGAAATTCGATTTTGAAGGGCGATGAAGTGACCTTTCTTGGAAAAAATGCTTCCTAGTGAAGTGTCAAATCATAAAAAAATGAGGAAGACCATTATAGAGCCCGGTGAGAGCTTTCAAACGATGTTGACGGTTCATCAAATTGAGCTACGGTCTAGTCCCATTGGGTGACAGAAAAATTGTGGATTTTTCTATGAAATGATGTTTTCCCTCCAATTTGGATTCATTTTCTAAGTGAGTTGTGGTGAATTTGGAGAGGAGGAAAAGGACCTAAATATTGTGGAGGTTGTAGTGGACAAACAGACCGTCAAAATCAGGCTCTGCGACTTTCAAGTAGGTGGCCTTACTCATCTCTTCAATTTCAATGGTTTATTTCCTTATTTTTGGCACCTGGTAGCTCCCTGAGAGACCCTTGCTCATGCTCATGGTTGCATCGCACTTTCTAGGCCCAAAAGTGTGATCTGGCTCGTAGGAAACAACTGGAAACCTACGAGCTCACACTTTCTGGGCTGAAAACTGTGATTTGGGGCTGGAGAGAGGGTTCGTCTGCTACACTAGTGGGGGTTGTAGGTTGATCAGTGTAACCCATTGTTTTCTTCTCTTAACTGACAAGACATGTGGTGTTTTGTAGGCATGGTAGAGCTGAAAATCAACTCACGTGAATGAGACTTAGATACTCTTAGATCCGAGATCCAGGGGGATTAGGTGGTTCGATGGGCATTGGCTCGTTATGGGGTTCTCAAGTTGGTAGAGAACCCACTAATGAGGGTAGGTGAGCCCTTACTATCGAGAATTGTGAGCTATTTGGATCCAGAACAAGAGGTCTTTGTCGTGCAGGGGCACAAGATCGAGCTCACATTACAGGATATTTACTTCTTGACCGGACTACCTCCCCTCGGAGTGGTGGGGGGTATTCATCTGGTGTTACCTCGTGGGAGGAACATTACTGAGTTTGTGGAGCGCCATTATCGATGGGGTGTTCGTGTCAAGGGCACGACTATCCTGCTTGTTGATCTAGAGAGGCTAGAGACATAGGTTATGGTCGCAACAGTCTTACGGGTCTTAGGCAGCCAGGTGTTCCACCACATCACTGGTGGGAAGATGATGTTAGTTGAGAGTGTTTTGGCTGGGACCTACTATGGGTGGGCCCAGATGATGTTGTCGTCAGTGAAACAATAGTTGAGTCTTTGCAAGAGGCAGGTGAATCATGACTGTGATTTTGGTACAGTACTATGTGCATTCTTCTTTGAGAAGATACCCACTATCCGTCCTCATGTACAGATCCAAGATGGGGGCCCACAGGAGCCCAGGATGCACCACTGGGGGTAGCTACTGCGAAGAGGAGGAGGAGGGGGAGTCGGACGGGTGTTCCAACCTGAGTTTTTCACACATTGGGATCAGATGCCCCTTTACATTGACGATTACCCTTATAGCGGGATGAACTATCAGGGGGATCCTGACTTGCCACTTCCACCTGGGCGAGCATGGGGACTAGACGGTAAGTATTAAGTTACTATATTTTTATGGTTTATTTTATATTTCTATCACATGTATATGGTACTGAGTGTGAAACATGTTGTATGCAGACATAACACTGGTAAAGCCGGCAGGATATGCAGGTCGAGCCGCAACGCCTAGGGCTACAAATCGTAGGTGGGGATACTGTGTTTCTTGTTGATTGGCATTGTAGGTTTGATGTACTCTTGACAGGGGTTTCAAAGCGTGGATGGCATGACTTAGAAGATCGGTACACAGATGAGTGCACCAGTCTTCTCTCAGAGTGGTGAGGTGTCGTGCGGCGCGTGGCGATGATAGGTTAGGTAGTACATGATCTACGTGCAGGTGGAGCAGAGCCTTTGGCACGAGATCCGCCAGACAGTGACTAGATGCAGGGACATGTGGGTCCCATTGATTGTGATATTTGTTACATGTTATGGGCATGTCAGATGTATTTAGATCTATGGCTCCAAACACTTTTATGATACATAATACAATTATGCATTTTATATGATGATGATGGTTTTCCATTTGTTTTGTTATATTTTGTGGTATACATGTGATAAATGTCAATCTAGAATGTTGTTTGTGATGGTATCTACATAGTGATTTTAGGCTCTAGGCACATGATTGAATGTAATGGTTTCAAATTCACATACCAATAGCTTCACTTGTAGATATTTTCTAAATAGGACTTGGTTATGCACATGATACACACCATTCAATTGCATTACAAGTAGCAAGGAATCTAAACAAACATGAAGATGAAGGATGCGATGAGCAATGGCATCAACTAACAAACTTATCACTGCATCATATTCAGCCTAATTATTGGTGGTAGATCCAATGGACACACCATTTGAAAGGACTAGCATATGAAAGGGGGTAAAAATGGCCTGGGTTGTCGAGGCTAGATTCCAGAAGAAGCGAATTGCACCGTCAGCATGACCGATATACGGTGTGGATGATGGATCCATCTGAAAGGTGCAAAATACAACTGATGAGATGATGCAATCTACCTAACTTCATGGCAGAAATAAAGACACACAAATCAAAGGGATGTGCTATGAGTGAAATTTCTTGAGGTAGAGCGCATTGGGATAATTAGGAAGGAAATGGCCTTCAAAATCCTCTGAAGAAATGACCCCTTGCTTAAGGGTAGGGGTAATCAGTGGTAGATATAGCTTCCATCTTGTCCTCATCAGGCTGAGAGATGGACAGACGGGAGGAAGATTGACTACATTATGAGGTGGCATTACCTGGTGCATCAACCTGAGAGAGAAGGTTCACATACGTATCATCTAGAATGGTAGACGATAGGTTGGTAGATGGTGAATCTACAGATGTTGAGACCTAGGATTCTATCAAAAGAGGTTCGATAGAAGTGCACACGAAAATATCTGAAAGGTTTGTCTGCAAGGAACTCAAAGATGATGATAGGTGAAGGATATGGACCATGGTTTCTATCATCTCGACATTGGGGTGAGGGATCACAATAGGGGGGCTAGAGTCTTCCTGTTCTGGTTGACTAGTGGTACCAGAATCCACGAGTAGAGTAGATGACCCACTACGAGTGGCCTCGTATTCGCGAATCGCTCCAAGGTAATCGTGAAATTCATTGAGATGAAGGCAACAATGGGAATAGTGACCATGATGATCACATAGGGAATAAGGGTGATGTGTGCACAATGTTTTGAGTTTCTTAGGTGGGATTGATAAGTTAACATGGAATTCTGGGATATTTGACTCAGGGAACGCTTCATGAACCAAAGGTTTAAACTGAGGAAGTTCACAACAATTGTTGGTGGCATGCCCAACAACTTTACACAAAGCGCACGGGAGTGACGGCTTTGGGGCCTTAGGGGCTGGAGGAGCTTGGAGAGCCTTGTCCTTAGGTTCTTTTCTCTTAGCTTTACCCCCTTGGCCAGATGACTTCGCAACAAGAGCTGGTTCCTATTGAGGTTGTGATGGAACTGAAGCAACAACAGGGGTCATGGGGACCGATTATACTGGGGTCAAATCATGATATGGTCTTGGATTACCGGGTGAAATGTTCGCAGGGGGATCGATGTACGATACTGGGATCCCCAGGGTCATGTTAGGAAGGACCAACAAAGCCATGACAGGTACAGAAAAAGTTCCCAAAGGGGGGAATAAGAAATGTATCTAGCTTGTAGGGTAATGCTCCGACGGAGCGACTCTTGGATGGTTGAGACTTGGAGGAACAGTCCTCGGTGGGAAAATCATATAGGCACCCACAAACGGAAGAGGTCTGGGTGGGTGGAGCCAAAAGGATTGGCTGAGAGGGTAAAAACAGAGTGCTGAGGAGCTGGTTATTGATTGGAGGGACTAACCTCATCAAAATTTATCATAAGGATATGGTAGTCACCAAGACCAGAAGGTTGGGGGAGATGGGCTACTTGACCTGGTTGAGGTTGAGCAGCAACAAATCCTTGTTCATGGAAAGGATTTGTGAGCATTTCCGGTTGAGATGGCGCAGGATTCTGAGGTGATTGTTGACCTCTAGAAGCTGCTTGAGCTTCCCACATTTGGCACATCTAGGGTAAGAGAGGACACTCATGTGTATAATGGCCATGTACACCACAACATGCATAAGGCTTGTTCGTATGAATAACCTTGTTCTGCTTGGGTTGGTCACCCTATTGCTGGTTGTTGGTGTTAGGTTGGTTCCCCTGGAGTTCACTAGGCTAGTTACCTTGGTTACCCTTGTTACCCTTCCCCTTGTTCTTTTTCTTCGAATTTGGGGGATTGGTAGCACTCTGTTGTGCAAACACCTGACCCTAAGGAGGCGGTGGCTGCTAGGGCTGAGGATGCATGGGAGGTTGTTGCGCTGATTCTTGAGGGGCTGGAGTGCTAGACTATGCATAAGAAGGAGAAATATTTTGGTAGACGGATTGGGACCCTGGAAACATGTTGCTAGCAGGAGGGGCATAAGTGTTGGAGGAACTGGTGCCCCTCTACGGGTAGCCATAACTTTGTTGAGTATATGGCGAAGAGTGTGAAAGGTATCCAATGATACCATCGGCGGTGTGAGATGGCCCCAGTGCATTGGCACTTCCATGACGACGAAGATCTGGAATGAAGGTATAGACATAACCAGATTGTGCATATATCAGATCATATCTCAAAGCGGTTTGGAGAGCTTCTTCCTCGGTCTGAGGAAAATGGGATGCGACATCTTTTCCAATGGGAGATAAAATGCTCCTAAGAAACCAATCTAGATAGACACAATCTTCGAAAGGTGGGGCATGACATGTGCTCCTCCTTCGACACCACTCTTGAACATGGTTAGAAAGGTGAGTGGTGGAGGACTGACAGAATGTGGTCAATAGCTTTGTACCAATTTTGTACCAGAGAGGTAACTGAAAATATGAAAGGAACGCTTTAGGAAGCATTGCAAAAATGGAATGAGATGTGAAGGGATAGTCTACATACTATTTTGCAGTGTCTCTAGTGAGTGTGCATTGGAAGAGCCAAAGACGAATGGAGTCATCGGTTATGGAGTTGGACGAACACCACATGTGGAAGTAGTGGACATGGTTGGTAGGATCCTCTCTAGCATTACACTCAAACTTTGGGATGTCTGGGAGAAGCTTAGTCAGCATAGAGGGCCAACCAGCATCATGGTTTATGGGGGTCATTTATCAACTAGTTAAAATCCGGTAGACTTAACACATCCATAAAGGGGAGCATGGGGGCTACCGGAACGGTTCTTGAGACTGTTCCGCTTAATGTGACCACTGAGATAGAACCGGAGCCAACACCAGGTTGGGTTCCTGCACCAGCTGTGGGTCCAGACATGGTGATGATATGTGGTGAAGGAGGCTTGGAATTAGATGAGGAATCAGAAGGACCAGGAGAAGAGTTGGTATGGGGACTCGGAGGGCTATGAACTCGAACCCGGTGAGGAGGGGTAATATGCCCAAGTGGAAACTAGGGTGAAGTCATAATAGTCTCTGTGACAAATGCCTTGGTGGTGCAATGGTGGTAGGACACACATGAAACAAAAATGGTGAAGGGAGATCAACAATATATCTTTGTCTCAATGCAGGGAGATAAATTTATTGTGTTAAGTCTTGGCTTGGTGATTTAAACCAAGCGCCATTTGCTTAAGGTGTGCTTGTGTGTGCAAGTGTATTAATTGATTAAGCTCATATCGTGTTTGTAAAAAAAATAAAAAAATCTTGTCAAAAATAAACTGAAATTAATAACAAAAAATGAACAACAAAAAAATTAACTAAACCCCACCCAAACTGGGTTTGCAAACACTGTGTTGGTTGGTGGTTAAATCGATGGGAAATACACTAAAATGGTCAAGAGATCTAAATATTGGTGTCATTGGGATCAAGTGACACTAAGCTGCTAGAAAGTGGTGCAACAACAGCAAATAACCAGAGAGGAAGATCGCTGCAAAAAGATAGGGAGATGGGTGAAACACTTAGGGCAACCGATGGGACCCTAAGGAAAATGACCAAACAAGTTTAAATGTGAAACTATAGATGGTAACAACCTATCTTAATAGATCTGAAACAAAATGGCATAGATATGGAAAATTTCATTGAAAGTGTTGCAGAAACTCAGACTACTCACTCAGCTAAACTCCTCCTAGAAAGGTGGAAGTGTACTAGAAGACCTAGGGGAGGCTAAATTCAACTTCGACAAGTAAATTAGAGTGGATCAAGGCCTAAATAGGTTGAGACAGAGGTCAAACAACCCAGCAGACAACTCTCTGCAAAACCCAGAAACAAATCTGAGAAAAACCCTAAAACCGAGAAATCACAGGTATTGACCTGTTTCTCAGTAGGGATCACACTTTTTGGGATTTTTAGTGCGTTCTGGACTCTAGATCGCACTTTTTGGGCCAAAAAGTGTGATTTTTTCTCTGTGGATCTCAGTCGGCAAATCTTGGAAAAGAGTGTTTCCTTTGTCATAGCTGGTTCTTGTGACCTACGGAAAAGACCAGAAAGCTTGCAGAAGTAAAACATTTATCAGATCTAGGGTTAAAAAAACTAGGAAATATTAAAAGAATTGAAAAAAAAGAAACCCTAAGCTGAAAACTAAAGGTCACCCAGGTTTCTAGATCTAAAGTATAAACCAAGGGAGTCGCTAATTTTGTGATTGGAAATAATTAGAAAATCCCCAGTGGAGTTGCCAATTTTGTTGTAGTGTTTTCTTCTCAAAAATGTAAGAAAAGAACCCACTTAAGATTGTGGATGACAAACAATCTCAACAATATAAATGGCTGCTAAACATTGTAGATCTGCAACAACTGATAGAAACAAAACCTGCTAAAGTTTGGATCTATGCCACAATCATAGTTAAATAGCAAAAAGAAAGAGTACTAACTCCAATCATCCAATGGAAACCAAATATGTAAAGAATAATTTTATTATAATACCTGTGAAGGGAACAAATAGATGCTACCACCCCCCCCTCTGGGATGGGTTCTTGGCTATCCTCAAACATCTTCAGCTTGTGTAGAGTCTCTCTCCTCTATAATGTGTAAACTCAGCCAAAATATGGTGTGCGACAATGAAAATAATCAGAGTTACAACATGGGTGCAACAATGAAAATAATCAAAAGTGAATCATGAATGGAAAAATCTTCTATTTATAACAAAATATTGAGTTATCCTTGAATAATGAGCAATAAAAAAAGTATTATTGATCCCATTCTTGGAATAACCACTTGGAATAATTTATTATATTTGGTTAGAAGGGAAAAAGTATTTAAAATTTTATTTAGAAATAATAAATAAATAAATAAATTATTTATCATCTCAAGGAATTAGTTAAGGAATAATAAAGAAATAAAGATTTATTTAATTATTCCTAAGGGATTTAGTCAAACTTGACAAAGAATAATAATTAATTAATGATTAATTAATTATTCTTGTAGAAAAATAAGATAATTAATGATTTATCTGTTTATTTTTCATGATTGGGTCAAATTTGACAAGAATAATAATAAAACAACGGTTTAATTAATTATTCCTATAAGAAAATAAAATAAATAGTGATTTATTTAATTATTCTTCATGGAATTAACTATAAATTACTTAACAAGGGTTGTTTATTAAGTAATTTCTCAGTGAAAGCAATTTTACTATGGTAAAATTGGCTTTACATGGTGTACTTCGATCCATCTAGTAAATTAGGCTAGATGATCAATTTTTTGGTGATAACACTGTTGAATTCCCTTGCATGCAATTAACAACACTGCTCACCTTGTCTGCTCCATGCCAGCTGTTGGGATGGATCTATAACTTGTACGAGCGCAATTTTATCCATTTGTGCATGTTGCACCCCCTGTTGTACATGTTCCTGCTACAACTCATTCTCTTGTCTGTGCAGCTCCTGTTCTTCCTCGAGATGTTGCTTCAGCGCATGCAACTCCTTCTATGTTCCTTTCTTTGCCTTCACACGATCTTTGTCTGTCACCTCATAGCCTCAATCTAAAAAGTTGCTTTTGTCATGAGTGGATCTGCTTCGAACTTGCAGCTTTGCTCCGCCTCTATGTTGTCAACAACCTTCCTCTTGCATTTGTCACGTGCAGGTGTTTGCCTTTAGCTGTTGTTGATGGTGATGCTCATTATGATGTTGTTGCCATTTCATCTTGATATCCTTGTCCATGAACAACTTGATGTCTTCATAGATAGGCAAGTTCATAGACCCTTGATCGAATACATCCCGAAGTGTGCTCTAAATGGTGTCCTTTGACTCTTCTCTCCTAGAAGCCATTGTACCTGTGCTGCCGAGAGGCAGACGAACACTTGTTATACCTGGAGACATAGCAACACTCATGACAATCAATTTGTCAATCGAAAACCAAAACAAACTAGAGGACTGGCATGCAACATACATGTGTGACTATCTGTGAAGATTGTGCAATTTTCATTGGGAGGTTGGGAGACTGACTGCCAAAATTGCGCAAGACACAGTCTGGGTTGTCAGGGGCTGACTAACTACTGGAACTGCATAATGCACAATCGAGCCTAGCTTATTGAGGACTGACACTACGCAATGCGCAATTTCAGTCAATATTGACATACAACCAGCAAACTGCATTGCATAGTTTCTGGGGCCAGTAGAACATTACCTCCAAGAATTGTGAAATGCAAGCCTGAAGGTCAATGTTGGGCCATACTTGCATAATTTCTAGAGGGAAGGCAGAGCCTATGCTTCCGGAAATGCATAGTGCTAGCTGGGCAAGCACGGTCCGGGCCAAGACAACCCAGATCGGTCGATGGGCGACTGAAAACATGAGAAGTCCGAATGCATGATGAGATGAGTGCAAACAAGAGTGAATGATCATACATGAAAATAGCAAGTGCAGGATTCAGAAAACAAGAAAGCATACATGTGTGTGAAGCGAGTCGCCACAACGACGATCGTTTGTGCAGAAACAGTGTCATTCATGCGACAGCAGTGAGATGCGAACGAAAACTGAAACGGTGCTTCTACAAGATAACATACATCAAAATGACAACAAGCGCTTACCAAAATCAAGCAGACATCACTCACATGAAGCGAAACACAAAAAGCGATAGAAACCTAGCGCTATACATGAAAAGCGGTCTTACCCCGAACAGCTAAGTTGAATGTGCCAAAGACTCATAGATGCAATGTGGGACGTCAAAGCTGCAAGGTCGATGTGAGGAATGAGCTCTGCAGCGTTCGGTTGATGAGTTTTAATAAAATTGAGGTTGTGACACGCATACCACAAATCTAGGAAAAGTGACACTTGGTGGGAGGTTTCTAAAATGATCCTTGCATGTAACCTCCAATTGCTAAAAACATATCCCTAAATTAAGGGATGTCTTTGCATGCTGCCTTGGGAGAAGCAATCCATGCATGCAAATCAATTTTTCTTGGTCCCAGAGGGAACCGGTCAACCTGAAGGCACATGCATCGGTCTGCAAGCCTGGGAAGAAAATATGCGCAGTTTTTGGGCTGAGCAGAGGTGATTGTCACAGAGGGATTGCACAATTTCTGAGAGGAACATGTGATTGTTTCCCAAGATTGCACAACTTTTGGGATAAGTAGTTGTCCTGGGTCAGACCTCATAATTTTCTCAAGGAAGCCTGTCTGACTATATTGCGCAATTTCTGAGCTCTACAAGCTGCCTGGCTGGATTTGCACAATTTCTACTAGTTGTTGGGTTGGTTGTCCCAAAGGGATTGCACAATTTATGGGAGCAGCAGGTGACTGCTACCCAAGATTGCACAATTTTTGGGCTGAGCAACTGTCCTGGGATGAATTGCGCAATTTTTGAGAGGAAGACTGTCAGGAATAATTACGCAATTCTGGAGCCCGGCTGGGTGTCCAACTAGGTTTGCGCAATTTTTGAAGGGAAAGTTGTTTCCCCTCCAGAATTGCACAATTCCTAGAGGGATCTTCTCAACCAGCAACTGACACTAAGTCCGGAAAGCAGCCTATGAAGGGGTGGAAGAAACTTGCATGCACAGGCTGACGGGACTCTATGAAACAGTTGAAGTTGATGTGCTTGACAGTGCAAGACATGCTGTTGAGGATGGTCAGTAGGGAGGCTCCAAAACAAAGCTAAGGAAAAATTTTGGAGGGTGGTTGTAACACTACAACAACTCTGCAAAGAACAAGATAGGGTGAGCTACTACTCCAACCTTAGGGGTAACAGATAGGGGTGATACCCTATTGTCCAAAGTTCCCTCAACCCCGGGAGCCCAAGGGGGAAGAGTATGGATCAGTGTCCTCGATCAGTGGTTCCCCTTATTAGGAGGGGCACATCCATTATTCCAAGCTTCTCTCTAAAGTCCAAGAACTTCCCTTTCTACAAAGCCTTGGTGAGAATATATGCAATCTGCTCATCTGTCGATGTGTGATGGAGTCGAATGACTCCTCTCTGTACCATATCACGAATGAAGTGATATCAGATCTCTACGTGGCTTGAGTTGTCATGAAACACAAGATTCTCTACTAGACAGATCCCACTCTTGTTATCACAATATAGTAATGTAGAGTCTAGGACTTGCTCAAATAGCTCTTCGAAGTGCTTCCTCAACCAAACTGCTTCACAACTAGCCATGCTAGCAGAAATATACTATGCCTCGATTGCACTCAATACTACAGACCTCTGCTTCCTCATCCAAGATATCGTGGCATATCCAAGACTAAAACAACATCCTGACGTACTCTTTTTGTCAATAACATTTCCTGCCAAGTCAACATTGGTGTATCCATGAAGTCGAACATCTTCGACAGAGTATCTTAGACAAAGTGTAAGCATTCCTTGCAAATATCTCAAAATGTTTTTGGTAGCGGTCCAATGTGCATAGAGAGGCTCGGTCATGAATTGACTCAACATGTTCACTACATTGCAGATGTCCAGACAGGTGTTCACAAGGAACATCAGAGCCCCAATCAACTGTTTATACTCATATGGATTTGCCAAATTGGGTCATACAGCTTCTGCACATAACTTTTTTAAGTTCATTTCCATCGGTGTGGGTAGGGACCTACATTCTATCATTCAAAATATTTCCAACAACTTCACAACATATTTTCCTTGTGAAAAGAAAATCTTACCGGCTTTTTCCTTACCTCAAGGCCTAGAAAATAGTGCATGAGTCCAAGGTCCTTCATCTGGAATTCAGAGGGTAGATCCCTCTTACGCTCGATCATCAGAGGCTCATTACCTGTCAAGAATAGATCTTCAACACATAAAACCAAAATCAGCGGCATACCTTGGACTACCTTGAAGCAGAGGTTAGGATCGATGTTGCTTCTTGTGAATCCTAGCTTCACCAAATAACTATCTAGGCAGGCATACCATGCTCTTAGGCCTTTCTTCAAACCATACAATTCCTTCTTCAATCTACAAACGTGTGTCTTTTGATCTTCTACTTCAAATCCTAGTGGTTGCTCAATGTATACTTCTTCTTGTAGCATGCCATGGAGGAATGCGGTGTTTACATCCATCTGATGAAGGGTCTATTCTTGACTTGTGGCAAGGGAAACTATCGAACGAATGGTTGTATATCGAGCCGCGCGTGCAAATATATCATCATAAGTTTCTCCCTCTTTCTGGGATAATCCTCAAGCCACGAACCTCACCTTGTATTTTTCAATTCTTCCATCAATTCCATGCTTGATCTTGAATATCCACTTCGAAGTTACCATGGATTTCCCCTTTGGTCTCGACACAACATCCCATATGTCATTATTCATAATAGATTCATATTCCTTTGCCATAACATCTTTCCAAACTTGTTCTTTTACGAATTTTTCGAATTTGGAAGGTTTGACTTGAATCATAGTGCTCATGGCTACAACATATCCTTGGTACCTATATGGCTTCTTCCTTTCTCTAAACGATCTTCAGAAGGGCACATGACTATTAGCAACTCGAAGAGTGTCACAGAGCCAAAGTGGTCTCTTCCTAGTAGGAGGATTAACAGGAGGAGAATCTAAGGGATCCATGGGATCATCAAAAATATCAGTCTCAGATTCAGGCATGGATGGGCCATCCAAGATATCCATATCACCATTCTTCTTGGGGGGAGGAGGCGGAGGAAGGTCTCTTGCTTTTCCAAGAGCAGAATCTTCATCAAATGTAACATCCTTGCTAATTTCGACCTTCCTTTGACTATGAATATATATTCTAAATGCTTTACAATTTTCATAATACCCAACAAATGTACCTTTTCCTCCTGTAACTTCCAAGTTGTTCCTTTTGTCCTTCGACATATGGAAATATACGAGACCTCCAAATATGCAAAGATGACTAATGTCGAGTTTCACACCTGTAAATACTTCTTCAGGAGTATTGTTTTACAAAGCTTGATGTGGCACCCTATTTTGAGCATATATGATAGCATGTGAAGCTTCGACCCAATTAAGTTTAGGCAACTTTTGATCATGAATCATCGCTCTAGTGGCTTCCACTATAGAACTATTCTTCCTTTCAACTAGACCATTTTGTTCGGGAGTATATTGTTATAGCATCATTTATCATCCTTGTATACTTGATGCTCTGAGTCATGGCCTCAGGCATCCCTTTCCCTTCAGGTTTGGTCCTTTTACTAAAAAAATTATTTTGAATTCCACGTGGGTTCATCTATACACAACCCACGTACACACTCGGGTTGGGTATAGGTGAACCCGAGTGTGTACGTGGGTTGGGTATAGAGGAAACTGCGTGTGGAATTCAAAATAATGTTTTTTTAGTAAAAAGACCAAGTCTGAAGGGAAAGGGTTGCCCGAGGCCATGAATCAGAGCATCAAGTATACAAGGGTGATAAATGATGCTATAACATATATGGCACAATTGTTTCCTTCTCGATACCTTCCTTTTTGCAAAAGTCAATGAATTAATTTGACATGTATTCTCCACCATTATCAGACCTGAATATTTTGATCTTCTTCCTTGTTTGATTTTCAACCAATGCTTTGAACTCTGAAATTTTTTGAAGGCTTCATCCTCATGCTTCAAATAGTATATCCATGTCTTTCTTGAAACGTCATTAATGAATGTGGTGTAGTAGAGATATCCACTAATAGAGTGTGCAGGCATCAGTCCACATATGTCGGAATGAATGAGATGGAGGATGTCAGTGGTCTTGTTTTCACTAGAGGGGAATGGTTCCCTTGTCATTTTTCCACTAGCACATCTCGGACATACTCCATCATGTTGAGCTTGAACCTTTGGAATCCCTGAGACCAAGTTCTCCAATTTCGAAAGAGCATCATAATGAAGATGAGCCAACCTTCGGTGCCATAATTTGCTTAGATGATTTGTATTATGAACCAATGCTAGTAGCGGTCTTCTAGTGAGCCTGTAGAGCCCTTCATATCTTGTTCCCAAAGTGTATGCATATCTCATAAGTGATCCAACAGGCCAAGTAAGAACCTTTTCTTTAATGAAAGCAACCCTCATCCCTTTGTCTTCCAAAGCGAATATTGATACCAAATTCTTCTTTAAACCAGGCACATACATTACATCATGTAGTACAATAGATTCACAGAATTCAAATGAAATTTGACGAATCCAAAACCTTTAACGGGATGAGTGGAGTTGTCTCCAAGAATGATTTTCAAATTTGGCTCCCTCTCTACCAAGCTAGAGAGAACTTCTTTGTAACGAGAGAAGTGATGAGTGGCTCCACTATCAACCAACCAACTATCCCACAAATCCGGAGGAGATGAACTAGTAACAGCGGAAATAAGACTATATTCAGATGATTCGCAACATTACTTGCATACCTTGAGAATTTTAGCTTCTTTTGTGGATGACGATCTTCTTCATAGTCACTTGGAGCATCTTTTCTTCTTCTATCATTTCTTCCATCACGGTCATTCCTTCGGTCATCTCTCCTTCTTTGATAATTGAACCTATTGTTGATGCTTCTAGTATTATAACGTGGTCCACTGTTCTTCTTGGGGAAATCTCGAGCATAGTGCCCTTTCTTATGACAATTGTAGCATTCAATGTTCACATATTCCTTTCTTCCACCAGAATTTCGAGGAGGAGGCTTTCTTGAATTTGATGGACTTCCTTTCCCTTTCTTCTTCTTCTTGTCATGAGCGATGTATAAGCAAGTTCTCCTTCTTCATGCTTTTGAATCCTTCCTCTTCCTATCATCCTTGACTCTTCCTGAGTGAGCTTTCCAACAATTTCATCAAATGAAGGGAGGACATTTGTGTTGCTTATAGTAGTGATGAATGTTTCTCAAATAGGAGGGAGACCTCTTAGAGTCATGACCACCAGTTCCCTGTCAAGAACAACTTCTCCAACTCTTAGCAATTGATCTCTAATACAAGAGATCCTCATTATGTAGGATGGTATGGACTCTCCTTTGTTCATTTTGATGTTTTTGAGTTGATATTTCAAGGTGAGGATTTCATTAAAATTGTTGACCTCATACATGTCTTTAGACCTTCTCAAGTTCCCAACATATGCAAGTAGAGTATCTTGTAAAGCATCAGCTATAATTTGTTTTGCTTTCAACTCACCTTTACTCGTCGACTGCCATTATAACCCCCAGGTGCAACCATCCACCCCCCAATAACGGAGCACAGGTAAAGCAAGGTTTAAACCTATGACCTGCACAGCAGCACAAATGCCTTAGCAAAACATTTGTTGGCCAATAGACCAAACCTCTGGAAGTAGAAGGGAAATAAATGTTATGAAAACAAAAAGGTCCAATAATCTCTATTCTACCCAACTCTCCAACAATTACATACTACTTCATATATGTCAAACTAGTTGAGGAGAGTTACCCAAGAGAATAATCAACACTCTAGTTAGTTCATTTGTAAAAGTCAATCAATATTTTGATGGTTAATTGATGGTTTCCCACGACTCATTTGTAAAAGTCAATCAATACTTTGATGGTTAATTGATGGTTTCCCACGACTCAGAACATTATTTAATTATTTTAGGTGAACTAATCCTTTCAACAACAAATCAACCTAGAGGGTCCTATAACCAAGATGCAACCTACAACATGTATCATATAAATAATGAATTGAAATTTTTGAATAAGAAGAAAGAATATATAAAACTATTAAACTTTTTACATAAGCAAATACCATATATCTAAAGTGAACTTATGAAGTTATTATCTCTTTGATAGAAACTCTCACTACTTTTTAAATAGTGGGAAAACGTACTATAACTAAGATGTCAAACCTGTAGTGGGGACAACCATCATTGGTTATTATCCCCAAATGTAGGGTGACTCATCATTATTATTCAAAGAAAACAACACCAACTGGAGTGGGGACAACCATCACTTGTTACTATCCCCAAATGCCAGCTAACTCATCACTATTATTCAATGAAAACCACGCCAACTGGAATTATCTGCTAGTGGTCTATAAAGCGCAGACTCTTAATCTTGCAAAAATGCCTCTCGGTCTTGAATCATTAACTATTTCCTTACATTAAAAAAACAAGTTCTTAACCAGGGAAAAAAAATTAGAGCATATCCTAGGCAACCCTATAACTTCCATGAATTCAATTATTGAAAGGATCTTCTAATGCCACCAGTAAAATAAAACAGCTCCTGAGTGACTCACTGATAAGACGCAGGCAACAGAAGGAAGAGAGGCCTCTGGGCAAGACTCTACAGCACAGAGAGCCATAAACTTTGATAATAATACACTATCGTCATGTCATTTCAAATTGGATTTTCATGGTAAAATTTGTTGGACTTCTGTCTTCACTTGTTTGATTTATGTGTCGGGCGTGGTTCATCATTTATTTATTAAAAAGGGTGTTATAAAAATAACTAAGAAAAATAAAATGTCAAAAAATGTTAAAGCTTTTTATTTTGAAATGGTATTTGTTTTTATTGAATAAAGTAAGTAATTGAGGTAATTTGTTTAAAAAATCCACCGAAACTTCTACATCAAATTTAAAACACTCAACTACTTAGTATACTTGACTTCCACCGACTGACGTATACCTAAATAAATTCTTCAACAATATCAAAGTTTGGTGATATAGAATGCGAAGGAAAAGTAATATTTTCTCCATAAAATGTTGATTATCTGTAACTATCAGCAAAAGAAATCTTATTACCCATTTATGCTGTGAACATATTAATTATGAAAGAAAGTTTTTCTTAAATCACCGTGCGGTGCCGTGGTGTAGTTGGTTATCACGTCAGTCTAACACACTGAAGGTCTCCGGTTCAAGTCCGGGCGGCGCCACTTGTGTTTTCATAAATTTATAAATAAATATCACCTACTAGGGAACATTTTTATGTGGGAAGGTTTGTACCTTACGCTAAGTTATAAATTTCACTATGAGGAATATTTTTTTTAGTTAAAATCATTTCAGCTAATTTGAACCTTAACCACTAGCCATTTGCTATAGAACCAAATCATTTCACCTAATTTGAACCTTAACCACTTGCCATTTGCTATTGAACCACATATGAAAGGGCATTTTTTTTTAATCTTTTAAACATAGTCATTGGAACAACATGAAATCTATTCTTTGGTATTTTTGTTAGTTATTTTGTTTCCTTGAGTGGAGTTTCATTCCCTTGTCACACGGGCTTGAGTGGAGTTGCATTCCCTTGTCACACGGGCTTGAGTGGAGTTGTATTGTCTTGTGATAAGAGCCATATGTTATTTTTCTGATTACTTTGTCTTCATGTAGTAGGATGCCTAGCAACTAACTTCTTTTTCCTTCATTCATCTAATGAACTAACTTCTTTTTCCTTCATTCATCTAATGAATTTGTATATAATTTCATAGAACCAAAATATTTGACAATAGAGTCTTCAACCTTTGTTGGATTGGACTAAGCACATATTTCATGAAGTTTTCATACACCAAACTCTATGACAACAAAATCCTCATATTCTTAGTCTCTTCCTTTCCTATTCCCTTGTTTTAGCCATATGGCAATGGTGTCGCCTAATGTAATACTTGATTGGTTGAACTTATTTTAGCCATGTGGCAATAATGCCACATAACATAATACTTGACTAGTTGAAGGTGAGTATGTTTGTTTATTCAATCTTTTCCCTCTTCTATGGGAATATTGTATAGGTGCATGTGTGTGAAACAACAATGACATCTACCTATATTATAAAATTTTGGAATAACCTTTACAATTATAAAATCTCCTTAATTTTCTCTTTGATTGTCCCTTTTCTGTTCTCTTGGTTTTCAATCTATAGATGAATAAAATTGCATACTTCATATTTTAAAGAAGTTTACATTAATTTACAACTATACTTGTTCATCATTAATTTCTAGATCAATTCTGATTTCCATTTTGCTATGGTTATTAGCTGTCAAGACCTCAAATATAGACCCCTTCAATTCTATGTTGATAGGACCCTATGGATTTATGTCTCCTTTTGCATCTTATAACTTCCCTTTCATTTTTTTCCTGTATATGTTCCTGCTCAAGGTGCTCATATCCTACCTTGTTGGTTCGAACATGTGATCTCAAAAAGGGGAATATCCTACCCTACTGGTTCAAATTGTGATCTCAAAAAGGGAAATATTCCACCCTAATGGTTCAAACTTGTGATCTCCAAAAGGAAACACATTTTTTAATAGTTAGACCCACTCAATCTACCAACATTACTTTGTTATGTTTATTTTGATTTGTGTCATTCAATTAATAAATAAGTTGAAAAAACACATTTTGATCAAACTCTTTTTACGGGTGAACCTTCCTTGTTTTTGGAGAAGCTACAACAAGTGCAACTTCTATAGCAGTAACAATTGAGGTAATGACAACTACAAACTTGCATGGATCCTTTAAATACTAGGTACCTTTCTCAACAGTGGGAAAGAACTATAAGTTGCAATAACTAGAAAAATTTTATAACGATTTGATGATATCATGTGCAATAATTGCTACTAAATAAAAATGATTTTGGAAAGAAAAACAATCATAGAAGAAATACCAGTGATATGTTTCTCCATTAAAGCATCCCCTATGAGATCAAGAGTTTCAGGAAGACAATTGCCCCTTTCTCCTCTAGATGTTTAGCTTATGATATTGTCTCAATCAATGTTTTGAGTGCTTGTGTACAAGTATCTCAATGATTTTGAGTAAATTATAGAGGTTTTAATAGAATTATTGAGTATTTCTCTACTATATTACAGTGCATTCACTAAGATCAAAAGCGAAATTACAGTAGCATTCTTAATCAATATTTTTGTCTTCAGATATAGTCTATCACTAAGCAAAAGACTCATCATGAAAATTATAGAAGTTCACTGGACCGACATTAAAATACATTATATTGGACCTTAAATTATGTTATTGTTTCAACACCATCATCAACTAAATGCACATAGCATGATGAATTTACAAACAATTTGTATTGGTCTTCAACTCAAACCTTTTTCCTAGCTATAGGATGGATTTACACTATTAAATAAGAAATTCGTATAGTTCAAGCCTTTTCAAGGCTCTCATATCTACCACGACCTTCAAGAACAAACAAGTTCACAGGATGAGCCCTTAGCAAATAGAGAACATTGTATGATCTTCAAAAACTATGGAAATATATTGTTGCATACATGCACATTGTTTCATAAGGCTAATTCATAGATGCTTACTATCCATCTCAACTGCCTATTAACTTTTAGAGATCTTAACTCACTGTGTATAGCTAGAAAGAAACATGAAAATAGTTTCGGAAGATTCTTTACGATGAGTTTCATGATGACTTTCCATATGTCAATGGAATTTATCATAAATGATTAAGCTCTACCTTTCATACAATATATTTTCTTCCATAATTTTGTCCCACCACAAGGGGTTGAGGAAAAATAGGCCTTTTGTTTCTGTAGGTACTCTTTGGATTTCATTGTTCTATAAAATATTTCTACATGTACTAGATTCTTACTGCATTCTTTGTGCTTTGAACAAAACACCTTTCATAATTTGGGATAAGTCCAATTATGTTTTCCATTTCCTAAAGCATATGTTAGTTGTTGCTACAATTCAAATCAACATGGATAGGGAAAATAGTCTGCATGGTATGAAGGTTCTCCCGCTTCCTTGGAATTTTGCAAGCACAACAACATCCTCGCCCACATCAATTGATGATGTTGTGGAGGTATATAATTTAGAAAATCAAAATATAAAAATCCTCAAAATATTCTCTATCCACTACCATTGTTGTCTCCATGAATAAAGATGTTGCATTTTTTTATAGATATCATACCAAATTCTATGAATGGCTTCATTGCCACAATGATTTTTCGAATTAGTAATGAATATTTCTTTGAAGTGGGTGCATCACTCTTGTAGTTGTCGGTGTTGTTATAATGAAATCTAACAACTAGTGCAAGGTCTCACTAGATGACCTAGAAAAGATGCAACATATAGGAGTGTCACCATTGTCACTACTCCCTTCTCTTTAATGAAGGACACAATACAATGTAAGGGAGACTTCCATAGAAAGACTCACAGATCAATTAACCAAAGGAACTTATGTGAAGTGTCCCCTAAGGATTGTACAACATAGATTTTCCAAATATGAGTATGACAAATTAGGGTTTGCAGTGGGTGAAGGAATAAATACTAGATGTGGGTTCAAGGGACCTACGGGTCAATCCAAAGGCTATGATTGTCCTAAAGAGTCTCTAATAGGTTTCTTGAACACACCAAATCAAGAAATATTCAAGCTTATCATAAACTAGGGTTTTGAATCAACAATTTATAACAAAATAATAGTTTGTAACAACAAATTTAGCTCTGAAAATTATGCAAAATCTACATGAAAGGAAGGCTAAATTAAAGTGTAAACTAAAGGAAAGTCATAAAAAAAATTAATGGTTAATAATGCATAAAGCAACTAATAAAACCTTGTTGTCAACCCTAGAAAATTGCTAGAAAAAACATAAAAACTTCAACTTTGCTTCTTTAATGCCCTTTTAAACAATGTCTAGCCTTAGGGCATATATCAAAAAGTCATTATACAATGAAATATAATAATGTTTTATATTTTAACCCTAATTTATAATGACAAAAAAATAAAAATGATTTTTTTATATTTAAAAAAGAAAAGGTCATAAGTGAGATAAACGAGTGCCTTCTCAATCTAGGGCTTATGGAGTCTAGGATACATACTATCTTAGGGTTCTTTTTGAAGTGATTCTAAATCAAAACACTATATGGAAAATAAACTAACTTACCCTAGGCTTTGAAGTTTAGGTTTCCAATTTCTGAGATGATTAAGGGAAATAGAAACCTATCTCTATTCATTAAATACTTGGAGGAACGGTTTACCATAGCAAGGTGTTGAGATTTGCAACAAGAAATGATAAAAATAGAAAATGCTAAAAATAACACTGTTATAAATAGTCGGGCTATAAATAGCAGTTCAGCCATTGGAGATCTTAGCAACAATGGGTGAAAAGTGAAAGTGCTAAAAATAGCTTTTCTAAAAAAATAGCATTTTGGGATCCCTTCTTAATTTAGTCAGTCCCTGGACTAAACATAGGAAGTAAAATTTGAATTTGATATTAACAACAGTTTGTAAATTGATTAGTTAATTTATCTTGAGTTAATTAGTTAAGGAATTATGAAATTGAAATCTATGTGAGGACATGCAACAGTTTCTCCATTGATTGAGGGATTTATCCATCAGTTAAAGAGATAAGAGTGAGTTGTAATATTGAGTTGTAATTAGTTGGCTTATTTAACTGAGTCAAGTCCAGTTAGATTAATTTAACAGTTTGTTAAATTAGTGAGAGTTCAGTTAGTTAATGCTTGCATGCATGTAACTATTGTATTTCAGATAACTGAAGATTCACTCATGGATAACTCATGCATGTCAGTTCAGTCAGAGACCCAACTGAGATCAGATGGAGGGACAGTGTACTATCAGTTGCAAGAATATTCTATTGTGAATATTCCTTGCATGCAAAAGGAATATTATTCCTTAAGGATTGCACTATTGGACATGAGGTTACAATGAGTGTGATGAGGCCAATTCACACATGTGATATCATTGGATCCCAATCAAAACTGTGCAAGGAAATAGGAGGCTTGGAGGGCTTGAGGAAGATATATTCTATGTCTATTGAGTCTATGAGTTGTATTGTTTGATTGCAGAGAGAGCAGGATAGCTTGAGAGCTAATTCTTTTTGTAACTTGAACAAGATTTCCACTTGTATGATAATACAGAGTTGGGGTTTTAGGCTGGTGCTTTCCCCAGTGATATATCTTTTGTGTTATGGTTGATTACTTCTCATTCTCAGTTATACTTGTTCTTGGTTGATGTTTCTCATGTTCAATTAAGCTTCTGCGAAATTGTTTGTAGAAGTAGATCAAGTGTTTTACTTTAGTACATTGCATTACCAGGTGATCTACAGTGGGAATTTCTACACAAGGGACAATGAATCAAATAACAAAGAAACTAATTTATCACAAGAACATTGATCCCATGGAACATAATACCAAGATAAAACAAACTAAATTACTTACTTCACCATGCAATATCTAAGATCCAATGGAAAAACCAATTGATGGAAGATGCCACTTTGATGACAACAATAGATATTTCCAAGTATGGCACAAGCATTGAAAAGCTTATGAACAATTATTTTCTTCCCTGGGAGTCTAATGCAAGAGTATATACCATCCAAACCCATTTTTGAACTTCTTACATCAAAACTAATTTACTAAAGGAAGTTTGTTTATTTAATTATATTAAATTGGAATATTTTTCTAGTTGTAAACCTAGAAGGAATCTATGATGTTAGAGAGGATAGGATGAGTGTAATTTGATTGTTATGTAAAGTGATTATATTCAACAAAATTAGGAATTTGTTAGATAATTCAATTAAATAGATTGAGTTTTGGTATAAGAGGTATATGTAATGATTTTTTCCATGTAATTGAGGGATTTGGAGTTTGACCGTGTGAGTGAGATAGAAATAAGAGGAAATTATGTGACAACCTCACCCATGGTTCTCTCTTTAAAATTCATTGTAAATATTTTTTTACAAATATAAAATTTAAGAAAAGGGACATGGATTCCAGAGTTGGGGAGCAGGATTGCTTGCTTGGGATGATTGAGGTTTTCTTGTGCAGAAAAGAAGTCTAAATTACTTGGACAACCATTAAAGGCTAGTGGGTGCATGATTTTAATGGGTTGGCTCTTAAATTCAATGAGCTAAAGTAGAAAGGACATAGGCCCATAGACTGGAGAACTTTAGCAAAGGAAAAGAGGACAATTTTTTTATGGAGGACGAGACTAGGCAAAGCAGCAAGAATGGGGATGAAGAATCCCTGCAGAATCATTTTTTCTTTCATTTTCCTTCATTTTCTCTCTAATTTCCCTTGCATGCGTATTTGTGTCTCTTCACCTTCCTTTTCTCCTATTTTACTTTATTTCTCATAATTAAATGCCAATTATTTCCTCTTTGCCTTTGCCAATGCCTTTTCCAATTTCCATAGACATTATTAAACCCCAAGTGATGTCGAATATAATGTTTTCCCACCATTCAACTTAGAATACATGTCCCATGACCTTGGTCTTATTTTATTTACATGAAAAGTCAACTAGTGATTGTTACAAACTCCTCCCCCTTAGGGGAACACCATCCTTGGTGTTCGATAAGACTTATGACCAGCAAAAAATATTGCTTATGGAGCATTACAACACAACTCATTGCAGTATTTGCAATGACAATTTTTTAAAACCATGAAAAACATGAGAAACATACTGCTTATTAGGGCTTAATAACACATCTCAATGCGGTATTTACAATGACATATACATGCACACACACACACAAATATATATATATATATATATATACACACCAAAAACTCATTTGATTTAACCAACAAATAAAGAATGATATAATGCTTGCATCTGATCAGTGATCTCCCATGTGGCTTCATCAAGCCCAAAGTGCTTCCACTACACTTTAACATGCTCTATTGCTCTATTTCTCTATTCCAGAGCATGAGTTGTTTCTACTACAATATGCATTGTGGTGATGGCTAGAACTCTCCCTCTTGTTCCACCGGCAATATAGAGCAATCAATCACATGATCAACATCCTGGACATATCTCTTAAGAAACGAAACATGGAAAACATCATAGAATTTCACCGTTGGTGGCAGTGCAAGTTTGTAGGCCATTGGTCCAATCCTCTCCAAGATCTCAAAAGTCCCATAATACCGAGGTGCCAACTTGGCACATGACCCAATCCTTAAGGATCTCTTTTTGGGTTTGATGCACAAGTACACATGCTCCCCAACTTGCACTCCTTGAATTCTCTATGTTTATTTTCTTAAGTCTTTTTCATGTATCGTGCTACCTTCAAATTCCTTTTAATAACCTACATCTCCTACTCCATCTCAGCCAACATATCTAGTCTAATCATTACTATGTTCATTGGATCATTATAGCTAATAGGAGTACTGCAACTCCACCCATAGAGAGCCTCAAATGGAATCATATTCAAGGATTCCTAATACCTATTATTATATGCATACTCTACTAGTGGAAGATACTCCTTCCACTTTCTCTACTGATGCATGACATGAATCCTCAACATATCCTCATGAATCATGTTAATCCTCTTTGTCTGTCCACTTGTCCATAGATGATAAGCTATATTGAAAGCTAACTGTGTCCCCAAGCCTACAAACAACTCCCAAAACTTGGAAGTGAACTTGGGATATTTGTATAATATAATCTTATTGGGAACACCATGCAACCTCACTATCTCCCTGATGAAGATCTGAGCTACCTCACCAGCTGAATTAGTAGACTTCACTGCAATGAAGTGAGCTACCTTGATCAACCTATCAACCAAAACCATTTTGGAATCATGATGTCTCGATGTCCTCGAATCCTGTAATGAATTCTATGGAAATGACCTCCCAATCCCACTCTGGAATCAGAATAGGTTGCAATAAACCAGTTGGATTCTTACATTCTACTTTCACCTATTGACAGTCCAAACATCTTGCAATAAACTCAACCACCTCTTTCTTCAAATTTGGGGAATGATATAACTTCTTAATAGTTGTCAAAGTCTTCTGATATCCTGGGTGGCCTGAATATGGCTTAACATGAAACTCCCTCAATATAAGCTTCTTCAACTCACTGTTATCTAGTACATAAATCATGTTCTTGAATCTCACCAAGCCATAGGTTGTGAAGTTATAATCCTCATCCCTATCACCTTCACCCTACTGCTACAACTTTTGCTTCAACTATCAGTACTTCTCATCATGTTGCCCTACATGTAAGATCTAATCCTGCAAATATGTCCCATTAGAGCTCACAACTGAAATATGGTTCACCTACACTCTCCTACTAAGAGAATATGTAACCCTATTCTCCTTGTGCTTATTAAACCTAATCTTTAAATCAAACTCATTGAGAGTCGCCAACCATCTAGCTTGCTTAGAATTCAGATTGGGTTAGTCAAACAAGTACCTCAGTCCGCTATGAACGCTCATCAGAACAAACCTCTTGCCAAGGAGATAATGTCTCCACATCTTGAATGCATGAATGATAGATGCCAACTCAATATCATGAGTCACATAGTTCTTATCATGCTCATTCAACTTCCTTAACTCATAGCATAACACTTTCCCTTCTTGCATCAAGACCCCACCTAGTCCTTCCTTGCAAGCATTTGTACAAACCACAAACTCCTTATCAGGATCTCCAATCTTCAAACCCAGAGCATTAGTAAGCAACTGCTTTAGTTGCTCAAAACTATCTACACACTCCTCAATCCATTCAAACTTCTTCCATTTCCTATACAAGGATATAATAGGATAGCCAATATTTGAGAAGTTCCTGATGAACCTCCTATAATAACCTGCTAGTCCCATGAATGATGTGACCTCATCCACATTCCTAGGATTTGGCCACTCCATGGTAGCTTTAATATTCTAGATCCACTGCTATCCGTTCCTTGGAAAGAACATGTCCCAAGTAATGAATCAGACACTAAAAGAAACTACACTTGTTGAGCCTGGCATACAGTTGATGCTCTCTCAACAGTCTCAACACTACTACTAGGTGCTTTGCATGCTCTTCCTCATTCTTATAATATACCAATATATAATCAACGAATACTATCATAAACTTATATAGATACGGATGCAAAAATTGTTCATCAAACACATGAAGGTGGTTGGAGCATTGGTAAGACCAAAAGGACCACCACAAACTCATAGTTCCCATACCTTGTGCAAAATACAGTCTTGTAGATGTCTACTTATTTGATGCACACATGATGATATCTTGATCTCAAATCAATCTTTTAAAACATTGCAACTCCGTTCAACTGATCAAAGAGATCATCAATCCACAATAATGGATGCATGTTCTTGATAATCACTTTATTTAGTTGTCAGTAATCAATGCATAATCTGGAAATAATATCCTTCTTTTTAGAAACAACATTGGTGCACCTCAAGGTGATACACTTGGCCTTATATATCCTTTACCAAACATCTCCTTAAGTTGCAACTTTAGTTCCACCAACTCTAGAGTGCTCATCCTATATGATTTATTAGATGTTGGTGCTAGTCCTGGTACCAACTCAATAGAAAAATCCACTTCCCTATGAGGTGGTAACTCTAGAATATCTGTAGGAAACACATCCTGAAACTGCTACAAAACAAGATACCTCTTCAAGAATTCATCATCCTCATCCTCTTTCCCTTTTTCACTAGCATATGAACTGCATATAATACACATCCATTCTTACAACTGTGCTTTTCCTGTATAGCTATAACCATTCTGATTGATGTAGGCTTCTTCTTTCCCTATACCAAAATGCCTCACAATATTGGAGGTGTAAGTCTCTCTAATTAGCTACAGTTGTTAACCTTTATGAACACATAACTTATCCAACCTATATAGTAATTCATTCTAGAAATGGTATTCAACTATGTTTTCACCATCATGTACATGAATCTAGCTTAGCATCATGGGTAAAAAGGATCCATGTGCATCAGAGTACCCAAAGTTGTGATCTTTGATGTGGGTATCCTTAAAGGCATGTCAGCCAATTTTTTTGTTCTTCCATTCTTATACCTAATAATTAAATGAAACTATTGAAGAAATCCCATCCACCTATAATTCCTGGTCTGTTTTAACTTACTATGGTCATGTACACATTGTAATAATTGGTGATATAGTATGGAATATTGTCTTCTTTCCCATCACATAGTGCTTCCACTTTTTGGAATATTGTATCAAGGAATAGAACTCCTTGTCATAGGTAGGGTAGTTGAGAACTACCCCATTAAATACTTTATAATGGAAGCATATAGACTTTCCTCCCTACATCAACAATGCTCCCATATCATAACCACTCATAACTGTCTCCACTTCAAAGGGTTGTTGCAACTTCGATAACAAAGAACTAGTGTGTGACTGATTTTATTCTTTAACTCCTCAAATAACTTCCATTGACCCTTTCCCCACTCGAAACCCTTTCCATTCACTGTTATGGGATGGAGTGGTGCTAGTACTTCTGAAAACAAGGTTATGGATTTCCTCAGATATTGTGCTACCCCAATGAAACTCCAAACCTTAGACACATTGGTAGGCACCAACTACTTCATGATGACCTCCATCTTGGCAATATATATCTTCAACACTCCACCAATCACTTATCTTAAATACACCAAGGGTTGTTTTGTAATTCACATTACTTAATATTTTCTAGCAGTTGGTGCTTCTTTAATGTCTCTAGCACTTGCATTAAATGTGAGATGTGCTCCTTCTAGATAGCACTATATACCAGTATCTCTTCCAATTAAAAAATAACAAATGAATCTAGAAAAGGGTGCAATATGTCATTCATTAACCTCATTAATGTAGCTTGTGCATTGCATAAACCAAACGACATGACTAACCACTCATATAGAACTTATCTAGTTTTGAAGGACCCTTTTCATGTATCTTCTTCTTTGACTTAAACCTGTTGTTTCCCTAATTTTAAGTACAACTTGGTGAAATATTTTTCTTATTGCATTTGATCCAAAAAATCATCTATCCTTGGTAAGGGGTACATTTTCTTTAGCGTTATTTTGTTCAATGCCTTGTAATCAATGCACATTCACCAAGTCCCATCCTTCTTAGGCACAATTATTATGGGTGACCCACATGTTGAAGTACTTGGAAACTACTTATTCACCTCATTAGCTTCTATTAAAAACTACCTATATAGCCCAATTTTTGGTAATGGATAGTCTAGCAATAATTTGATCTCATCCTCCACTTCCCTCTTGGGTGGTAGACCTTTAGTCTCTTGAAACAATCCCTTGTATGCCTTTAGTAACTCTTCCAATTGTTGTCTTTGTTCCTTAGTGCACCCCCTGTAAGGATGAATTTTCTCTCATCGATTCTTCTACAGAATTATTTTCTCTTAAAAATAACTAAACACACTTTTTTTCTATAATTGATCAATTTGTTTGATTGGTTGGCACTTACAAGGGAAAATCTAACTTGCCCTTATGTGCATTGATGGTGAAGTATTTCCCATCCTTGATGGGCTAGTACTTTGTTGGCTCTCCACATGAATATTGCATCATGCATGTGCATATAGAGACTTCTAAACACCACTCTACATACATCAAGTGGAACTACATCTGGTTCTACTTTAGCAATAAAATAAACACTAATTGCAAAGCGGATTTTACATTGTTTGGCTACCTTTATTTTTGCATCAATATTTATCCATCCCATTGGATATGTATGAGTGATCATGAAACTCCAATCCAAATTTGTTGACCAGCTTTGCTACAATGATATTTTCCTAGGATCTGGAGTTGAACAAAGCATCAATTTTCATCTTTATGACCTATATCTTTATATGGAAGAGTTATTTCATCTCCTCTTCTTATTGCTGACGACTACTCAAATTGATCTCCCTCTACATTGATGTGTAGAAAATATCCTCATTCATGTTCAAGCTACATCCCACCTGATTACTCAAATTTGTGGCCATGATAATTTTATTCTTCCCGTCCTTCTTCCAATTCTTTGAGTTAAGTTACAGATGTAGTTTCTAGCACTTCTCTTCAGTATGTCCATCAATGTTACAATGGTTGCAATGGTTGTTGCGATATTATTTGAAGTAGTTATTTTATTTTTGCACACCCCACCCCTTTCCATTTCATCTTCCCTTCTTTGGAAGCTTCTTGGTTTTCCTTTTGTTTCAACCCAGTTAATTACCCTTTCTTCTAGCCTATGTTTTCTAGGTTATTTTTCTGTACACAAGCCTCATCCACCATTTTGGGTTTGAACAACATCAATTTATTTCACGAATGGCTTTGGAGACCCCCTAGATACTTGAGGGGTGCGTCTAGTTTCTTAAGAGAGATACCTAACACTATTTCCATATTTTGGAATTATGTGGTTTACTCTTATACAATTTTCCCTTATCTCTACCTGAAGTAATGCCACATAATCCACTAGTCCTCTACATGCCCGATAGGGTAGAACTAGGAATTTATGGGAGTTTTGAAATCCTCCCACTTAGTCAATGGAGGATCCCCATCCATCCTCGGGGTTTTCATATGGCTTTCCCACCAAGTCAGGGCATGGGCCTCTAGTTTCAAACAAGCAAAAGAAATTTTATGTTCTTTTTGTATATGATGAACATTAAAAAAAATATCTAACTAGTGCAACCAATGATTTAATTCAAATCATCAATCTCACTTCGATATGGCTCGATATTGAACTTTGATTCTATCTTAAATAGGTACTGTGAATGGTTCATGGAACTCGAATTGAGTTTTTTTTGAGTTATCTCTTAGCTTCATTCTCTAGTTCTTCTCAATCCCCCAATTTTACCTCTAATTGGACCTCCAAGTTGGAACCTTTGTCTTTCTTAATTCCAAGCTTATTTTCTATATCTTCCATGAGAATGTTTATATTATGGTTGATATCTATGGCCTACTCTTCCAACCTTGTGAATTTCTCTTCTGTCAGATCTGAAGGGTTATTAATAGATTCATCGTCCATGGCTAAGGTTTTACAACTTTAAGCTTAACTAATCTTGATCCCTTCAAATTATCCAAAATACCCAAAGAAATATTCTCTAATACCAATATGATCTGTAAACTTCCATGGATATTCCATTAGACAGTTCATCCCAACAAATCTGATAGAAATTTATTGAAATATCAAATCTATGTATGAGGGTTAATTTGTCCTTATATTTTTGGATTATTAAGCATTTTTTCTCTAATTATGCATGTAAAATATAAAAAATCATAAAAAGAGAACAGATGACAACAATTACTCACAAAAAATAATAACACAAGATATGACTTGGGAAACCCATTTGGGAGAAAACTTGGCTAGAAGGTGAGGCTACTATGTTGTCTCATTCTCTTAATGGAAATGGTGTGAATACAAAGGAGTAAGATATGTGGCTAGTGGGATGCTACAAAACAGAAATCCTCTGTTTCTTCCCCCTCTCTACCTGCTCTCAGCTACTCCTCTCAACTATGCAACAAAATGCACTAAAATAGAAGCAAACCCCTTTTCCTCCTAGTGGCCTAATTATAACACAACTTGATAACCAACTAGGGGTTAAATTTGACCCATTCAATCCCTATTATGGGTTACATCTCGAATATTATAGAGTATTCTTCATCATGGTCATGTGGCTATCCCATGTTTCATGAGTAATGGAATAGATTTTGGACTCCAAAAAACTTTAGAAAATGGCTCAAACTTCCTATGGAAGGTTTACAACCCCAATTTACCAAATTGGGACCCACCGATAGAAATACTCCTATGAGCCGATTCCTCCATTTTTTCCACTCTAAAAGCATCAAGGTGGAAGAAAAGTAATATAATGATCCAACTCAGATCAATACAGATAAGTCTTGAATTGAAAAAAGTTCTTATGTTGAAATGTGTGTCTTCCTTGTGGAAGTTGAAAAATATTTATGGAAAAGTTAATGGCTATTTGAAAATGTATATAAAACCTATGTTTAGTTTATTTTATAATGTATGCATTAGATGAAATGCTAATAAGTTTGCAGGTGACCAGCTTGAGAAGACAAGTTCCATTATTGAACAAGTGGGAAAAGAAATGGCATGAAAGATGTTCTTGATATGCAAGAGAAATGATGTTGGTGCACCTGACAAGAAGCACTATGTGGATTACTATACTGAATAAAAATACATCTAAATTGGTGTGTTGTTGAAGAGGACACCTAAGATGATGTAATGTTGTAGAGAATGACCCCTAAAATGGTGTGAACATTGTCTATGGACATGGTTCCTTTAAGGGGGAGGAGATTGTAACACCGTATTTTAATTCCCCATTGATATTGTAATTAATTATTTGAATGGAATGTGCATACATGTAAATGTGAATTGGTTATAGGAACCAAAACAATTGTAATAATATTTTGTAATGTAAAATTCTAAACATTTGATGAAGAGGTATCACCTTTATACAAGCCATGAGAATCCATGAGAGAGGGAAGCCAATAAGAGGGATATGATAGCAAACCTAACCATGGAAATAATCCCTACTAACAAATTAATTGGTTGGGCTAAATATTTTGAATATCCAATATTGTCAACTTTCCCAAGAAAATATCTAATTGGAAGGATGTGGTAGTTGAACTCCTAATTTTGATAATTTTGAAAGTAGTTGGAATGTATGTAACTATCTTATCCAAAGTATAGACGAAGTACCCATCCAAAGACTTATAGGATCCGACCAAAAGATTTGGATTTGACCAAAAAATTGGTAGATCTAACATGAAATTGAGGAGAGAAGAAACATACAAGTGGGGGACAAGGATGAATATTTTGGGTCTCCATGTATGGAGAGCAGAGAAAATTGTTGTGTGGATAAGGGGAAAAAGACACCCATGAATGGGTTATGCAGAGCAAGAAGCTCTAGTGTGAGTGGGAAGGAAGAGCCACAAAGTAATTAAAGAGAGAATCACCCATGGAATTAGGTGCATGGAAGAGATCACTAGATCCCAAATTGAGTGAGAAAACCAAGTGCAAGTGTCCCCAAAACACAAGCTACTATTTAAAGTTGTGCTTTAGGTGCTTGCTGAGTAGGGAATTGAAGCATCGAGAGAAGAGGCGACTGAGGGACTAATGAAATAGAAGGGGCATCTTTGAGTTGTGCAAGAAAGCCGAGAAAACACCTGTGGTTAAGTGTGTCCTTATAGCTCATTGGGGTTTGAAAGGGACTTGCTAGTTTTATGTGGATGAAGGAGAGTGGCCTTCATACTTTCACTAATTGTAGCCTAAGAGAGTATCTTTCTGGGTGATTGCAAGGTAGGGCATTGAGCATTGAGAAAAGGGAGGTCACCAGGGGTTTGGTGAGAAGTGAACGGACCCCATTTTTGCTATGCGAGACAACTAAGAAACAATCCATATTATTTGGGTAGGGTATGGGCTCAGTGGGAATCTAAGGTAACTTACTGAAGTGCATTGATGGAGCGTGGCCTTCATGACTCCATCTTGTAACAAGAGAGAGAGAGAGAGAGAGAGAGAGAGAGAGATTTCCCTCATGGCTTCATGGTCTAGATTGGGGGTGGTAGCTGCAAAGAATATAATAGACATCTGAGTCTATGATTAGGTAAAAGGTGGTTCACCCTTCATCAATTGCACATAACTATGCATCATGAATTGATAAGTGCTTTGTGGAAGTCAATTATGTAATGTAAATTATGTTCAATGGAATAGAAATCATATTAATGAATTGTGTATATTTATGTGCTTGCCTACTAAATTTACACCTTAGTTTATGTGATACATGTTTAATGACATTAATTGGTGATTTTGGTTGTGATGAATGTGAAATATTTATATGCATGCCTAATGAATTTATGGAAGTTTTCATGGTGATGCTTATGTATGGTTATAATAGTCCTTTTGATAAGAAATATGTTATGGATGAGAAGATATGGGGTGTTCACCCCTTAGCCTTTTAAGTAGCCATGATGATTGAATGGTTGTGGATGACACTTAGTGGGTTACAACCGTGGGAATTTTTCCTCCTCCAGATAGGAAAGGTAAGCCTTGGAATACACTACTTATGAATAGAGTGTCTCAATG
This sequence comes from Pinus tabuliformis, assembly GCA_031772625.1. Classification (NCBI taxonomy): domain Eukaryota; kingdom Viridiplantae; phylum Streptophyta; class Pinopsida; order Pinales; family Pinaceae; genus Pinus; species Pinus tabuliformis. The sequence goes on along the minus strand of CM062805.1, from coordinate 1,013,265,659 downwards.
ATGATGAGGACTTAGATGTAAGAATAAATGTCTTGATTTAGTGTGAAGACTCTAAGGAAGGAGTTTTCACAGAACATCTAATATAAGGTGTTAAGGAGTTCGCAAATGAGCTCTCATGAATTGGTAAAGACTATAAAGAAATGGTGAAATTTTCGCAAATGCATATAATGAAGTAAGTAGGAAATTGTGAAATTTTCTAAATATATGTGATTAAAAACTAATTAGTTTCATGAATACTACTTATAGACTATGTCACTGGTTTTTTCATAAAGAAAATTGAAGTATATACCAAATCTTCACTATAAATAAAGCATTAAATGGTTTTCTTTTCCTATTAAGAGTGTGGATATGTTAGGAATAACTACCTCATATATATAATGGACTAAGTCTCAATGCGAGAGAAAAGTGGATTAGATTTGGCTATTAGAATTGTAAGGAAATAGAATGCATTACTTTATAATATACTCTAAAACAACTATTAGTTTATTTATACATTCATATACTAATTATATTCTAAATCTAAACAATAAAGCATGATAGATGCATAAACATGCACATCAATTTAAGCTATATAAAAAAAAGTGAATATGCAAAGATCAAATCATATGCACAAAGATAGTGGACAATAGAAAAGAAGGGAAATAAATGTTGTTTTTTTTTTCTAGGAATCAGTGACACGATAGTTCTTGTACTCGTGTGACACGGGGTCGATACCCGTCGGCTGCCACTATAACCCCAAGGTGCAACCGCCCACCCCCCAAGAACGAAGCACGAGTAAAGCAAGGTTTGAACTTGTGACATGCGCAGTGACGTGAATGCCTTAGCAAAACGTTCACTAGCCAACAAACCAAACCCCAGGGGTAAAAGGGAAATAAATGTTATCAAAACAAAAGGGTCCAATAATCGCTATTCTACCCAACTCTCCAACAATTACATACTTCATGTATGTCAAACTAGTTGAGGAGAGTTACCCAAGATAATAATCAAGAGTCTAGTTAGTTCATTTGTAAAAGTCAATCAATACTTTGATGGTTAATTGATGGTCTCCCACAACTCAAAACATTATTTAATTATTTAAAGTCAACTAATCCTTTCAAAAACAAATAACCTAGAGGGTCCTATGACCAAGATGGATTCATCAAGAGCTACCTACAACATGTATCATATAAATAATGAATTGAAAAATGTGAATAAAAAGAAAGAATATATAAAACTATTGAAATTCTTACACAAGCAAATACCATATATCTAAAGTGAATTTATGAAGTTATTATCTCTTTGATAGAAATTCTCACAACTTTTTAAATAGTGAGAAAACTTATTATAACTTAGATGTGAAATGTGCAGTGGGGACAACTATCACTAACTACTATCCCTAAATGCAAACTAACTCTCACTATTATTCAAAGAATAGCACACTACTTGAAATTATCTGTTAGTGGTCCATAAGAGAGCAGACTTTCAATCTTGCGAGATGCCTTTGGGTCTTAGATCATTAACTTGTTTCCTTACCTTAAAAAAAACCAGTTCTTAACCAAACAAAAAAAATTTAAGAGCATACTCTAGACCCAAAAACACTCACAACCTCTATCTCACATTTTTTCATCCCAATAACTTCCGAGAATTCAATTATTGAAAGGACCTTGTGAGTGCCACCGGTAAAATAAAACGGTTCCTGAGTGACTAACTGAGGGACCACATTTTATGAATAATGCAGGGCTATTCACACGATATTGGGAAGATAGATATAATCCTACTGAAGAGAAAATAATGGAAGCCCCGATATGGGTTAGATTATTTGGGCTACCGGATGAATTTTGGGATCCTGAAATATTGGAAGGAATTGGAAATTCGATTGGTACTTTTGTGAAGGTGGCAGAATCGACGAAAAGGGGAAAATATACTTCTTATGCAAGGATCTGTGTATACATGAATATCTCAGCCCCTTTACCGGAATCTATTGAGCTTGAATATCACGATGAACTTTGGCAACAACCCATTGATTACGAATATATACCGTTTAGGTGCAGACGTTGTCATGTATATGGACATCTTGCAAAGGATTGTCCACAAATTAGAATCGTGGAAGCAGAGACGGATAAGAAGGAGGAAATCAGGACAAGAGAAGGACTGGAAGGAGAAGTAAATGAATTCAAAGAGGTACAGAGGAGAAGGAAACCAAATCCTGGGTCTTCAAAAATGCAATCCCAGGAAGTGAACTCAACACTTGAAAGTAAAAACAAGTTTAATATCCTTCAAACGCCAGCAGAAGAGATTGAAGGAGGAAAACAAGATAAGGAGATTAATGAGAAACTTCCAATGGAACAGGAAAAGGAGATTAATGAGACAGCTCCAATGGAAATCATAAAAGATGGAAAGAGAAAAAGTAGGAGCCCAAGTAGAGAGCCGGAAGGGGAGGAGGGAGTAAGACACGACAATATCACAGAACAATCATTGAAGGGTATGGAGATTGTAAAAGAAGTGGGTACAGAGGAAGAAAAAATAATGAAGAAACTACTAACAGATTGGAAAAAATTGGACGAAAGGTTCATCCCAGAAAAAGAGAAACAGTTGTATAAGGAAACCTTTCAAAGATATAAGGAGAAGAAGGCAGGATTTATAGAAAACAGGGTCGATCAAAGCAATCAGGATTCACAAAGTCTAGAAGGGGATAGTCCAGGTAAGAGTGGAAGGAAAAAAGGAAGGAGAACGTTAAATGAATCAATCCAAGCAGTGGGAGAGACCCTAGTAAATTCAGGAAGGGTGATACCTCTGTCAGAGGTATTTCTACAAAATCCTAAAAAGTTTTAAATGATTGTTACAAGCTGGAATATTAGGGGACTAAATAGTCAAGGGAAACAGAGATATTTGAAGGAAAGAGTGAAGAAAGACAAGCCAAGTATTATGGTAATCCAGGAAACGAAAATGGAAAGTCAATAGATGGCAGAAACCATAAGGAAGCTGAAATTAGGATATGAGGTTATGGCCCTAGATGCAGTAGCGACAGCAGGGGGGCTGGCTATTTTGTGGAACCCGGAAGAGGTAATTTTTGAACACTGGTTTACTTTGCCTAGAATCCTTTCAGGACTGTTTAGATTAGTGGGAATGGGGGAAAGAATCTTGTTTACCGGAGTGTATGGGCCTCATAATTATAGAGAACGGAAAGATTTTTTGAAGAACCTCCACACTATGAGAAGTTTAATTCCGAACACCCCGTGGATGATAGGAGGGGATTTTAATATGATCAGGAATTTAGGAGAAAAGAGAGGGGGAATAAGGAGAGAGGATTTGAATATGGAGGAATTCAACGATATGATTAGGGACCTGAGGTTAGTAGATATTCATACAACGAATGGGGTACATACCTGGAACAATAGACGAGGAGGACAGAACCAAATTGCGTCCAGACTGGATAGATTTCTGCTCTCGGAGAAAATTTTGAATCGTGATGTGTTTATTGAAGCTCAAATCCTCCCTAGCCTTGGTTCTGATCACTGGCCCATTCGGCTAGAGATTGATATCAAGCAGGTCAAAGGGAAGAAACCCTTTAGATTTGAATCTTTTTGGCTTAGAGACCCACAATTTATAGAGAAAGTGGAAGATTGGTGGAATCAATGCACTATCAGGGGCAAAGGGAAAATGCATACTATACAATTGAAGCTCAAGGAAATTAAACAAAGAATCAAAGATTGGAATAGGAAAGAATTTGGTAACATTATGGAGGCAAAGCAGAAATTAGAGGGAGAAATGGAGGACATCCAACAAAAAATAATATTGGAGGGAAGGGACGAAGAGAAGAGTAGGGAGGAAGGGCGAATTATCAGTCAGTTAGAGGAGAGAAGAAAACAAGAGGAGATTTTGTGGAGACAGAAGTCAAGGGTATGCTGGTTAAGGGAAGGCAAACGAAATACAAAATTCTTCCATCAAGCTATGATCCAACATAGACAGAGGAATATAATTTTTTCAATTAAGAATGCAGAAGGAGAAAGAGTGATAGAACAGGTGGATATTGAAAAGACTCTAGTTGACTACTTTAAGGGGATTCTAACGGAAAATCAAAGCGATAGAGGGGAAGCCATTACTAATATCTGCAGGGAGATACCAAGAATAGTAACAGAGGACCAAAATAAGGCACTAATACGGGTAGTAACCTTGGAAGAATTAGAAGAAGTAGTGATGAATATGAGTAAGAACAAGGCTCCAGGTCCGGATGGGTATACAGTGGAATTCTTCCAGGCAAGCTGGCACTTTATAGGCAAAGAGATATTGGAGGCGGTGGAAGAATCAAGAATAAGACAGCGAATATGGCCAGGTATTAACTCAACTTTTTTGACCTTGATTCCTAAAAGTAATACTTCGGAAGAACCACAGGGCTTTAGACCCATAGCCTTGTGTAATGTTATCTATAAGATTATATCCACCCTGATTGCGAAAAGGCTGAAACCTATCCTACCCAATTTAATTGCGCCTGAACAGACTGGTTTTGTGGAAGGTAGGCAAATCTTGGATGGTATAGTGGTCTCTCAGGAAGTGATACATTCTCTAAAGGTGAGGAAAAAGAAAGGGATGCTTATGAAGTTGGATTTGTCTAAGGCCTATGATCGATTGAACTGGAATTATCTCAGCGAGGTTTTGGGAGCTTTTGGATTTGAGAACAGGTGGATAGCATGGATAACCAGCATGATCTCTACTCCGAATTTCTCAATTTTGGTCAATGGTATTCCTACAGATACGTTTAATGCCACCAGGGGCATTAGGCAGGGGGACCCAATTTCTCCGTTCTTATTCATCTTGGCTATGGAAGGATTAAGTAGAAAGCTTAAAAAAGAAGTAAGCGAAAGAAGAATCAAAGGCATTAGGTTGTGGGGGAATAATCTAATCATCACACATCAACAGTTTGTTGATGATCTGATGCTATTTGGAGAAGCGTCGCTTAGAGAGGTGAGAAGTTTCAAGAATGTCTTAGAAGTTTTTATGAACGCTTCAGGTATGGCGATCAATAATGATAAATCTTGTACTTTTATATTTAATTCACCTGAAGCTGTCAAAGCTCATTTAACCAGAGTTCTAGGCTTTAGACAGGGAGAGTTACCGACTAAATATTTGGGCATTCAACTGGATATAAACTCACACCGCATAAAGAATTGGCAGAGCTTGTTGGAAAAGATCAGAAAACGATTAGCTAGTTGGTCGTTCAGATTGCTGAATTTAGCAAGTCGAGTTATCCTTTTAAAATCGGTATTATTATCTATTCCCATATATCCCCTGTCCATTATGGCTGCTCCCAAAGGCGTTTTCTCTAAACTGAGGGAAATATTTGGAAAATTTCTTTGGGGGGGACCTCAGCAACAGAAAAAATGGACTCTAGTTTCATGGAAGAATGTAATCAAGAGGAAAGAGGAAGGAGGCCTGGGAGTAAGAGATCCGGAAATCATAAATAAGGTTTTAGGGGCGAAATTATGGTGGAGATGGGTACAGGGGGGAACTGATGTGTGGAAAAGAATATGGAACCAAAAATATGATATGCCAGGTACAATTGAAGGGCGTCTAAGAATAGAAGAAACTCCACGAGGATCACAAATATGGGATTTAGCAAGAAATAATAAGGATATAGTTAGGAACCTAGCATTCTGGGAAATTCGTGAAGGTAGTTCAGCAAGATTTTGGGAGGAAGGATGGCAGCAGCGTGATAAGCTGAATAGGAACCAACATCTTCATGATGTCCAAGCAACAGCGCAAAGAGCAGGAATGGAATATGTGAGTGATTATTGGAGAAGAGAAGCATTAAATGATATATGGAGAGTCTGGAAAAGGCCGCAGGAATGGGATGATAGTATCAGTCCGGAGACTGGGCAAGTGTATATCAGTGCAATAGAATCGAGGAAAATTAAGATCAGAGAAGGTAAAGATATCCTTAGATGGGGTAAAGCGATGAAGGGGATGTTTACAGTCAAAGAAGCATATTACTGGGAAACGAAAGAGGAAAGGGAAGATGAACCAATGGACTGGAAAAAGATTTGGGAAGGAAAATGGTGGCCAAAAGTAACATATTTTGCATGGTTGGTATGTAGAGGACGGATCCTGACTTGGGACAATATTCAGAAACGAGGAATGAATGGACCAACAAGATGTTACTTGTGTAGTAAAGAGATAGAGAATCAGGAGCACCTACTGAATCGATGTATATATACCCAGAGTCTATGGGAAGAACTTAGGGTACTCTTTGGTAAATCAAATAGGGATCCAGCTAGCCTTAGGAATACTCTACTTCAATGGGGAAAGGGGAATTTTCAAAGTAAAGTTGTAAGGAGGCTATGGAATTTGGCAGCTGGTTTTGTAATCTGGGAGGTTTGGAAAGAGCGAAATCGAAGACTCTTTAGAGACAAAAGCTGCCAAGAATCAAGAATTTGGGATGAAATATGTAGGTCGATAAAAGAAACGGTTTTGTCTGAAGCCTGGGACGAAGATGATTGGAAGCTGAACCCGGAGGAACAGCGAATAGTTTCAAAATTGAATATTGACTATACGATGATCTACCCCAATATAGACAGGAGAAATAGATATTGTATGCAAAGTCCAAATCATTTTAGAATTCCAGGGGATAGACGGATCAAATTGAATTTCGATGGGGCATCGAAGGGTAACCCTGGACAAGCAGGTTGGGGGGGCATTTTCAGAGATAATAGAGGTATTACACGGTGGGTGTATGCTGAATGGGGAGGGGAAATGACGAACAACGAAGCAGAATTATGGGCAGTATATAATGGACTTCGAATTGCAGTTCGAAACGGATATAGGAATCTTGAAATTGAAGGAGATTCCCAGATAACGATAGATATGTTAAGGAAATTATGGGATGGCAAAAGATGGGATCATGTGGCGAAGAGTTGGCGGACAGCAGCGATTATACAAGACATAGAAGGGTTGCTGAGAACGATAGAATATACAATGATCAATCATGTTTTGAGGAATGGTAATCGAGCAGCCGATTTATTAGCCAACTGGGGAAGTGAAGCGCCGAACAGGGTAATTGATGGTAGCTGGCTATCATTTCAGGATGATCCAAGGTGGAACGCATTACAAACTATACTACGACAGGATCATGATGAAGCGACTGCATCAGAAAGGAATGATTAGTCGCCTCCTGATTATGGATAGGAGGGGAAAAGACAGGACAATTAATGTTGGACTAGGGCGTATGAAGAAGCGAGTGGATGGAATTAAAGTCAGGGACGGCGAGTTTAATCAAACCATGGGAGGAATGATCATCCCAAGGAGGAAAGTGGGTAAGGTTTCGAGGACGAGAGGTGGCTGCGTCAGAGAGACAGCGTACGTCTCACATCATGACCCAGTAAATGAGACGCGTATTAATGAAGAGGACAGGCGGAAACGAAGTTTCAAGAAGAAAAGGTGGCCGAGCAGGGATTCATTACTGTTTGCATGCGATCGAACGGAGAAAAGGAAGAAACCAAGAGTGAATTGCAGCAAAGAGAGGAGGAGAGTTACGAATTTCCAGCAGACGAAGACAAGCAGCATGGCCGTCAACCAAGACCAGGGAGAAGGCCGATGGACGCGAAGCAAGGGGGCGAATTTAGACAAGAAAGGAAAGAGTCTTGCAGAGGAAACCTTACAGAGGATTTATCTTGACATCCCGGACGAGTCGGAGGAAGAGTTTGATATACGAGACTACTTTGCAGATGAGGAGCCGCGTCGGGCAACAGGTGGGAAAGTAGGTAAGTGGAAGCAGAACAACAATGAAACGGAAGAAAGCAAAGATAAGAATGAGGGTCAGGAAGATGATGACGAGGGAGCGGGTGGAAGACGCGGAAGGAGCAGAGGAATGTGAGGACGTGGGAACCAGAGGGGAAGAGGGAGGACTGGTGGATGCATAGGTAGAGGGACCAGGGCCCAAAGATCTGAATTTGAGGAAGGATCAGCTAGTGAGGTCAGAGGCAGGAAAAGAGGAAAGAGAGATATGAGGAAAAAATTGCAAGAGGCAGAGGAAGCATATCTTCATGAAACAAACCAGAACATCAGAAGAATTATTGACCACTTAGAGGAAGAGGCCATGCAGGAAATTTCAGACCCTGAAATGGAGGATTGGGAGCGGTTTATCCCTGACCCGGGCACACAAGAGGAAGAATGTCTTTGTACAAGCAGTCATTACATGTTTATTGGGGAATGAAGAGATTATTGGCCAAAGCTATGGAACAGGTGGCCTTGGAGATGGTGGAATTGGCTCAAGGATTCCCCACCCTCAAAAGGGAGCTGAAGAATATCCAGGTTACTCTTCTTATGCAAGACAGAAAGATGGACAAGATTCTGCAGATGTTTAAAGCGAGTGGAATGGAGATCAAGGCAGAGAGCGGACCCAAGCCAGATACAATGAATCAGTAGGATATGGAATTGCTGCAAGGAGGTTTTTATCTATTTCTTTTTGTTTTTTGTAATCTTGGATGGTAATGCTTCAAAGAAAAAACAGTTTGATTGTCGAAACAATAGCTGGGTTTTTTGCATGGTTAGATAGACTGGTTATATACTTTTTGTGGATGGCTGTTAAAAACCTTCGATGGTCACCCGGTTTCCCTTAAGGGCGGGTTGAGACCTGCCTATGTATGTAGTATCTTTTATTTTCAGTAATAGAATACCGCCTCAGTTTACAAAAAAAAAAACTGATTAGACGCAGGCAGCAAAAGGAAGAGGGGGTCTTTGGGCAGAGACTCTGCATCACTGACTGCTACAGCTTGGAGAGAGCTGTGAACTTTGATAATAATACATTATTGTCATGTCATTTCAAATTGGATTTTCATGATAAAATTTGTTGGACTTCTGCCTTCACTTGTCAATATATTGTCGTAATTGTTTGGTTTATTAGACTTTCTGCCTTCACTTGTTTGATTTATGTGTTTGGCGTGGTTAGTTCATTTGTTTATTAAAAAGGCTATTATAAAAATAACTAAGATTTTTTAAATTTTGAAATGGTATTAAAAAAAAAAAAAAGTAATAGAGGCAATTTGTTTAAAATATCCACCAAAAATTTTACATAAAATTTAAAACACTCAACTACTTAATATACTTGACTTCTACGGACTTACGTCATACCTGAATAAATTCTTGAACGATATCAAGTTCGGTGATATAGAATGCCAGGAAAAGTAATATTTTCTCCATAAAATGTTGATTAACTGTAAATATCAGCAAAATAAATTTTTACAGTAGGACCCGTTCATGTTATGGTCTTAATACCATCCAATATATTCATTATAAAAAGAGTTTCCATTATATAACCTACTGGTGCCATGATGTAGCTGGTTAAATCCGGGCAACACCACTTCTGCTCTTTGAAGTTTTTTTTTTCATGTAGTAGGATGTCTAGCAACTAGCTTCCTTTTCATTCATTTAATGAATTTGTATATAGTTTTTTCATTTAAGTTTTTTATTTTCATGTAGTAGGATGTCTAGCAACTAGCTTCCTTTTCATTCATTTAATGAATTTCTATATAGTTTTTTCATTTGTCTTCATGTAGTAGGATGCCTAGCAACCAGCTTCTTTTTCATTCATTTAATGAATTTGTTTACAGTTTTTTCATTTATTTAATGAATTTGTGACTTCATGTAGTAGGATGTCTAGCAACTAGCTTCTTTTTCATTCATTTAAGAAATTTTTATATGTTTTTTCATTCATTTAATGAATTTGCATATAGTTTTTTCATTTATTTAATGAATTTGTGTATAGTTTCACAGGACCAAAATACTTGACAACGGATTCATTTTTGTCTTCATGTAGTAGGATGCCTAGCAACTAACTTCCTTTTCATTCATTCATTTAATGAATTTGTATATAGTTTCACAGAACCAAAATACTTGACAATATATTCCTTAACATTTTTGTCTTCATATAGTAGGATGTCTAGCAACTAACTTCCTTTTCATTCATTTAATGAATTTGTATATAGTTTTTTCATTCATTCATTTAATAAATTTTTATATAGTTTCACAGAACCAAAATACTTGACAATAGATTCATTTTTGTCTTCATGTAGTAGGATGCCTAGCAACTAACTTCCTATTTATTCATTCATTTAATGAATTTGTATATAGTTTCACAACACCAAAATACTTGATAATAGATTCTCTAACATTTTTGTCTTCATGTAGTAGGATGTCTAGCAACTAACTTCCTTTTCATTCATTTAATGAATTTGTATATAGTTTTTTCATTCATTCATTTAATAAATTTGTATGTAGTTTCACAGAACCAAAATACTTGACAATAGATTCATTTTTGTCTTCATGTAGTAGGATTCCTAGCAACTAACTTCCTTTTCATTCATTCATTTAATGAATTTGTATATAGTTTCACAGAACCAAAATAATTGACAATAGATTCTTTAAAAAACTTCTGCTTTTTACTTTTTGTCTTCATGCAGTAGGATGCCTAGCAACTAACTTCTTTTTCATTCATTCATTTAATGTATTTGTATATAGTTTCATAGAACCAAAATACTTGGCAATAGAATCTTCAACCTTTGTTGGATTGAAGTGAGTATATATTTCATGAAGTTTTCCTACACACTTTTTTTTGTCTTCATGTAGTAGGATGCCTAGCAACTAACTTCCTTTTCATTCATTCATTTAATGAATTTGTATATAGTTTTTCATTCATTCATTTAATAAATTTGTATGTAGTTTCACAGAACCAAAATACTTGACAATAGATTCATTTTTGTCTTCATATAGTAGGATTCCTAGCAACTAACTTCCTTTTCATTCATTCATTTAATGAATTTGTATATAGTTTCACAGAATCAAAATTCTTGACAATAGATTTTTTTAAAAACTTCTGCTTTTTACTTTTTGTCTTCATGCAGTAGGATGCCTAGCAACTAACTTCTTTTTCATTCATTCATTTAATGAATTTGTATATAGTTTCATAGAACCAAAATACTTGACAATAGAATCTTCAACCTTTGTTGGATTGAAGTGAGTATATATTTCATGAAGTTTTCCTACACACTTTTTTTTTTGTCTTCATGTAGTAGGATGCCTAGCAACTAACTTCCTTTTCATTCATTCATTTAATGAATTTGTATATAGTTTTTTCATTCATTCATTTAATAAATTTGTATGTAGTTTCACAGAACCAAAATACTTGACAATAGATTCTTTAAAAAACTTATGATTTTTACTTTTTGTCTTCATGCAGTAGGATGCCTAGTAACTAACTTCTTTTTCATTCATTCATTTAATGAATTTGTATATAGTTTCATAGAACCAAAATACTTGACAATAGAATCTTCAACCTTTGTTGGATTGAAGTGAGCATATACTTCATGAAGTTTTCCTACACACTTTTTTTTTGTCTTCATGTAGTAGGATGCCTAGCAAATAACTTCCTTTTCATTCATTCATTTAATGAATTTTTATATAGTTTCACAAAACCAATTTATTTGGCAATAGATTCTTCAACCTTTGTTGGATTGAAGTGAGCACATATTTCATGAAGTTTTCCTACACCAAACTATGTGACAACAAAATCCTCATATTTTTTTAATCCCTTCCTTTCTTGTTCACTTGTTTTAGCCATATGGCAATGGTGTCGCCTAACATAATACTTGATTGGTTGAACTTATTTTAGCCATGTGGAAATAATTCCACATAACATAATACTTGACTATTTGAAGGTGAGTATGTTTGTTTATTCAGTATTTTCCCTCTTTTGTGCGAATATTGTGTAGGTGCATGTGTGTGAAACAACAATGGCATATACATATATTATAGAATTTTGGAATAGCTTTTACAATTAGAAAATCTCATTAATTTTCTCTTTGATTGTCCCTTTTCCGTTCTCTTAGTTTTCACTCTATGGATGAATAAAATTGCATACATCATATTTTAAAGAAGTTTATGTTAATTTACAACTATACTTGTCTATCATTAATTTCTAGATCAATTCTTGATTTCCATTTTAATATATTTATTAGTTGTCAAGACCTCAGATATAGACCCCTTCAATTCTATGTTGATAGGACCCTTTGATTTTATGTCTCCTTCTGCATCTTATAACCTCCCTTTCAATTTTTTCCTATTTATGATCCTTCTCAAGGTGCTCATATCATACCCTGTTGGTTCGAACTTGTGATCTCAAAAGGGAAATATCCTACCCTGTTGGTTCAAAATTGTGATCTCAAAAAGGAAAATATTCTATCCTAATGGTTCAAATTTGTGATCCCAAAAAGGAAACACAATTTTCAATATTTAGAGCCACTCAATCTAGCAACATTACTTTGTTATGTTTATTTTGATTTGTGTTGTTCAATTAATAAAATAAGTTGAAAATCTACATTCTTATCAAACTATTTTTATGGGTCAACCTTCCTTGCTTTTGGAGAAGCTACAACAAGTGCAACTTTCGTAGCAGTAACAACTGAGGCAATGACAACTATAAATTTGCATGGATCCTTCAAATACTAGGTACCTTTCTCAAAATTGGGAAAGAATTATAAGTTGCAATAACTAGAACAATTTTATAACTATTTGATGATATCATGTGCAATAATTTCTGCTAAATAGAAATCATTTGGGAAACAAAAACGATCATAGAAAAATACTAGTAATATGTTTCTCCAGTAAATCATCTCCAATGAGATCAAGAGTTTCAAGAACACAATTGCCCCTTCCTCCACTAGAAGTTTAACTAATGATATTGTCTCATTTAATGTTTTCAGTGCTTGTGTACAATAGGTATCTCAATGGTTTCGAGCAAATTCTAGAGGTTTTAATAGAATTATTGAGTATTGCACTACTATACTACAATGCATTCACTAATATCAAAGGAGAAATTACAGTGGCATTCTCAATCAATATTTTTGTCTTCAGATATAGTCTATCACTAAGAAAAAGACCCATCATGAAAATTATAGAAGTTCACCAAAATGATATTCAAATACATTATATTGGACCATAAATTATGTTATTGTTTCAACACTGGCATCAACTAAATGCAAATAACATGATGAATTTACAAACAATTTATATTGGTCTTGCACTCAAACCTTTTCCTAACTATAGAATGGCTTTACACTATGAAATGAGAAATCCTTATAGTTAAAGCCTTTTCAAGGTTCTCATATCTACCACAACCTTCAAGAAAAAACAAGTTCACAGGATAAGCCCTTAGCCAATAAAGAACATTGTATGATATTCAATAACTATGGAAATAAATTGTTGCATACATGCACATTGTTTCCATAAGCCTAATTCATAGATGCTTACTATCCATCTCAACTACCTATTAAATTTTAGATATATTAACTCACTGTGTATAGCTAGAAAGAAACATGAAAATAGTTTCACAAGATTCTTGACGATGATTTTCATGACGACTTTCCGTATGTCAATGGATTTTGTCTTAAATGATTAATCTCTACCTTTCATACAATGTATTTTCTTGCATTATTTTGTCCCACCACAAGGGGTTGAGGAAAAAAAAGCCCTTTTTGTTTCTATAGGTACTCTTTGGATTTCATTGATCTATAAAATATTTCTGCATGTATTGGCTTCTTACTGAATTTTTTGTGCTTTGAACAAAATAATTTTCATAATTTCGAATAAGTCCACTTATATTTTCCATTTCCTGGAGCATATACTAGTTGTGGCTACGATTCAAATCAACATGGATAGGGAATATAGTATGCATGGTATGCAGGTTCTCCCACTTCCTTGGAACTTTGCAAGCACAACAACATCCTTTCCCACATTAATTGATGATGTTGTGGAGGTTTTCAATTTCCCATATGATTAAGGGAAAGAAAAATCTATCTCTATTCGTTAAATACTTGGAGGAATGGTTTACCTCAACAAGGGAAAATGAATCAAATAACAAAGAAACTAACTTAGCACAAGAACATTGATCCTATGGAACATAATACCAAGATAAAATAAACAAACAAACTTACTTCAACATGTAACATCTAAGATCCAACATAAGCATCCATGAAAATAAATCACATCACATCACAAAATCCACCTAAGAAAGTCGCTCTACTAGGCCTCCATAGTGCACAAGGGAGAGAGATTACTAATCAAAATTTGTTATGATCCAAGTGTGAAAATGAATACAAGAGGTAAACCAACCCTATACTTATATAAGAAATTCATTAAATGTTAAAATTTAAGATTTTGTTTTATTTTAACCCAAATTTATGATAGAATAAAAAGTTTTTTTTTTAACAATAATTCATAAATGAGATAGACCAATGCCTTCTTAATCTAGGGCATATGGAGTCTAGGATACATACTATTCTAGGATTCTTTTTGGATTGATTTTAAATCCAAACAATTTAGGGAAATAAAATAACTTACCCTAAGGTTTGAAATTTATGTTCTCAATTTTCAAGATGATTAAGGGAAAGAAAAAACTATCAATATTCCTTAAATATTTTGAGGAAGGGTTTATCTCAACAAGGGTCAATGAACTAAATAACAAAGAAACTAACTTAACACAAGAACATTGATCCCATGGAACATAGTATGAATATAAATCAAAGAACTAACTTACTTCACCATGCAACATCCAAGATGCACCATAAGCATCCATGAAAAGAAATCACATCACATCACAAAATCCACCAAAGAAATTCACTCAACTAAGCCTCCATAGTGCACATGAGAAGAAATCACTAACCAAGGGTTGCTATGATCCAAGTGTGACCATGAATCGAAGAGGTAAATCAACCCTCTACTTATGTAGAACAATTAGGTCGATTTATCCTCAAATTAGGCTAAAATCTCTACATAAAATACTAAATCCATGATACAAGGTGGATAGATCATCAAGTCAACCCCAAAAGACAGCCAAAAAATGAAATAACATGAAAATAATTCTCAATTAACCCACACATCAGATTATAAAATCCTACAAGGGTGACATCATCTCCCAAAATGGGTTTCCACATACATCTAATGTCTCTATGTGTTACATATATGTATGTTGTTTATGATGTTGCTATGAGATTCAAGAGTAGTTTACATGGTTGATTGCTAAATAAATTGAATGTTTGAATATTGTAATTAATTGTTAAAATTGTTGATAATACTAATTTGCCCCGTCCCCCAACCCTCAATATTATCCTAGTTTCCAAAATAAGGAAACATAGAGTGTTACACTAGGTGAGATTATAAGTGATGAAGATCAGATTAGTGGATGGAAGAAACAACTACCAAAATAAGTTCAAAAAGAGATTGAAGTAGTGTTGGATCAAAGGTTGGCCAAGAGAACCAGAGGTAGATGATAATTTCAGTATTGGGTCAGAGGGAAAAACGAGTTGATGGAAGATGTCACTTGGATGACAATAACAAATATTTCCAAGTAAGGAACAAGCATTATAAAGCTTATGAAAAATTTATTTTCTTCCTTAGGAGTCTAATGTGGGAGAATATACCATCCAAACCCATTTTTTAAGTTCTTAAGTCAAAACCCATTTACTAAAGGAAGTTTTTTTCTTTAATTTTATTAAATTGGAATATTTTCCTAGTTGTAAACCTAGAATGAATCTATGATGTTAGAGCGGATAGGAAGAGTGTAATTTGATTGGTATGTAAAGTGATAGATTCAATCAAATTAGGAATTTGTTAGATAATTCAATGAAATAAATTGAGTTTGGGTGTAAGAGGTATATGTAATGAATTTTTCCATGTAATTGAGCGATTTGGAGTTTGACTATGTGAGTGAGATAGAAATAAGAGGAAATTAGATGTGAAAACCTCACCCATTGTTCTCTCATTAAAATGCATTGAAAATATTTTTTATAGATATAAAATTTAAGAAAAGGGACTGAGTCAAAGGGACTTGGATTCTAGAGTTGGGGAGGAGGATTTCTTTCTTGGAATGATTGAGGTTTTCTTGTGCAGAGAAGAAATATAAATTTCTTGGAAAACAATTAAAGGATGGTGGGTGCATGATTTTAATGGGTAGGATTTTAAATTAAATGATCTGAAAAAGAAATGATGCATTCCCATACACAAGAGAACCTTAGAAAGGGAAAGATCACAAAACAATTAGGGAGGATGAGACCAAGCAAGGCAGCAAGGATGGCAATGAAGAATCCTTGTTGAACAAGGAAAAGAAGGCAACAGAGGCATTTGAATCTAGGATAACAACAATTGGAAAAGGAACCACCTTGGAGAATGCAACAAAAAAAACATACAATAGGAAGTGAAGAGAGGAGGAAGAGATTGGTTTAATAAGCAAGAAGACTAGAAGTGAAGAGAAGAGAAGGGTGTAAGCACCCCATTTCACATTTACCTTCATTTACAAGATCTCCAAGGTAAACATGAGTTGAGTACTATTATGAAATGACCTAACCTCCAAGTTCCAGTTATGGAAGTGGTCTTTACAGAAGAAAACACATACTACCACCCCTTAGGGACACTAAATCACTCAATAACCTGAAAAACAACCCTGGTGATCAGTCCCTGAGCTAGAACTCATTTTTACAAGCTTGACACCCCAATTGCACCCATAACACATTTTTCATGCGATTATGAGGCTCCAACCGCACCCATAAGCCTACCTACATGTGGTTATGACCCAAATATTCCATTTATGTGCAAATGGTGGTGATATCTATGCCACTTTTTTAGGGCTAGCCTTCAAACCACTGCCCATAAATTCCTAGAACTTTCCAAAATGCAATCAATGATGATAACAAGTCTAAAAGACCAATACTAAAGCAATATATTGACCAAGAAATTCCTAATACATGGTACGCATTTCATCAAATAGGTGGTAAACATAGAAAATACATGTCATGAATGCATATGTGATCATAAACTTCTAAATTACATCAAAGAATTGTCAATAATATCCAATGCCCTCTCAAGGTAGCTGCAACAACACTTGTTAGCCCATGAATTCATCAATCATTCAATCACTTGTCAAATCATGAACAAGATCCATATCAAGAGCACCTCATATATCCATGCATATAAACAACATATAATCCATAACAAATCAACCACAAGATAAACATAATAACCAGTACCAATGTTCATCAATCACAATAAGAAAATAACTTATTTTAACATATGAAAAATCCAACCAAGTCATGGGCTTCCATGTACCACCTGACCATAGATTGGACCAAACCAAATCTCTCTTTCAGCCAATCACCCTTGTGCCATATTCCAAGCATGAATGTGGGATCATATTGGTTAAACCAAAATAAAACCAGTTAGGGCTTCCAGAGGCCAAAACACCTTAACCCTTTACCACAGTGATTCCACCTAAACTGGTCCAGAAATCACTAACATCAAAACAAGCATGGATTCCTCTTACTTCCTTCCTAGCTCCGAAGGAATTTTCCTGTCTCCACCCATGCATCAAGAGTTTTAAGAGAAATCCCATCTCCACCCTTGACCCTTCAGAATTTTCTCGAGGCCACCTCAACCAGAATCCAAGTCTACTGACAATCTAATGCTAAAACAAATAGATAATGCACTACATCATGGTTATCCAGGAAATGGCAAGGAAAGTCTAAAACCATTGTCAATACAGACAAATCCCATGCCAATGACAACAAAATAACCAAAGAAACACATGCATGTATCATGCATCCAAATTTTAGCAAGGAAATCACTCATGCAACCTATTACCTACAATGAACTCCAGTTGTAGTTGTTGATCCAACCTTATATTCCATTGTTCTCCAATTCCTTGTGTGTTCTTTGCTTATTTCTCTCCAAGTCCAAGTAAATACTAGAATGCTTCAAGAATGCTGTAAGTTTGCAAGAGTGTAAAAGTATGGAAGAATAGAGTGAAAAAAAGTTGTGATGACCAAAAGTTGTGAATTACTTCTCTGATGCCTTTTTATCATTGATTTCTAATCTCTTCCTTTCCTTTTTCCTTTTTTCTTTAATTTTCCTTCATTTTCTCTCTAATTTCCCTTGCATGCATATTTTGGTCTCTTCATCTTCCTTTTCTCCTATTTTCCTTCATTTCTCATAATTAAATGCTAATTATTTCCTCTTTTCCTTTTCCAATTTCCATAGACATTATTAAACCAAAAGTGATTACGACTATAATGTTTTCCCACCATTCATCTTGGAATACATGTCATATGACCTTGGTCTTATTTTATTTACATGAAAAATCAACTAGGGATTGTTATAAACTCATCCCCCCTTGGGAGAACACCGTCCCTGGTGTTCGATGACACTTATGACCAAAAAAAACATACTTCTTATAGAGCATTATAACATAGTTCATTGCAGTATTTACAATGACATTATTGCAAACCATGACAAACATGAAAAACATACCACTTATTGGAGTTTTATAACACAACTCAATGCGGTATTTACAATGACATGTATACATACATATATACATGTGTGTGTCTGTACCAAAAATTCATTTGATTCAACCGACAAATAAAGAAGGATATAATGCTCGCATCTAATCAACCATCTCCCATGTAGCTTCATTGAGCCCAAAGTGCTTCCACTACACTTTAACCTATTCTATTGCTTTGTTCCGAAGCATGAGTTGTTTATGTTGCAATATGCATTATGGCTCTCGCTAGAACTCTCCCTCTAGTTCCACCTGCAATACAAACCAATCAATCACATAATCAACATCGTGGACATATCTCTTAAGCAATGAAACATGGAAAACATCATCGGCTTTCACCGTTGGTGGCAATGCAAGTTTGTAGGTCATTGGTACAATCCTCTCCAAGATCTCAAAAGTCCCACAATACGGACGTGTCAACTTGGCGCATGACCCAATCCTTAAGGAGCTCTTCTTGGGCTTGATGTGCAAGTACACATGCTCCCCAACCTGAAACTTCTTGAATGATTTATTTTGACCTACATAACTCTTTTGTATGTCTTGTCGTTCCTTCAAATTTCTTTTAATAACCTACATATCCTACTCCATCTCAGTGAACATATCTGGTCCAATCATCACCATGTTCATGTAGGTTTTAACCCCATACAGAAATTACCTGCATACGAATTCTAAAACACAGAAAATAAACAATGTGAGAGCATAACACACAAAACACATATACACAGAGATTTTCCCCTGGATCCCAAAACCGGGACTACCAGCTTAATTTTTCATTATATTACTTTCAATGTTACAATACATATTTATACATGCCGAAGCATACAATACCATGGACCAAAAATCATTGCGTCCAAAACCATGGACAGAAAACCATAGGTAGGTCTGCCAACCTAATATAGGGTCCAACAAAAATTTTCCTGGGGCACTGCCCAGGACCCCATAGAGAGGGGCTACCTACCCCCCTCAAACCCCCCGAACAGGGGGGGGTGCCACCCCTCCTGTGACCCCCCCACTGTGCAATCGGTGCAACGAAGTGGGGGCTCCGCCCCCCTCTAACCCCCTGGTTCACTACATTGGCTAGTCGTGGAAAGAATATAACACAACCCAACATTCTCCCAATTGTTGTTTTCTTTCCATAGCGGGCCACAAGAGAGCTTAGTCATTTATCCAGCCCTGAAATGCCCATTGTTTCTCTACACCAAGAGAACTTTTCAAAGCTCACAGATTTTGTCAATGCATCTGCAGTATTCTTCAAAGTTTCCACCTTTACCAGCAACACCTTTTTGTCTTCTATCATATCCCTCACAAAGTGATAATGAACATCAATGTTCTTTGTCTTTGAATGGTAAGTAGGGTTCTTTGCCAAGAAAATTGCACTTTGGCTGTCACAGTCTATCCTTATAGCTCCCTGTACTAACCCCATACTTGAGCACAATCTTTGCAACCAAACTACTTCCTTGCTTGCATGAGTGGCTGCCATGTATTCTACCTCTGTAGTTGTTAGTGCCACTACAGATTGTTTCTTACTCATCCAACTAACTGCACCTCCAAATAGGTTAAAAACATACCCACTTGTAGATCTTCTCTGATCCAGATCTCCAACCCAAACTGCATCAATAAAGCCACGAATATCCAACACTCTGTCCAATCCCAGTCTTCCTTGTTAGCACAAACCATAATCACTAGTGCCAGGCAAATACTTGAAAACCCGCTTCATTGTTGTCCAATGCTCCTTCCCTAGTTTTGACATAAACCTGCTCAATACTCCCACTGCATGTGCAATGTCTGGTCTAGTACAGACCATCGCATACATCAAGCTACCGACTGCACTTGCATATGGAACATGAGACATATCCTCTTCCTCTTCTTGTGTCTTGGGACACTGTTCAACAAATAACTTTACACCTATAGGAATAGTAACCTTCACCGGTTTACTATCTTGCATAGTAAACCTTTGCAATATTGTCTCGACATACTTCCTCTGGCTTAATCAGAGCTTCCTCTTTGCCCGATCTCTTTTAATTTCCATATCCTTCGGGTTGCTTCATGTAGATCTCCTCTTCCAGATCCCCATGAAGAAATGTTGTCTTCACATCCATCTGTTCTACCTCAAAATCAAAAGCAGCAGCAACAGATAAATGTAATCTAATAGAATTTACCTTGGCAACAAGAGAAAAAATATCACCAAAATCAATTCCCAGCACCTAGGAATAACCTTTTTCTACCAACCGAGCTTTATATTTCTCCACCTTTCCTTCTACATTTGTCTTCTTCTTGAACACCCATTTGTTGCCAATGGGTTTCCTTCCAGCCGGAAACTCCACCAGATCCCAAGCCTCATTTTTATAAAAATATGCCATTTCGTCAACCATGGCCTCTTTCCAGAGTTTTCCATTCTCTGAATCTACTGCTTCCTTCACAGTTTTGGGATCATCATCAGTAATAGATAAAGAAAAATTTGAATAGAAAGCAGATGGACTATACCTTTCTAGCTACCTTCTTTCTCGAACTGATCTTCTCACACCCAGAGTTTGTGGCTCTTCATCTTCTGATTCCTCCTCTACTATAGAGTTTGATTCTTCCTCCTTTAGCTCAAACTCTATCTTCTCAGGTTCCTTTGGTTTGACTTCATGTTTAATAACATCTTTCACCTCTCTGAACACCACATCTCGGTTGTACACAACCTTCCTTGTTGCTGGGTTCCAAAGCTTATAACCCTTTAAACCATCCTTATACCCAATAAATATGCGCTTTTCAAATTTACTATCCAACTTGGTTCGTTTCTCCTTTGGAACATGTACATATGCATCACATCCAAATACCCTCAGATGTGAAAAAGAGGGTTTCTTACCGGTCCATACCTCTTATGGAATCTTATCCTCCAACGCTGATGAAGGTGAGATGAAGGTGATATTTTGACCAGGTAACATGTTGTCTCCACCGCCTCTGCCTAGAAGTCATGTCCTAATCTGGCACCACTGAGCATGCTTCTTTCCATTTCCATCAACATCTTGTTCATTCTTTCTGCAACTCCATTTTGTTGAGGTGTATATGGAGTAGTCTTCTGCCATGCTATACCACACTTCTTACAAAATTCTTCAAATTCCTTACAGCAAAACTCTCCACCGTTATCTGCCCTTAGCACTTTTATCTTCTTCTCTGTCCGGTTTTCCACCAGAGCCTTAAATTCTTTAAACCTGTCAAAGACTTCAGATTTCTTATTAAGGAAATGTATCCATGTATTCCTTGAGAAGTCATCTATAAATGATACATAGTACACAAACTTACCCAGTGATGGAACTTTCACAAGTCCAAACACATCACTGTGCACAAGCTCTAATATCTGTTTCTCCCTCTTACCACCAGAGGGGAAACTCACCCAATTTTTCTTCCCATATACACAATTTTCACAGAAATCAAAATCGAGAGAGCTATTACTCATACCTTCTACCATACCTTTACCATGAAGTATCCAAAGGCCCTTCTCTCCAATATGTCCAAGCCTTTGATG
Source organism: Pinus tabuliformis (assembly GCA_031772625.1). Classification (NCBI taxonomy): domain Eukaryota; kingdom Viridiplantae; phylum Streptophyta; class Pinopsida; order Pinales; family Pinaceae; genus Pinus; species Pinus tabuliformis. The sequence goes on along the minus strand of CM062805.1, from coordinate 1,013,243,796 downwards.
CCACAACATGGTCTTCTCTTCAGAGACCACTAGATTTTCTGCTCCACTTTCAGGAACCACAGAACTTTTGCACCCATCAACAACAATGTTACCTTGCATCTTGTACAGAGTTCCAGTCTGAACTCCCTGCATCAATACCAGTGCTCCCCGAACCATCTTGCAGGTATCCTTCTCGAACATTGTTTTTACACTTACATCATCCATCTTGCTTATAGAAATCAGATTTCTGGCCAATGTAGGAATATGTAGAACACCCGGAAGTGTTCTAACCCTTCCACCTTGCAACTTCAACTTCACTTTCCCACAACCAATGATTCTAGCCTTCCTATCATCCCCTAAGAATACATCACCACCATCGTATTTCTCATACTCGCAGAACCACTCTCTATGGGGAGTAAAGTGAAAGGATGCACCTGAGTCAATCAACCATGCCTCATGATCTACACGTGTACTTGAAGAAGCCAAGTACACATCCCCACCTTCATTTGAGGTGGTTTTCACCTCTGCAGAAGGAGCATCATTAGATTCCTTTCCTTTGTCAGGAGCTTTAGATTTACATTCCCTTTTGTAGTGCCCTTCCTTTTCACATTTCCAGCACACCACTTTTATAGGTTTTCCTAGAGATTTAGATCTCCCACTAGATGACTTATTTTTGTTTTTGTTCTGGGACCGTCCTCGTACAGAAAAGGCATCACCATTCTGTCTCTCCATATTTTTCTGTCTCATCTCCTCCATCAGCAAGGAAGAGACTATTTCATCAAATTGCAAGGTAGTTGCATTGCTACCTATTGCAATAGTTAGACTATCCCACGAATCTGGTAGAGAACACAACAAACTAATACACTTATCTTCATCTGAAATTCTGATATCAACAAACAATCACTGACTTACCACAAGTATTAAACACATTCAGATGCTCGGTCACCGAGTCTCCATCTTTCATCCTCAGGTTATACAACTTTTTCCGTAGGAACAATTTATTCACCAGAGACTTTGATTGGTACAAATTCCCTAACTTGTCCCACAAAGCCTTCACCATAGCTTCCCCTGATACATTTAGTAATACTGAATCTGAGACACACAATCGTATTGTGCTCTTTGCCTTCCAACCCAACTTCTTCCATTCTTCATCAGACACTCCTATTGGTTTAGTACCCGGATCTACCGCGATCCACTGAACTTTATCCACCAACAGATCCTCCAACTTGAGTTTCCACAGCTCAAAGCTCTAACCATTAAATTTCTCGATCTCTATCTTTCCACTGCTTGCCATCTTCTTTCACCACTAGAATCAATCTCGCAGATCTCCCACTGAACAGGGTCTACCACATGCCCGAGCGAAACTCCTCGGCAACAAAGGTGTCCCCTTGAAGCCAAAATAGCTCTGATACCAAATGTAGGTTTTAACCCCATACAGAAATTACCTGCATACGAATTCTAAAACACAGAAAATAAACAATGCGAGAGCATAACATATATACATAGATATTTTCCCCTGGATCCCAAAACCGAGACTACCAGCTTGGTTTTTCATTATATTCCTTTCAATGTTACAATACATATTTATACATGCCGAAACATCTAATGCCATGGACCGAAAATCATAGGTAGGTCCACCCAACCTAATATAGGGTCCGAAAAAAAATTTCCTTGGGCATTGCCCTGGACCCCGTAGAAGGGGGCTACCCGCCCCCCTCAAAACCCCAGACAGGGGGGACTGTCGCCCCCCTTGTGACGCCCCCATTATGCAATTGTCACAATGAAGGGGGGGCTCCACCCCCCCTCTAACCCCCCATTTCACTACGTAGGCTAGTCATGGAAACAATATAACTCAACCCAACAGTTCATTGGATAACACTAGCTAATAGGAGTATTGCAAATCCACACATAGATAGCCTCAAATGGACTCATCTTCAAGGATTCCTAATACCCATTATTATATGCATAGTCTACGAGTGGAAGATACTCCCCCCACTTCCTCTCTTGATGCATGACATGCATCCTCAACATATACTCATGAATCTTATTAATCCTCTTTGTCTATCCATGTGTCTATAGATGATAAGTTGTACTGAAAGATAACTTTGTCCCCAAGCCTGCAAATAACTCCTTCCAAAACTTGGAAGTGAACTTGGCATCTTTTTCTGATATAATATTCTTGGGAACACCATGCAACCTCACTATCTCTTGATGAATTAGTAGTCTTCACTGCAACAAAGTGAGCTACCTTGATCAACCTATCAACCACAACCATGACGGAATCATGTTGTCTCGATGTCCTCAAAAAAACTGAAATGAATTCCATGGAAATGGCCTCCTATTTCCACTCTGGAATCAGAATAGGCTACAACAAACTAGTTGGTTTCTTACATTCTACTTTCACCTGTTGATAGTCCAAACATCTTGCAACAAACTCAACCACCTCTTTCTTCAAATTTGGCAAATGATAGAACTTCTTCATAGTTTTCTAAGTCTTTTGATATCTTGGATGGCCTGAATATGTCTTGACATGAAACTCCCTCAAGATAAGCTTATTCAACTCATTACTATCTAGTACATAAATCATGTTCCTGGATCTCACAAAGCCATCTCTTGTGAGTTGATACTCCTCATCCCTATCACCTTCACCCTACTACTACAACCTCTTATTCAACTATTAATACCTCTCATCATGCACCCTACATGTAAGATATGCCCTTGCAAATTTGTCACATAAGAGCTCACAACTGAAATATGGTTCACTTACACTCTCCTACTAATATAATATGTAACTATATTCTCCTTGCACTTGATATACATGATCTTGAAATCAAACTCACTAAGAGTAGCCAACCATCTAGCTTGCTTAGCATTCAAATTGGGTTCGTAAAAAAAGTACCTAGTCCACTGTGATCACTCATCAGAACAAACCTCTTTGCAAGGAGATAATGTCTCCACATATTCAATGCATGACTGATAGTTGCCAACTCAAGATAATGAGTCACATAGTTCTTCCCATGCTCATTCATATTGCTTGAATCATAGCATACCACTTTTCGTTCCTGCATTATGACCCCACCTAGTCCTTCCTTGCAAGAATTTGTACAAACCACAAACTATTTATCAAGATCTATAATCTTCAAACCCATAGCATTAGTAATCAACTGCTTCAGTTTCTCAAAACTAGCTACACACTCCTCATTCCATTCAAACTTCTTCCATTTCCTCTACAAGGATGTAATAGAGTAGCCAATCTTTGAGAAGTTCTTGACGAACCTCCTATAATAACTTGCTAGTCCCATGAGTGATGTGATCTCATCCACATTCCTAGGATTTGGCCACTCCATAATAGCTTTAATATTTTCCAGATCCATTGTTATCCCTTCCTTGGAAACAAAATGTCCCAAGTAATGAATCTAAGACTGAAAGAAACTACACTTGTTGATCTTGGCATACAATTAATGCTCTCTCAATAGTCTCAACACTACTACTAAGTGCTCTGCATGCTCTTCCTCATTCTTAGAATATACCAATATATAATCAACGAATACTATCACAAACTTATCCAGATAAGGATGCAACACATTTTTCATCAAACATATGAAGGTTGTTGGAGCATTGGTAAGACCAAAAGGAACCACCACAAACTCATAGTTCCCATACTTTTCGTGAAATGAAATCTTGTAGATATCTTCTTCTTTGATGCGCACATGATGATATCTTGATCTCAAATCAATATTTGAAAACACTACATCTCCCTTTAGCTGATCAAACAAATCATCAGTCCATGGAAATGGATGCATTTTCTTGAAAGTCACTTTATTTAGCTATTGGTAATCAATGCACAATCTAAGAGTACCATCCTTCTTCTTTAGAACAACATTTGTGCACCCTAAGGCGATACACTTTGCCTTATATATCATTTATCAAGCATCTCCTTAAGCTATAGCTTTAGTTCCAACAACTCTGCAGCGCTCATCTTGTACAATGTATTAGATGTTGGTGCTGCTCTTTGTACCAAATCAATAGAAAAATCCACTTCCCTATGAGGCAGTAACTCTGGAATATCTCCAAGAATCACATCCTACAACTGTTGCAAAACAAGATAACTCTTCAGGACTTCATCATCCTCATCCTTTTTCCCTTTGTACTAGAAATATAAACTACAAATAATACACATCCCTTCCTGCAACTACGCTTTTCCTGCATAGCTGTAACCATTCTCACTGATGTAGGATTCTTCTTTCCCCGTCATTATCCAACCACTTAATGTACTTGTTATAACAGTCCAATTTAGTCCTATGAATGAATAGATAGTCCATTCCACAAATAATACTATATGATCCCAAAGGAAGCACATTTAGATGTGATGATGTAGCCATACTATTAAGCTCAAATGCACAAGATCTGACAAAGTGATGAACTCTTCTCTTAATCCTTGTGGCCAATTGCACCAACCAAGATTATGCATGCACTTCTTTACTCAACTGGAACTAATCCACTATATCAGGACTAGTATAGTTATAATTAGATCTAGGATCAATCAAAATAGGAACAAATTGATCACAAAAATAACCTTCCATCTTGATAATAGATATGTGATGATCAGCCTGCCTATTAGCCACCATTGCATAAATCTAGGGAATACTCTAGCCTACATATCCAACTATTTGTGCCTCTTGAGAACTCTAAATCTGAGTCTTGTCACCCTGATGTGATGGAAAATCCCTCCTACAACGCTCTCCACTAAAATTCCAACACCTCAAAGGTTTTATGTCATCACCTTCATTATGTTGCTCCTCTAGTTAAGACCCATGTCCTTTCTCAGCTACATTGAACTTCTTCAGAGATCCCACATTCTCCTTATCACCTACATCTTGAGATCTTCATCACTTCTTAGGTAATTTTCCTTTATTCTTATCATTACCTTTCTACTCACACTTTAACTTAGGCTTGCACTTAGACTGCTCATAACAATACTTCAACTTCCAAATGAATTCCTCCAATGATTGAGGCTTGTCAAACTTAATCTAGTCCTTGAATGCTAATGGAAGTCCATTGATAAACCTTTGCACCTTTGTCTTATCATCCTTGAGGTAGGGAACATACCTCAACAACTCTAGAAAATTGGTCATGTACTCTTCATTTTTCATGGAACACATCTTAAGCTCATAGAATTCCTTGTATTTATCATAATAATATCTCTCAGACAAGTAATTCTTCCTGAAGAGTCTCTTAAAAAATTTCTATCTCAACTCCTCTTCCCTAACGCCTCTGACTCGCTTAACATATTCCCACTAGATATATGTTTTTCCCTTGAGAATGAATATCATTATCTTGGATTTCATGTTCTCTAAATAATCATGCAATCTAAATAACTTCTTCATCCCAAGCGAACACACTTCTGCATCTTCTGATTTCTTCACTTCCCCATCAAAATTAGGAAGCTTTGCTTTCCTGAAATCATATGTAAATTACCCCTGTCACTCCTGTAAGGATGATGGCAATAATGATGATGATGTGTCTCAGAACCTGAGCTAGAATAAAATCCATGAGTGCTAACTCGCTTGTTAGGTGTATCCAAAGATCTACCGCATATGATTATATCTTCTATGTCCATTATGAATCTCCTCTGAGACCTACTACCATATGCCCCATTGATATTCTCCTCCTGTCTATCTCCATGACGGTTCCCCAACTATCCTTGCTTCTACAAATTTGCAATGCTCTGAAGAATCATTCATTGACTTATGCTTGCTTTTCATGAGCCCTAGAATTTTTTTCATGTGCCTAAATCAACCTGTTATTATCTACCAACTTCAAATATCTACCCTCCAATTCCTTAGTGTATCTATTAGATCAGGAGAATACCCTTCTCCTTGCTACTCAACCAACCTTTCCCATTCCATTGATTTCACGTCAAGCCTGTACGAGGATTCATGTGAACTGTATTCCACCACTTTTATCTTCATCTCTCATCTTCTATTTCCTCCAATCATACCATGTTAGATAAACCAAATAGAATACATAATCAAAAGCATACCTTAGTGTATCTCAAGGGAGGCTATCACATCTATACAACTCAATCCATATTAACATGATATATATATATATATAACAACACATATCAACATCAATACGCATGCATGATAATAATACAAACTTTAAAAATAAGTGCACACATGATAACCATAACCATCTACATCTACCTTAAGGTCGAATGTTGCAACCACACTCTGATACCACTTTGTAACCATCCCATCCCACATTTACCTGCTTTTACAAGCTCTCCAGGGTAAACACCAACTGAGTGCTACTATGACATGACTCAACCTCTAATTTCTAGTTATAGAAGTGGGACCTTTAGATCAGAACACATAATACCACCCCTCAAGGACACTAGATCACTCAGTAGCCTGGAAAACACACCTGGTGATCAATACCTGAGATGGAACTCATTTTAACAAGCTTTACACCCTAAATGCACCCATAAAAAATTGTGCATGTGGTTATGAGGCTCCAATCACACCCATAAGCCTACTTGCATGTAATTATGACCAAAATATTCTAGTTTTGTGCATGTTATGGTGAGATCTATGCCAATTTTTCAGGCCTAACCTTCAACCCATTGCCCATAAGTGCCCATAACTTTCCACAATGCAATCAATGATGATAATAAGTTTGAACAACCAATACTCAAGCAAGATCTTGACCAATACATGCCTAATACATGGTACACATTCATTAAATAGATGGTAAACACAGAAACTATAAGTCATGAATGCATATCTGATCATAAACTTCTATACTACATCAAAGAATTATCAAGAAGGTATAATGCCCTCTCAATATAGATGCAACAACACTTTTTAGCCCATGAATTCATCAATCATCCAATCACCTAACGAATCATGAACAAGATCCATGGCAAGAGCACATCATATAATCATGCATATAACAAACATATAACAAGCATACAATCCATAAAAAAATCAACCACAAGATCAACATAATGACCAGTAAAAATTCTCATCGATCACAATAAGAAAATAACTTATATTAACATATGCAAAATCCAACCAATTCATCCACGTACCACCCAACCATAGATTGGTATGAACCAAATATCTCTTTTAACCAATCACCCCCATTCCATATTCCAAGCGTGAAGGTGGGATCATATGGGTTAAACCAAAGTAGAACCAACCGGGGCTTCTAGAGGCAAAACCACCTCAACCCTCTACCACAATGATTTCACCTAAACCAGTCCAGAAATCACTAACATCAAAACAAATATGGATGCCTCCAACTTCCTTCCTAGCTCTAGAGGATTTTTCTTCTTTCCACCCATCCATCAAGAGTTCTAGGAGAAATCCCACATCCACCCTTGACCCTTGGGAATTTTTCCGAGACCACCTCAACCAAGATCTAAGTCTATTGGTCATCCAAATCTAAATCAAATAGAGAACCCACTAGATCATGGATATATAGGAAATGACAAGGCATGGTTGAAACCACTTTCAATCTAGGAAAATCCCATGCCAGTGACACCAAAACAAAAAAAGAAACACATGAATGTATCATGCATCCAAATCTCAACAAGGAAATCACACATGTAACCTGTTACTTGCAATGAAATCCAACTGTAGTTTTTGATCCATCCTTCTTTTCCATTTTCCTCCATTTCCTTGCTTGTTCTTTATTTGCTTCTCTCCAAGTCCAAGTAAATGCTAGGATGCTCCAAGAATTATATAAGTGTGCAAGAGAGTAAGAGTATGGAAGAAGAGATATCGTAAAGCTAAACTAACAAAAGATGTGAATTGTTTCTCTTATGCATTTTTATCATTGGTTTCTAGTCTCTTACTTTCCTTTTTTCCTTTTTTTTTCATTTTCCTTCATTTTCTCTCAAATTTCCCTTACATGCATATTTGTGTCTCTTCACCTTCCTTTACTCCTATTTTCCTTCATTTTTCATAATTAAATGTCAATTATTGCCTCTTTTCCTTTGGTAATGTCTTTGTCAATTTCCATAGCCATTATTAAACAACAAGTGATGCCCACTATAACGTTTTCCCACCATTCAACTTGGAATATGTGTCCCATGACCTTGGTCTTATTTTATTTACATGAAAAGTCAGCCAGGGGTTGCTACAAAGGGGATTGGTCCTTAGTTTCTCTAGAGGTTGTTAGTTGAGTTGTTAATCTATGGATCCATGTAACAAATTAGGTTCCCTGAAGGCTATGGGTTGATATAAGATCCCTAGAGCCCTGTAATAGCCTTGGTCACTGGAGGCTATGGGTTGAGACAAAGTATCTAGATCCCTGAATATCTTGGGTCATGTTGTCATTGCTACAATACCCTCCAAAATCTTGGCCTACATCAAAATTTCAGAGCCTAATTTGACCTTACATGCTATCATTCCTAGTAGTAAGATTCTTTCCATGTGTTTTCTCTAATTTTTCAAGTCCCTTTTGGAAAAAAACCAAAGTGACATCTTTTGGCATGGGAAGTGTCACATATTTCATAAGATGAGTTACGGTTTGTTTCAAGGGTTAAATTTGGTGTTAATGAGTCTTATTTATCATATATACATATGTTAGGCCCATATATAAATTTTTATGCATTGTCGCACAAGTGTCATCACTATTGCCACAAAGTGTACCTTGAGTGTCACACTTGAAGGAAGTTGTTGTATTGTTGTCACATTGAGGGGATCATGTTGTTCTTTCCTTCTGAGTGATCAATGTTGTGTTATCAATTGTTCTGAATGTGTGATCATGCTCATGTTTTTTTCCTGCTCACCTTAACCTCACTGATCCCACACTTATTCAAATTTTAATATTCTCGTTTTCTTGATATGGTCAAAGTGGACATAATCTGCACATGGTAATTACCATGGTATTCACCCATGGTATAATCCCATGGTATTTTCCTTTGTTTTTTGAAGAAAAACAATAAAATAAGGTTTCTAGAGAGTCCATTGAGCCTATAAAAGGGGATAGGGTCTAGACAGTGGGATCATCCCAAGTTTATCTATGTTATTGTGTTTTCTTGAGAACTTGGCATGGCTAGTTCCAGGTTGATCCCAGGGATGAAAACCCCATGGGTGTGATTTTTCTGGTAGATCCATTCAGGGTCCACGATTGTGCTTCAATATTTGTTTTCTCTTTTGATAAGCAGTCGTGCATGCCATTGCAAGGACTCTAATATTTTTGTATGTGCATTTACTATTTTATCCAGTTAATAATATAAATAAATGTTGCATTTCTTTTATATCCCTTGTGTTCTAAGTTTTTTCTTGTCAATATTTCAATTAGAACACAAAAATATTCTAGATCTGTTGGTTATTTAGAAATTTGGGATATTAAAGTGGTATCAGAGTTGTGCATGCGGGTTCATTATAGATCAAATTCTAGGAAGATCGTGATCTAGGGTTTCAAGAAAAACAAGCTTTCGGTGATTTAACCCTAGGTAGAATCTCAAAAATTTTGGTGGTTCTCTATAGTCACCATAATTAGATCATTATTATTGAATATTCTAGAGTTTATTTCTCTGAAGGGTATTTTTTTTAGACAACCATTCGTTGTAGAAGAAATTTTTTATGAAGGGGCCAAGTTAAAAATGCTAGACATGGAATTTGAATCTTCTTCTTTGGAATTTTGAGAGCTCATGTAAATTTTCAAGTGACAACTTCAGGATTTAAGAGGCTAGACAGAGAGTCCAAGAAGGCAAAGAAGATTCCCAATTATTAGATTGATCCTTATTGTAGGGTCTTAGCGTATTACATGGCTGAATCATATCTTGGATGATAGTTGATGCACAAATCAAGTAGCAGTGAAGTGGTCATCATCTTTGTGGGAAGAATCTAACAAATAGCCGCCATAAATCTTCCTTGGATCTCCACTGTACCAGAGTACAGGATCCCAGGACCATCGCGCAGAGAATGAGGAGTGATGAATATGGTTGTGGAGGCCGAGGGTGATTGATGAGGTTGTGGGGTGAAGTCAACGAGCCACATTCATCACCGCCAACAGAGGGAGATCCATTACACTCAATAAGGGTTGTTAAAGAATCAGGGGTAGCATCGGTGGAACGAGACAGTGAGTGCGACTGTAGACCATAGAGTTGGGGACGTGAGGCTATTTATTTCCACTTGACCTGCGACAAAGTCACCTTCCTATCCGTCGAGCGTCTAACTAAATGGTCGTGGAAATCACATCATGGGATCTCCCAACTGGAACTTGTAAAGGAGGCAAGGCCGTTGAATCTCTTATCTTACTGAATGGGTGGATATATGGCCAATGACAAAGAGTAAGCAATGCGGAAAATTTTGTAAATGCCTTGGACCTAGCTATTAAAATAATCATATATTTTTTTGGTGGGATTCCAATTATTTTGTTGGGTCTGATTATTGGCATAAAGAAACTTTTTATTTTTATAAAAAAACCATCATGACATTCTAGTATGCTCATATAATATTTGGATAATATTAATATAAGGCTAATTACAGTGGTGAGAGGGAAATCATCGACCGAGTGTAATAGGGTTATTATAGGAAGAAGTTGTTGGAAATTCGCCAACAGAGGAGAGCCATTATGCTTAGAAGAGGTCATTGAAGCCTTAGTGTATGGACCTACAGTTCGGGTCACCTTCACGTGCAAAGGACGGGCGAGGAGCTCGTGCAAAATGTGAAATGAAATGAACCTTGGACGAGTTTATACGATGTTGGGTGAGTTGAGAGGGTGGGCCGACCCTCCACTCAGGTGAAGGCAACATGTTGAACAAGCTGGCTTTGGGTGTTGGGCGTGGGTCGGCTGGGTGACATAACCCACTGCCCACCCATATATATTGGAGGGCGTTTGGAGGCAAATGACCATCATTCGATCAACACAAGTTTGAACAAGGAGTTATGCGGTACGTGGATGAGCCCGCACGACGGGAAGAACTCGGGAGGAAAAATCGTTCAGAAAAGTCGAGTGAAAAACTCGAGCGAAAAACTCGTGCAGAAAACTCAGTCGAAAAACTCGTGCAGGAAACTCGGGTGAGGTCGTCGGGCAGAACTCGAGCGAAGTCATTCAGGCAGGACTCGGGCGAGGTTGTTCAAGCAGAACTCGGGCAAGGTCGTTCAGGTAGAACTCGAGCGAGGACGTCGGGTAGGAAACTCAGGCGAGGTCTTTCATGCGAACCGAGTGAGGTCGTTCGGGCAAGCCGAGTGAGGTCATCGGGCGACCCGGGTGAATTCGTGTGGCGACCCGGGTGAGGTCGTTCAGGCAAACCGGGTGAAGTCGTGTGGCAACCCGGGTGAAGTCTTGTGGTGACTCGAGTGAACGAATTTGGGTGGATGTGCAGATGGGCGGCCAGGCGAGGGCGCGCCATGCATGCCGAAACAAAGAATCGTGTGGATGGGCGACTTGGGTAGGGCGCGTCGTGCACAATGAAACGATGGAACGGTGAAGTGTTGAGGTTGCGAACGAAGGTGTGACTTGTGTGGAGGTGCCCGTGTGTGGTGACTTGCTTATGACGAGGCGCGCCCAATTTGGGCAAACAACACGATCGTGCGACGAGGTGAACGAAGGGTTGGTGAGTCGTGCGGCGACCGTGTGGAGGCGCCGACGAGCTGGGCAACCGAGTTTGCCGAAGTTGAAAATTGGCTAAGTGTAAATTTGGGTTTCCCAAGTTTAACTTCTACTTGTAAAAGAAGATTATATATATTGATTCGGGCAGACTCATATTGCAGGGAGTTTCCCCTCCCTTTATACTATTGTGCATTTCTCTTGTATAATGTTATTTATGTGAATGTTATGGGCTTTCACTTGTATAAAGGAACACATTAATAATGCTTGGTTGTGAAACACAAACTAAGTAGGATAAGTGGAATGTTAGGCGTAGTCTACAATCATAAGTATTGGTGAAAAGAAAACGATTGGTAGTGCCGCACCTCGCTATAAGTGGTTGAAAGACTACCACAGGTGTAGGGGCATGACAGGTGGTATCAGAACTAGCGTCGGGGAGTTAGTGCTGGTGTTGAAGCGTTGAAGCTGATACACACCTACACTTCGTGACAGATGGTATCAGAGATGGTGAACTGAATCAAGGAGCTAATTCTACGAAGACCGAAGACTTGGCAGGGAGCTCAAGTTTTGCAGGTGACAGGTGGAATATCAGGGTGATTCAGGTGAATGGTGAAACAGGTTTAGTAGAGGAGAAGCTTTGTGCTTGGGCCAAGCTGAACGACAAGGCATGGCAGGTTTAGAAGAATGCAAAGGGAAGCTCTTGCTTACCTTATACAGGTTGAAGCAGTTGAAAGAAGAGAACCCCCGCATTCAAAAGGAACTTGAAGTCTTGGAAAAGAATGTTGAAGAGGAACTTATTCAACTTGGTTGGACAATGGAGCAAGATGAAGTTGCAAATTGTGCTGACAAGGAAGAGGAATCCATGATGATTGAGGATGTTGCAGATATGACAACGATGGAGGATGAACTTGAGGTTGATCAAGTTGGACCAGGATTGTGCAGTTTGCAGACATGGATGGATGAGGATACTCACATGGAGGAGCCTCATGATGATGATGTAAGTACTATTGATACTTGTGTTTCACTTGATCATTTGGTAGATGGACCGTATGCAGGGAAGAGCAAATTCAGTTTTCCAATGCAGGGGAGCATCTTACCATGGATGTCTATGATGAGACCTTGTATGGAGGAGCAAGGATTGTTGATTGTTGCAGGACTTGTTGGGGTTGTTTGTGACCTTGTGATAGAAGGTTCAAAGGCACGTGACAAGGGAGGAACATGATGATCGTTGCGGAGGATTGGGTCATGCTTTAGCCACATGGAGAATTGGCTAAGTGCCCGGCATGGCTCATGAACAGATTGGAGGAGGGCACACACTTGGGGTATGATGATACTTGGGTGGACTTCTCATGGCCGAGACCAAGAGAGCACGTCTTGGTGGAACCTTCAGTGGGGGAGCTATGACGGAAGGGACTCGTGATGATGATGATATGGTTGGGTGACCGAGTTCACTAGACCGAAGATTGCAGGCTTGGATGTGGATGACCGACTGTTGTGATGGGTCTACTTGGTTGGACTACATGGGCAACTTAGTCATGGACATTAGGTTGGAGACATGGAGCATGGCAGTCTTATGCAGGGACATTATGCAGGAGCACTTATAGAGGTGTCATATGGGCATCCAATGAGGAGTGCCAAGGTAGGGATGTTGTGCAGGTGGATTTGCTGATGTGACATGGAGATGACTTTTTATGAGCCGATGGAGAGGTTGTGCACTTATGTACAACAAGGCCATGGACTTGTATGGAGTTGTGAGCAGACTATGGAGCATTCCTACTACATGGAGAGTTGAGGCATCTTGCAGATACCTTTGGGCCAAGACATGTATGCTTGCTAGGATGTTAGTTGGAGATGACTCGTGGAGCTCATGATGACATGAGGTTGTGACTTTTAGGGACTTCATATATGGTGGACTTAGAGGATCTTATGCATTGAGGAGCTAAGGTCAGAGACTTTGATGCAGAATGGGATGCATACTTTCGAGTACATGTATGGGCGTGGCTTGGAAGAGTGACTTGATGTGGAGGATCGATATGAGACACTTTGGAGTGATGGAGTTACAACGATGATGATGCCTTGGTGACAACACTTGGGCATGGGTTGATGTGATACTTAACCACTTTGACACATGGGAGCTGATTGATCTATGATCGTGGGCAGCACATGGATAGATGAGACAGATGTATACTTGTTTCTATGACAGACTTGAGGGATGGCACATTGCAGATATGATGGAGGTTGCTTCATGGACCTAGATGTGGCACATCGAGAGTCGGATTTTGATGAGATGATCTCTTCACTTTGAGGAGATGGATGTTTTGCAGATGGATGATGATGTTGGATATAAAACATCATGGACAACATGTTGCAGATGGGATGGAGACTACTTCATGGACCTGAGCATGGCTTACGCTTATATGGAGATGGATTCTTGATTGAGTTGAGGATGTGACGGGATGTTCTGAGAAACGACTGATGGTGGCATGAGCATGTTCACTCTCATGGTTTGAGCGTGATAGTTGGACTGATCACCCGACTAGTTCAAACATGGGGACCGATAGTGCACAGAGATGTGTTAGCATTTGTTGGAGTATCATCGCAGCAGTTCACATGAGGACGACACATGATGAGGTCGACACGAGATGTTGCAAGAAGCATGTAGCTTGAGATGGAGGGGCTAGCCTTCCACGATGGGTTTGCAGCATGGGGAGATTGTGACAGGTGGTTGATGGTCATGGATTGAGATCATTTCTAATATATGACATACCGATGGGGTATATGCCTTGATATGGATATCTTGGTGATAGATGGTTACCGGGATGAGATACTGTCGAGGACGAAAATGACTTCAAGTGGGGGAGGATGTATGGACCTGCGGTCCGGGTCACCTTCACCGTGCGAAGGACGGGTGAGGAGCTCATGTGAAATGTGAAACGAAATGAACCTTGGACGAGTTTATACAATGTTGGGCGAGTTGAGAGGGCGGGACGACCCTCCACTCGAGCAAAGGCAACACGTTGAACGAGTCGGCTTTGGGCGTTGGGCATGGGTCGGACGAGTGACATAACCCGCCGCCTGCTCATATATATTGGAGGGCATTTGGAGGCAAACGACCATCATTCGATCAACACGAGATCGAACAAGGAAATATGTGGTGCATGGATGAGCCCGCACGATGGGCAAAACACGGGTGGAAAACTCGTTCAGAAAAGTCGGGTGAAAAACTCAGGTGAGAAACTCGGGCGAAAAACTCGTGCAGAAAACTCGAGCAAAAAACTAATGCAGGAAACTCGTGCAGGAAACTCGGGCGAGGTCGTCAGGTAGAACTCAGGCGAGGTCATGCAGGACTCGGGCGAGGTCATTCAGGCAGAACTCGGGCAAGGTCATTCAGGCAGAACTCGGGTGAGGCCATCGGCTAGGAAACTCAGGCGAGGTCATTCGGGTGAACCGGGTGAGGTCGTTCGAGCGAGTCGGGTGAGGTTGTCGATCAACCTAGGTGAAGTCGTGTGGTGTCCCGGGTGAGGTCGTTCGGGCGAACCGGGTGAAGTCGTGTGGCGACTCGGGTGAAGTCGTGTGGCGACTCGAGTGAAGTTGTTCGGTTGAACGAGTTTGGGTGGATGTGCAGACGGGCGGCCGGGCGAGGGCGCGCCGTGCACGCCGAAACAAAGAATCGTGCGGATGGGAGACCTGGGTAGGGCGTCTCGTGCACAACAAAAAAGTGGAAATGGTGAAGTGTTGAGGTTGTGAACGAAGGTGTGACTTGTGCGGAGGCGCCCATGTGTGGCGACTTGGTCACGACGAGGCACGACCAAGTTGGGCAAATAACACGATCGTGCGACGAGGTGAACGAAGGGTTGGTGAGTCATGCGGCAACCGTGTGGAGGCGCCGATGAGCTGGGAAACTGAGTTTGCCGAAGCTGAAAATTAGCTAAGTGTCAATTTGGGGTTTCCCAAGATTTAACTTGTACTTGTAAAAGAAGATTATATATATTGATTCGGGTAGACTCATATTGCAGGGAGTTTCCCCTCCCTTTATACTGTTGTGCATTTCTCTTGTATAATGTTGTTTATGTGAATGTTATGGGCTTTCACTTGTATAAAGGAACACATTAATAATACTTGGTTGTGAAACACAAACTAAGTAGGATAAGTGGAATGTTAGGCACAGTCTACAATCATAAGTATTGGTGAAAAGAAAACGATTAGTAGTGCCGCACCTCGCAATAAGCGGTTGAAAGACTATCGCAGGTGTAGGGGCGTGACACTTAGGGTCGGGATTTGGGGAAAAATATGGTGGGCATCTCATGTCAGAGATCTTCCCAATTGTAGACCACAGAGGCAGGGCTAATAGGCCATCGATTTCCCCTGTATTGCAATGTTGAGCAACTGAATGAATACTGTTGAAGCCACCAGTTGCAGCAACCTCATTGTGGAATATTCCAACTGCCACCCATAAAAGAGCCAAGTTTTCATAATTAGCGAGCTCATCCCCTACATACCTGTATGAACAAGAATGAACCAGTGGAGGGAGTAAGCATTATGAAGTTGATATGATAGTGGTGGAAACCTCTTCGTGGGATCTCACAAGGAGTACTACGAGAATGGGAAAATTAGCTCTGCTTATCGCCCAATGGCATTGACACCAATCCTCACATTGGATGTATCGCTTCCTAAGAGTGTGTTGAGGGGAATCAATTTTCCATTGAGATTCAACGATTATGAATCCTTTCTTCGACTACGTGGTGACACACATTGCTACAAGGCGAACAAGGCCCGTGGAGAAGAATATTAATGTGTGTTGTGTTATATGTAAGACAATCCAGGGTCAACAGAGGAATATGCTCTCAATCATATCAACGCCATGCTCCGTGACATAATTAAATGGTTAAATTGGGAATTTCTAAGACCCGATGGGTATATTTCAATGCCTGTGAGGAAACATGTTTTTGACATAATAAGAGCTCTCCACCACCTCTACATATATTGAGATGACTTTAGAAATGCCACTATGGAAACAAAAAAATTGGTCAACAACAAATCCTATTGGCAATAAGTTGATATTGGTTTATAGTCCTTGAACCTATGTCTTTGTAACAAATCATGTTAACAATAAGTTGGTATCATTTTTAAAAAAGAAAAAGAAAAAGAAAAATTATATATATATATATATATATATATATATATATATATATATGAATGAGGGTGAGTTTGGATTCTTTTGGGAGATATAAAAGGAAGAAGGGGATTCATATTTTGTTTTGGTATGGGAGCAGATGGATCGTCTTGAAGAGACCTTACCCAAGAACTTCTTGATGAAGTAATGAAAATATATGGTCATTTACACATCAATACATCCTTAGACCAAAATAATGATCAAAGCAATAGACCTTTCTCAAAAAGAGTCGGTGCCATTCTACAACAGAAGTGCCCATGGGAAGTGAAGTAAGTACATGGAAGAGGAGCTAATCTCTTCATAGTCTGATCTGAATTGCAAAAAACAAAGTCATACATAGATCTTTCTAAGTTGGAGGAATTAGACACATGTATCTCCAAGGTGGGGCAACCAGAATGGAAGAAACTCAGTTGGGTTCTCAAGCCATCCATGCTTGCATTGATACAACCCAAACTTTGGGAACATCCTTGTGAAGAGGCTAGGCTCATAGTTCCTTCTTGTCTCAACAAGATCATAGCTCTAACATCACCATTACTACCCTATAATAACAATTTCATGAGAGATATACTGCAGTTGATAGTAGAATCCCTTCAAGGATTGAATAACATCATGTTTAATACCTTTCATAAGTGAAGAAAAATTTTAAAACTCATGGCAGAGTTTAGTTTTGGCACCTCTATGTTGAATTTGGAATGTGAAAATTTAATCTTTCAATTACTACAAATATTTTGCACCAATATTACATCAGCTCATCCAGACTGTGTCAAAACAAGCATGCAAAAATATTGTGTCATTATTCTTAGTAGGAGATGATGATGTCTATAAGATACTAAGATCCAAATTGTTGACCATTTGGAAGGAGGAACAAAATGTAGCACCAACTTCCTATGATCTAGTCAAGAAGTTGATCAGGAAAAACATAAAATCTCTTAGAAGTATGTTGACTAGGAAGGAGTTGAGAATGATTGATGGAGGAAGCAAGAACACAACGTGCAGCAAGAATGAACTAAGGAGGAGAGGACTATGCTTTATTTACAAGGGACCTTGGACCCTTAACCATTCATGTCAAAGTGATAGGAAGGAGGTAACAAGGACAGAACAAGAGGATATTCCTTCAAATCATGGGGAGTCTTCTGTAGTTGAGTCTATTAAGGATGGTGAGTAGTAGTGTGATATTATTCAGGGAGAGTTTCAAGATGGCAAGAATTTGGAATTACATGAGGAAATTCTATATAATGGTATTGATGAGGTAGACTTATATACAACTGAGTCCATAGGTATCCAAGGGGATGTCCATAAATAATATGAGCATTCAAGTATATATAGCAATCCACGAGTGGATCTATGTTTGACAATTGGAGGAGACCAAGGAAGTTTGAGTGAGGAGCCAACGGTAGAGAACTAGCATTATAAGAATGATCATGAGGAGCGGCATGAAAGACATAATGTGAAAAATGAACCATTCCTAAAGAGCCAAACAAAGGATCAAGTTGAAGTCGTGGTCGTTGGGCATCTGGTGTAGATAGGTACAAAGACATTCAGCAGGGCACCAGAATCACTAGTAGATAACGTTCAGGGAAATATCACGCATTTCAGGACACATCTTATGATGTTGAAGCAGAGACTCTGGACAACCCGAGATACTACCTTACAAGATAACAGAAAAATTGAGGATGTCATAGGGGTAGGTGCCAAGTCAGCAACCATGTTGTCTAGTGTAGGGGAACATCACAAGTCCCTCGCAAGGTAGCAGGAGGAATACAGTTTGGAGTTCTAGAGTAGCCCTCTACAAGCATACATAAATAAAGCTTGCAGCACTACCAACCCACCTTTATACATTGGGTAGAGAAGGGAAGAGTTCTTCAAATGGATAAAAAGTGGAGCAACATGAGTTGAGCAACAGGGAACATCAACATAGTAGACTTATTCCATGTGTAGGAAGTCATGCATTATATCCTTTCCAAGGGATATATTGGAGAGAGATTATGAGTTGGAACTCTATTGATGGGTTGATTCCTAGGAGGATTGTTGGGCCTCAAAATGGTCCTTATTCTCACTCCATTATTCACCAATACCTTCACATTACTTCCATATTACCTTCATGTCACCTCCATTCCACCTCCACATCATTACATTTACCTCATCATTGGGTTATAACTATGCTTTTCCAAAGTTTATTAATTCTTAACATTTTAAAGTGGATTTATGGTTAAACTTTAGAAAATAATATGCTTATACTTATACCTAACAATTAGAATGAGTTTGTTGACATGTGTAGGTACAAAGGAAGCTTCCAAGGCATCTTTATGTGGCACTCTATGTTCAAATTCGAATTTGAGAAGATCATGGACCTCATGGAGGATAGGGTTATGTGTCACCATTGGTTGAGAAATATGTGGGTCAAAGGGGGGAATAGTGGGTCTACATTTATGAGTTCGTTATCATAGTTTTTGTATAAATAGGAGTACCTCTTCCATTCCAAAGAAGAGGACTCTTGGAGCATGTATCCAACTTATGATGGAATAGAATAAAGCTTCATTTTACATAAATTTCCATTCTATAGTTTTAGATATAACTTGTCTTAATGTAGTATATGGAATAATTTGTCACTTTGTTCTTAAGAGAATTGAGCTCACTCTAAAAGGATCAAAGAAACATTTTATTTCATAATAGATCTTATTTCATTTAATTGCTTAGATGTTTGAGGGTTTATTTTTGATTGATGAATGAGTTTTAAATTAAAATCTTATCAGCATATGAGGGGACAACCAAGGGTCTAAGTTAGGCTCTCTCTCCATTTGATTTCCGTGATAATTGAAATTCATTATTTTTCTTTAAAGTTTCAAGTTATTTCATTTCTTATGCTTATGAATGAATATTAATTTAGTTTGGATCAGTATATGAGGGGAAAATCAGGGGACTAAGTTAGTCTCTCTCTCTATTTGAATTTGAACAACAATTAAAATTCATTCTCTTGTCTTTATTTCAAGTTTTGGTTTTATGTTATCAATGATTTCTTTTCAATATATAATACCATAGGGAAGGACAACCAGGACCTCCTCAATTAGGAGCCTCTTCCCTTGCATATTATATTGAATTAGGAATCATTTAGTTAGACATAGAGTTAGTTGCCTACTCCTGCATATGTTTTGCTGGCATCATCACAAGCTTACGAGTATCCCTGGTTGATAATTTAATGAAAGCAATTTAAGCAACTAAATTGCTCAACATTTTGGCGCCGTTGTCGGGGATGGTGCTAAGGGATCGGGCATTAGGAATTTAATTTAGTACCAGTATTTTTCTTTGGAAAAACTAACTTGTGAAACCTGGTGACAGCAGGATCTTCATAAAGGAGTTCAAGTTTGAGCTTTCTGATGTTTTAGTATTTAGCTAGTTTTAAATTCAGTTTTTATTTTAAACCCCCATTTCTCACTAATCCATCTACGGATGAGGAATTTGACAATGTTGAACAGGTACTTCTTGGAGAGCAAGGACAATAACCTTGAGCCAACTCTGAGACAAGTTACTCACATACGTGTAAAACATAACGTAAAAATTTTAAATTGTGATGTGAGCATGTTCAAACTTTTAATCCATAGATGGCTTCATTGGAAGCATTCTTTTACTTAGAAAATAAAAAATGTTTCAAGTTAATTTATAATAGAAAAAATATATAAATAAATAAATGAGATCTCATTAGAAGTTATTAGAAGTCATTCTTATTGAAAGTTTTTAGTCTTAATCCCATTAGAAGTTTTTAGTCTTATTTTCAAAAATAAAAATAAAACATCATGAATAAATTTAGTGGCACAGTAAGAGTTGCTTCATCTTCGCATTTCTATGTCTTTTTTCTGTATCACAGGTAAGCCAGGAGCTTGATTATCGGGAAGCTTTGTCTTCTTAGAGTCTAAACGCCCCCGCGACATTACAAAAAGAGTGTAGATAATGTGAGGTTTGATCACAGATTTTAATTGTGTCTATCCATCCACGCTAACCAGCATAAATAAAAATAAATCAAGAGATTAGTATGCTCTCTTCCTGCGCTTCGAGCGAACAGGAAGATCAGAAAATCTATTGAATTATTTATAAAATAAATAAATAAATAAACATCTTGTCAAAAATTTAATTGATTTTCGCCCAATGGATAGATATCAAGTTTGTAAATTCGATTAGATTATCAAAGTGTGCATTCCAAACCTACATATTGGCATAGATCTAAGCAAGAAATCATCTTTCAATCTGGTTGTTAAAATTTGGTTTAAAAAATAAGGCAATATTATTTAATACCAAAAAATATTGTAGAAATTGTGTAGCCACAAAATCGTCCACCACCCATGAGAAAATGAGGAAAATATTGCGCTAAGATATTTGATAACGATTTATGAGGAAGCATTTAACAACTACATTTCTCATTTCTCTGCTTATTCGGCTACGTCAGAAATTTTCAATTTACCATTGCATTTACCTATCAACGCTGAGTATTTGCCAAACAGCATTCCTATTTAGTCAACAAAAATCCAGATTCACTTATGTTATCATGCCCTCCTTTAAAGTCTGCGCATTGGAGTAGAAAGAATTCTGCCCTTCGTCAAAGGTTGCTTGAGGAGCTATCTGCATCACCTAATAGGATTCCTGGTCCCGATCACCCTATGCCCAAAAAGAAAGAAGAGGATGGGTATTATTTTGAATGCATCGTTTGTGATGTTGGTGGAAACCTGCCTTGTTGTGATCGTTGCCCTCGAACTTACCATCTTCAATGTCTGGATCCACTACTTAAGCATACTCCACCGGGAAAATGGCACTGCCCTACTGTCGCAAGCAAATGGAATCTCCAAAGGTTTTAGTTTAGTTGACACCAAAATCAAAGCGGTCAAGGGAAAATAAATGCAATGAAGGATTGAAGTTGGAACCAATGGCACTGCATTCTCATAAAGTTCAACAAACTGAAGAGAACTCAACTTCTAGAAATAAAGTTAGAGTTCAATCAACTGCCTAAATAAAAACGATTTGCAGAGAATTACGGGTTTTAAAGCAGATTTTGAGCGATTTAATCGATTTGCATGCATATTTATTGGCTCAATTTGAGCGATTTTTACTCCCGCTATTGAATAATTTTTATCTCTACAATTGCGGCCATTAAATTTTGGAGCATATCCATGCTTTAAAATAGTAGTCGGGGGTTTTTTCTTTGCTTTCTTGGTCTCTCGAGAACATTTGCTTGTTTGATTGCCGTAAAATAAAAAAGTCATTTTAGTGTTAGTTTTTTTTAGAAAATAAGTAAATCTAAATTTTTGTTGATTTATCCATCGTGGGTTGCCAATTCACCAGCAACATCGTCCATGCAAAATAATTCAGCTTCTCCCGCTCATCTTGCATCCATGCAACGTTCTTCACAGTTGCCAGATCTGCCTTCCATGTAGTTGTTGCAGCAAGCTTCAGATTTGCAGCACATTCCAGATCTGCCTTCCACGCATTCTTTGCAGCTCGTTTCAGTTTTGCAACACATTCCAGAACTAGAAAATTCATCAACACAGTGTTTGTATCAGCCTTCAGATCTACCACATCCTTCAACGCAGCAATTGCCAGCTCCAGCAATGCAATTTTTTTCTCCGTGCTTCTGATTGTCAGAGCCATCAACGCATTATTTTTTTTTCACAATTGGGTTGCTGAGTTATCTTCTGATCCAATTTTGTTGCAGTTGACTCCTTTTTCTACTGCACAAACTCTCTCTAACATGATATGCTTATGCATTCTCTTTAGTGCGTTGACAAGTATTTGAAGATCGAAAATGACGTGATACCATTGGTAAATTCTTTCATGGTCACTTTATTGCAGGTTGAAAATTTGTTTTTACAATTACTTTCGTACAATGTTTCACATATTAAATGTAAATTGGTTCATATGTCTTATGCATATGCATTGACTTTATATATGCGCTCCATTCAAGCATTTGATATTTGTTCGTATGTAACGTTGTGGGTTGGTGATGTTATGGTATATGGGCAAAGCACAGAAAATCACAACACGGCGAAACTTTCGACAAGGAATTTTGGCAAATAACGACATGTGAAATTCGATATCCTCGACGCAAATTGAAACAATTATGACTATGTTCGGGATTTGCATAATTGCAAAAAATTGAATTTTATCTACAAAAGTTATATAAGAAGGGAATTAATTATACTCATCTCATATTTCAAAATGGATTTGTAAAAAATCATGGAATTGGGCTAACTTATACATTTGATTTTATTTAAATCTGTTTCATTGGTATTTAATTTTTGCATAAAAACCAAGTAGAAATTGATCACTTTTGCTTGGATATATTTATGTTTTGTGAATTCCAAGTTTTTGCAGGTTTGCGTTAATCAGATGATCATTCAAGGAGTCTAATTTGTCGACAATTGGACTTCCAACAGATCAATTCTATGATGAATTATGTGAATAAGTCCATATTCATTACAACCAGTCTTTTCCTCCCTTTGTAAAATTGTAAATCCCAATGAATCCTCAATGCAAGCCAAAATCTCTTTTTCCTAGTAAGTTTCAATCATGCAGTCAAATCTACTTCTTTTCATTCACCCCTAACCCACAAAATAAAACCAAGAAGCTCACTTACAAGCTTATTTCCATTCTAATTTTCCTTGTCATTTCCTTTTTTTTTCATTTCCTCCAATAAAACCCTACTTCTATGTATATCATTGAATCAAAGTCCTAGAGTCTAATTATCTTTGTAAAAACACCTAGAGGCTTGCATGCCTTAATGGCAAGTACTCTTGCCAATGAACAATGGGAGTACATTAATATCCCTTGTTCGTTGGATCTTGTAGGTTACTCGACCACAACAAACTTATTCGTACCTACAAAGATGTGTTAGGCATCTTGACTCCCATTGGAATCAATGGTGGGAGCTCTCGTGTTTGCTAGTGGCATTCATTAATGGCCACTAAGTCAATAACTTCTTGCTATGTTCAACACCAGCACATTTATTCACATAGTAAGATTTGTGCCATCGAGCATTGAAGACTTGAAGACCCATATTTTGTAGCAGATGAAGCACATTTCCTTTCATTTTTTTTCAGTTTGTCATGACTTGAGGACAAGTCAATAAATAATGTTGGGGGAAAATGTAACTTCTATATTTTGTATACCTTCCAAGCCTTATACATTTTCAGCCACATTTAGCAGTAGATTCCGAACATTCAGTAGAAGATCCAACAGTAGATGCAGCAACAATAAAAGATTCACTTTTTCAATTTCATCCACCATTTTCACAACCAAGTAAAGAAGACTATGAACAACATTTTCGCAGCCACACATGCACAAATCTCATCCATTTTTGAAAGGGTAAGTTAAGGTATGATATTTTCTAACTTTTAACCATTTAATTCCTTGAAAAGTTAGAATAATAATTTTTGGAAAAACTTCACTTCCTTTCCTCATTTCACATAACTACCAAAACCATCCGTTTAAGGGGAGGGATACATTTACATACATACTTTGTCACATTCATATAACATCCATATTCATATATCACATTCTAAAACCCATTGACCTTCAAAATATATTCACTATTACATGAGCATGCAAATGGCTTTGTCAAAAGTATTTAAAAGTTAATTGGATGCCAACACAATCATGGTTGTTACACAAGAACCAACCATGATGCATTCCAACAAAAATACTCTGCAATAAAAATCATATTATCAATATGCAAAGATCATACATTAAAATTGAATGCAACAAACAAATTATGGTTGAAACACAAGAACCAAGCAAGTTGCAGTTCATCAAAACACTTTGCAAAAGTTAAGTAAATGATATCATGCAGAGTTTAAGCCAAAGCTCAAGTATCAAAAAGTAATGTAATAGATTGCATGAGGACATGCAATACCTTCAGTTTGGGGGTATGTTGGGCCTCAAAATAGTCCTTATTCTCACTCCATTATTCACCAATACCTTCACATTACGTCCATATTACCTTCATGTCACCTCCATTCCACCTCCAAATCATTACATTTACCTCATCATTGGGTTATAACTATGTTTTCCAAAGTTTATTAATTCTTAACATTTTAAAGTGGATTTATGGTTAAACTTTAGCAAATAATATGCTTATACTTATACCTAACAATTAGAATGAGTTTGTTGACATGTGTAGGTACAAAGGAAGCTTCCAAGGCATATTTATGTGGCACTCTATGTTCAAATTCGAATTTGAAAAGATCATGGACCTCATGGAGGATAGGGTTATGTGTCACCATTGGTTGAGAAATATGTGGGTCAAAGGAGGGAATAGTGGGTCTACATTTATGAGTTTGTTATCATAGTTTTTGTATAAATAGGAGTACCTCCTCCATTCCAAAGAAGAGGACTCTTGGAGCATGTATCCAACTTATGATGGAATAGAATAAAGCTTCATTTTACATAAATTTACATTCTTTAGTTTTAGATATAAGTTGTCTTAATTTAGTATATGGAATAATTTGTCACTTTGTTCTTGAGAGAATTGAGCTCACTCTAAAAGGATCAAAGAAACATTTTATTTCATAATAGATCTTATTTCATTTAATTACTTAGATGTTTGAGGGTATTTTTGTGATTGATGAATGAGTTTTAAATTAAAATCTTATCAGCATATGAGGGGACAACCAAAGGTCTAAGTTAGGCTCTCTCTCCATTTGATTTGCATGATAATTGAAATTCATTCTTTTGCTTTTAAGTTTCAAGTTATTTCATTTCTTATGCTTATGAATGAATCTTAGTTTAGTTTGGATCAGTATATGAGGGGACAATCAAGGGACTAAGTTAGTCTCTCTCTATTTGAATCTAAAAAACAATTAAAATTCATTCTCTTGTGTTTATTTCAAGTTTTGGTTTTATGTAATCAATGATTTCTTTTCAATCTATAATACCATAGGGAAGGACAACCAGGACCTCCTCAATTAGGAGCCTCTTCCCTTGCATATTATATTGAATTAGAAATCATTTAGTTAGACATAGAGTTAGTTGCCTACTCCTGCATATGTTTTGCTGGCATCATCACAAGCTTACGAGTATCCATGGTTGATAATTTAATGAAAGCAATTTAAGCAATTAGATTGCCCAACAAGGATACCTATAGCCAAGGGAATATTGCAACTTGATCCCTTAGGCACAGGTAATGATGGAGGGTTGAGATGGTATCATAACCCACAAATCCTAGGACTTAGGTGGCATTAGGATCCAAGTAAATCTATTGAGGGCAGGATTGGCCGAAGGATTGTTTTGGATCTAGGGATCGAAGAATCCAATCATGATCATTTAGCATGGAGGCATGTGATAACAGACTGGTTTGTGTGGGATCCTGGTATCAGTATACAAATTCTTTTGCTATGGATAGAAGTGGATTGCTTGAGGGAAAGAAATCTTTGGGCGGGAGGATTTGTAATATTCCCTTTTTCTTCATATGGTCAAAGTGGACAGAATCTACTCACGCTAATTACCATGGTATTCTCCCATGGTATTATCCCATGGTATTTGCCTTTGTTTCTAGAAGAAAAACAATAAAATAAGGTATCTAGAGAGTTCACCAAGCCTATAAAAGGGGATAGGGGCCATACAGTGGGATCATCCCGAGTTTATCTATCTTATTTTGTTTTCTTGAGAACTTGGCATATCCAGTTCCAATTTGATCCCAGGGACGAAAACCCTGTGGGTGTGATTTGTCTGGTGGATCCATCCAAGGTTCATGATTGTGCTTTAGTATTTGTTTTCTCTTTTGATAAGCAGTTTTGCATGCCATTGCAGGGACTCCGATATTTTTGTATGGGCATGTACTATTTTCTTCAGTTAATGATATAAATAAATGTTGCATTTCTTGTAAATCCCTTGTAGTTTAAGTTTTGGCTTGTCAATATTTCAATTAGAACACTAAAATATTCCATATCTGTTGATTATTTAGCCATTTGGGATCTTACACAAATCATGGAAATTTCTTACCCGATCAAATTGACTTCACTCAACCCTTTGGAACTACACACTGTAGATTATCAACCCTCAAGCTCAAAACTTTCCTCTTGTAATTGTGTAATGCGTAGCACCTGCCTCCCAGTATTGCGCACTGTGTAGTCTGAGTGCTCAACGCTAACCCCTTAAGCTCCAGAACTGTGTAGTTCAACCTCCTAATCAACTCCTTCTATGCGTTGCGTAGTGTTAAACCTCAATATCCTAGCCTGCCTCCTTGAACTATGAAACTACACAATCTCTAGGCCTCTCTCCCTCTATAAAAATGCATTGGGAAACTTCAAGCTTCAAGGTTGCCTCCTTGAGCTCCTTAACTTCACAGTCACCCTACCCTGGCTTTCCTAAATTGCACATTGCATAGTCTCAAGCCATAGTCTTCACTTCCGACCACTAGAACTGTGCACTGCGCAAACCTCAAGTCAGACCCTTTGTTCAACACCCAATTCAATCTCAGACAGTGATTTTCATGAAGCTTGTTAAACTAGGATTTTTCGAATTGATTTCTTCTCGTCATGAGTTGTTTCCATTTGCAGGTGTTATATCTTGTCATGATAGGATGATGATGAAGGAGAAGAAGAAGGAGACCATGCTAGAATACACATATCCAACTGCAAAGACAAGTTGATCATTGAAGTGGAAGATGAAAGGAAACTAGATTGCAATAGAAGTTGAAGATCAAGATCATAGTATAGAATCCCTACCTTCAAGCCTGATGGAGGAGGAAGAAGATGAAAATGTACCATATTTAAAGAGGACAAAAAGATAAAAGCAGAAAGAATGTGTTGGGTCCCTATAATACTAGTGATTACCCCATTACTATTGTAGTTATACCCCTTATTTATATTTTTGTGCCCCTATTACCCCCATATTGTTATTTATGTGCCCCATAGAATCCCCCTATTGTTATTTTTGTGGCTTCATATTATTATTGTTAGGTCGGCTGGATTATATTGTGACTCCTTAGACTCCTATATATAGAAAGGAGGTTTTCTCATTTGTATCATCCAAGAATTGTTCATTTATGTAATGTAAAGGAGGTTTCCCCCTTGAAGAGGCTGAATTCTAAGGCGTTGATCTATCTTTTCTATCTTTTCTTGAGCTGGTTTCATAACATTTGGTATCAGAGCTTTGGATTCTAGGGTTTCGCTGCTCCAAACAGGTCATCGTGGAATTTTCACTATAACTTTTTTTCTGTGACGTTTCAGAAGTCGCAAAAAAACCCATTTGAGAAGAAATCTCGCTGAACCTTGTGTCCGAATTTCAGAGCTTTTCGCTCGATATTTGTGGAGATATGATCTGAGGAAGTTGGTCTTTTGCAAACTCCTGAATTACATTCAAAACAGGTGACCTGGGGAAAATCGTCATAACTTTCTCTCTGGGGATCGGATTGAAATTTCGTAAGAAGGTACAGAAAGAGGACAGACTTCAGTTTCTTTTGTGCGTGTTTCAGATTCAAAGGTTGAAACAGTGACTCGTGGCACGTCGTACAAGTTCGCTCTACTGAACCAGTCTAAAAGAAAGTCACTGTGGGAGATTTCACATAACTCTTCCTTGGAGAATCCAGTTTGGCTCATAATTGTGGCATTGGAAAGAGGATGTAGAAGGATACTACAGGTAGAAATTTCAGAACTGGATGATCCAAAATTACAGAGATACATCATATTCAATATCAGGCTTCTATAAAGTGAAAAAAGGTGTGTAGTTTTTTTTTACATTTTTGTGTAAGCTTGGTTTTACGGAATTCAAAGGGTATAGTAAAGCATTATTATCGATAACTGATGTCCCGAGGAAAGAAAATGCAAACACCTAGTAAGGAACCTGAAAGCTCTAGCATGACTCATGAAGAAGAGGAAGAAATGCTACATGATATATCAAAATTACAAGAACAAGTGCAACAAATGTCACGCTCACAAAAGCTAACAGAAGCTAAGATAAGTGGCGTGGAATCTAAGATAAATGGAATGGAATCTAAGATAAAGGGCATGGAAGCTAAGATGGAGGATTCGATGGTAGATTTGAAGATAGATTTGAAGACAGACATGGAAGAATTGAAGAAGTTGCTACAAGAAAGGGTCACTAATGGTGAAAAGGTAGTAAAGGAAACTCATGATGAGAACAAAATAAATGTTAATCATGATTCCATAGACGCTAATGTTGGATCGAAGAATCACCATATTCCAAAAATCGATATGAGGAAGTTTGATGGCAAGGATCCCGCCACATGGATATTACAGATGGAGCAATTCTTCAATCTCAATAATGTGCAAAACGCACAAAAGGTACGTATGGCAACTGTATATTTGGAACCAAATCAGTTTGTATGGTATCAATGGCTTTGCTCTCGTAAACAATTTATCACTTGGGCAATTTTTACGGAAGAATTGATAGCACATTATGAAGATACAAAAAGCAACACTTTTTTTAGCCAATTGATAAGTCTCAAACAAAAGGGTTCAGTAATGGAGCACATTGAGGAGTTCCAAAAATTGAACATAAGGGTAAAAGATATTCCAGAGGAGCATAGGATTGATGTGTTCATAGGGTCTTTAAAGGATAATATCCAACATGATGTTCACCTTTGGGAACCTGATTCATTAGAGAAGGCATTCAGGTTAGCAAGAAAAATGGAAAGCAAAATTATGGCAACCAGGAAACATACCACTCACAACTATAAAGAAGGAAGTGTTGTTGCCCCTAGTCTTCCACAACCTATAAGGTTGACACCACAACGATTGGAAGAAAAAAGAGCAAAAGGGCTTTTTTACAGTTGTGATAGCCAATACACTAAAGGTCATAATTGTGCTGAGAAGAAATTATTCTACATAGATTGTGAAGAGGAAGAAGAAAAGGAGCAAGAAAGGTTAAAAGAAGAAGATATACTCCAGGAACAAAGCCTAGATGAAGAACAAATAAATCTGACCATATCTTGTAATGCATTGGCGGGAATTACCACTCCTCAAACCATCAAGATAGAAGGACAAATCAAGAAGAAAAAGGTAATAGTGTTGATTGATTCAGGAAGCACCCACAATTTTATTCATTGTAGGGTAGCAAAAGAATTGAATTGCTTCCTATATCCAGCACCAGAGTGTCAAGTGATGATTGCAAATGGAGGAACAATAAATTTCTCTGGAAAGTGCCATAATATCAAGCTATCCATGGGAGAATATGTATTGACTAGCCCAATGCTTTCCATTCCAATGGGAGGTGTTGATGTTGTACTAGGAGTCCAATGGCTACAATCCTTGGGTACAATAGCTTTTAATTTTCAAGAACTTTTCATCAAATTTTCTACGGAAGGAAAGGAAGTTGAATTAAGGGGTATTGCAGGGAAACCAGGAACGATAATCAGCTCTAATGGCATGACTAAGCTTCTTAAAAAGGAGAAAAGAGGTGTAATTGCACAATTATGTTCGCTAGATGTTTCCACACTGGAATCATCTATTTCTCCAGATCTCCAAAATGTCTTGGAAAATCATTCCAAGGTATTTGAGACTCCCAAAGGTCTCCCACCTATGCGTGATCATGATCATGCTATTCATCTGATTCCAGGAAGTGTTCCTCCAAACATCAGGCCGTACAGATATCCCTATGCCCAAAAAAGTGAAATTGAACGTATGGTTGCAGAAATGCTAGAGGCTGGTATAATTCAACCAAGTCAAAGTTCTTTCTCAGCTCCAGTAGTATTGGTGCACAAGAAGGATGGATCATGGCGCATGTGTCCGGATTATAGGGAGCTCAACAAGCTCACTATTAAAGATAAGTTCCCCATTCCTTTTATTGATGAATTATTGGATGAATTGCATGGATCAATTTACTTCACCAAGTTGGATCTTCATTCGGGATATCATCAAATCAGAATGAAGATTGAAGACATTCCGAAAATGGCATTTAGAACTCATGAGGGTCATTATGAATTTTTGGTCATGCCTTTTGGCCTTACCAATGCACCTTCGACATTTCAAGGTTTGATGAATTCAATTTTCAAACCATTCCTTAGAAAATTTGTGTTAGTATTTTTTGATGATATACTAATCTACAGCAAGTCTTGGAAGGATCATGTTGAACATGTTGACAGGGTGCTATAACTATTGGAGGAGAAACAATTATATGCAAAAAGATCCAAATGTTTCTTTGGAGTCCAGGAGGTGGAATATTTGGGTCATATTGTATCTCATGAAGGAGTTAAGGTAGACCCTAGCAAAATTAAAGCCATTAAGGAATAGAAAATCCCCACATCCATAAAGCATCTGCGAGGATTTCTTGGGTTGATAGGGTATTATCGCAAGTTTGTTAAGAATTATGGGAGAATAGCAGCACCTCTAACAACATTATTGAAGAAAGATTCATTTTCATGGACTCCAGAAGCAACAAAGGCCTTTGAACATC
Organism: Pinus tabuliformis; assembly: GCA_031772625.1. Classification (NCBI taxonomy): domain Eukaryota; kingdom Viridiplantae; phylum Streptophyta; class Pinopsida; order Pinales; family Pinaceae; genus Pinus; species Pinus tabuliformis. The sequence continues at coordinate 1,013,212,676 of CM062805.1, read as the reverse complement.
TTAAAGAGGCAATGTGCCAAGCACCGGTCTTAGCTACGTCGGACTTCACAAAAACCTTTATTGTGGAATGTGATGCTTCAGGAAATGGAATTGGTGTTGTTCTAATGCAAGATGAAAGACCCATTGCTTTTGAAAGTCGTCCAATCAAGGGAAAGTTTTTAAGAAAAGCTATTTATGAGAAGGAAATGTTGGCAATACTCCATGCACTTAAGAAATGGCGACCCTACCTAATGGGAAGACACTTCAAGGTAAAAACGGATCATGATAGCCTTAAATACTTTTTAGAAAAAAGATTATCCTATGAATAGCAACAAAAGTGGATCACAAAGATGTTGGGTTATGACTTTGAAATCATCTACAAAAAAGGGAATCAAAATGTGGTGGCAGATGCACTCTCAAGAAAGGATGAGGATGTGGAAGCATTTTTGTGTGCCATTTCTATTATCCAACCAGATTGGATAAACGAAGCAAGGGAGGAATGGAAGAATGACGAAGAAGTGTGGGCACTTATTCGAAAGCTACAACAAGATTCCAGTACTTCTGATACATTTAGCTGGCAAAATGATTCGTTATGGTACAAAGATCGCTTATACCTCTGTAACAATTCCCAGCTAAAACAAAAGATTCTTATGGAATTGCACACTTCTCCCTTAGGAGGGCACTCAGGATTTTTAAAAACTTACCACAGGGTTAAGAAGGAATTTTTTTGGGATGGCCTTAAATCAGATATTCAAAAGTTTGTGGCGGAATGTTTGGTTTGCCAGCAAAATAAAGTTGAAACAATTAAGACACCAGGTCTATTACAACCTTTATCCATTCCAAGCCAACGTTGGGAGGAGGTTTCAATGGATTTTATCACAGGTTTGCCCAAGTCTGAGGGAAAGAGTGTCATCATGGTGGTAGTTGACAGACTTACCAAGTATGCACACTTTTGTGCATTATCACATCCATTTAAAGCCAATACAGTTTCTACTGCATTTATGGAAATAGTTCAAAAGCTACATGGAAACCCAAAGATTATTGTAAGTGACAAGATCCCATTTTCACTGGAAATTTTTGGACAAAATTATTTTCTTGTCTTGGTACTCAGTTAGCTCATAGCTCATCTTATCATCCTCAATCTGATGGGCAAACTGAGATAGTAAAAAAATGTTTGGAAGGATATCTTCGTTGCTTTGTATCTGATAAATAGACACAATGGGTCAAATGGTTGCCTCTGGCTGAATGGTGGTATAACACTTCCTTCCATACAGCAACAAAAATGACCCCATTTATGGAACTTTATGGGTATCAACCACCATCCATCACATCATATTTAAGAGAAAATTCTAAGGTTCAGGCAGTGGAACATCACATCAAACATCAACAACAAGTCCTCCAACTCTTAAAGGATAACCTCGTGTTGGCACAAAATAGAATGAAACAACAGGCAGATCAACATCGCAGTGAAAGAAGTTTTGATGTAGGTGATTGGGTATTCCTATGGCTACAAACATATAAGCAAATCTCCATAAAGCAAGCTAAGAAGGATAATAAATTATCACCAAAGTATTATGGTCCATACAAGGTGTTGCAAAATATTGGTACTATGGCATACAAATTGGAGCTTCCTGCAGCTTCTCGATTGCACCCAATTTTCCATGTTTCATGTTTAAAGAAGGTTATAGGTGACAAGCTCCCAATTCAAACAATATTGCCAGAACTTGACGAGGAAGGAAACATTATATTGGAACCGGAAGCAGTCACAGAAACAAGAACTCGAAAGCTACGAAATCAATCAATTTCAGAGTATCTTATCAAGTGGAAGAACTTATCCGCTGAAGATTCCACATGGGAGGATGAGAATTTTATGCAGAAGTATCCAAAACTACTCAAGCGTTAAGGACAACACTTTTTTGAAGGAGAGGGGCATGTTGGGTCCCTATAATACTAGTGATTACCCCATTACTATTGTAGTTATACCCCTTATTTATATTGTTGTGCCCCTATTACCCCCATATTGTTATTTTTGGGCCCCATAGAATCCCTCTATTGTTATTTTTGTGGCTTTATATTATTATTGTTAGGTCGGCTGGATTATATTGTGACTCCTTAGACTCCTATATATAGAAATGAGGTTTTCTCATTTGTATCATCCAAGAATTGTTCATTTATGTAATGTAAAGGAGGTTGCCCCCTCGAAGAGGCTGAATTCTAAGGCGTTGTCTATCTTTTCTATCTTTTCTTGAGCTGGTTTCATAACAGAATGGCTAGACATTACAATATTATCATTCAATCGATGTCATCAATGTCATGTCATGTTTTTTCAAAGTTTCATGTCAAGATGTTATAAGAGTCATGATTTTCCACATAATTTATGGATATGATTATGTAATTTTCAATTTATGAGAATGTAATGTAAAGTGGAAGTCCAAGAGTCATTTATATAATGTGAAACGTCATGAAGGAGTCAAAAGGTCATATGGAAGTCAAAGGGTCATGAGGGTAGTCCAAGAGTCACAAGGGAGGTGAAGAGTCACCCCATTTGTTATATATACACCCTCATAGATCATGCAAAGGACTTTTCACCTTGGATCTTACCACCAAGCATTAGAGAGGAAGATAATTCTTTTGGAGGATCAAGTGGTTGTTCTAATGCTCCACTCTTGGAGCTAATGGTGATCATTGTATTGATGTATCTTGGAACTTTTCTTAATACTTGAAGCTCGTTGAGTCAACACACTTTCATCCGTATGTCATAAATGTTCTAAGACTATTCTTTGAATGTTTACAATATATGTTGTTTTCATTTGTACTAAATAAATTGAACTATTTCGATGGCTTTGGTGCTTATATTATTAAAGGTTTGTTGCATTTTTTTTAAGGATCATTGCTTGTATGTGAACTATTTTACTAGTTGATCAACGATTCATTCATATATATATGTTCATGTGTCTTTATTAGATTAGTATTATTACTCTTCTCTTAAAGGCTCACTTTTATTTCCCCTCCGGTGAAAGAACCTTGATACATTCTGCAACTAAACATTCCACAGGGCATACTTACTTCTTCATTCAAAAGTACATGTACATTACTCTATCATGCTGACCATTGTAGCCAAGGAAAATCTCTAAGAAAAATGGAAGTCGGGCCTTATTTCCAAAATGGATCCTGTTGGGTTGTGTTATATTCTTTCGACGATTAGCCCACGTAGTTAACCGGGGGTTCGAGGGGGGGAGGTCACAGGGGGTTTGAGGGGTACTCGTAACCCCACTCTATGGGGTCCAGGGTAGCGCCTAGGAAAATTTTGGTTTTGGAACCTATGTTAGGTTGGGCAAACCCACCTATGGCTTTGTGCAAGATTTTCGTACATGTTTTTTTGGATGTGATGGTTTTTAGTCCATGGTTTTGGATGCGATGGTTTTCGGTCCATGGTATTGGATGCTTTGACATGCATAAATATGTATTGTAACATTGAAAGGAAAATAATAAAAAATCAAGCTGGTAGTACCGGTTTTGGGATCCAGGGGAAAATCTCTGTGTATATGTGTTTTATGTGTTATGCTCTCGCATTTTTTATTTTATGTGTTTTAGAATTCGTATGCAGGTAACTTCTGTACAGGGTTAAAACCTACAGATCCTACACCAAACAAAGCAAATTCTAATTGGGATTTTTCATCGCGAAGACCCCCTTTCATGTTGGCGGTATTATAACTCACCACCTCCTAACAAATAGACTTCCATGCAAGGGAGTAACATTCCCATTTCCACTCCAACTCATACTCCCGAGAACGAAGAAATTGCTAAGCCTAGTTCAAGACAATCCGTTGAGGTTACTTATGATCAAATTTGTACTATCTAACCCATCACTCATCAATTTGCAAGAACTCTTGGTTTAATCCTTGTTGTCGATATTCTACCTCATAAGCCTACAAAGTAAGAAATAACTCCTAGTGGTGTATTGGTTTCTTCGGTGGAAGATTTGGTTATCGCAACCCTTGAGGATTTGGTTGAACCTAAATAAAATCAAGGACAACTTCCACCTTTTCAGGAGAATCCAGACAGTGAAGGGAAATATTTTCTGTTTTCTTACGAGGAACACCCTCATTATAATGCATATTTTCATGGTGAAGGAGAAGATTCTTTAGATTCATAAGAAGAGGAGGAGGAGATAGACGAAGACGTGACTGATGAAAATTTGGATTGGATGGCCCAAGGGCCACTCACCCTTCCGGATAATCTTCACACGATGCCAAAACATCTGGAAAATTTGTTATTAAAGTTTGATCCCGATAAGGAGACCAAAATTGAAGACCATATGAACGATTTCTACATGCATTTATAGATTCTTGAGGTATGTTTTTACGATGTTTCTTGTAGACTCTTTCCATACACTTTAGAAAGTAGAGAATCTAGATGGTATCACAATATTATGTCCAATTTAATCCATAGCTGAAGGGATTTTAAGAAGTTATTTTTGGAAAAAACTGTTGACGATAAAACTCCCCCCATGTTATTAAAAGAACATGGGAACTTGAAAATGGGTGACAAAGAAAGAGTTAAACATTTTAACCAAAGATTCACTCATTTGTTGAAGTTCCCTATTGACATGATCCAAGTGGATATTGGTGGCCACCCACCTAATCCACTTGGACCCCCACCATTGTTTCTTTCAATTTTTTAGTTTCCTTAATTGTAGCACAATTTACTATTTTTCGTAGTTTTTTGGGTCCCAAACTTCCAGAGCCGTTTTGAGGCCCTAAACGACGTTTTTTTGGAAAATCACCGGCGGCAAAGTCAGTTTTCAATGTGATTTTTCAACTTGACATTCATTGTCATTTTTTGTAGTCCTCGGATATATATTTCTAACAAGGTATCACGTGCATCAAATAGAGATCATATGCCAAAGTTACGACCCCGGGAAGTTGATGTATCAATTTACCCCAACGGGACCCATAGGTTGGTGTTTCATCTCCTAGGGTTAGGTTTTTGGATGTTTGGGGTTTTCCATTGTTTCTCAATAATAAATAGGCATGCAAGCCTCATTGTAACACAGTTTAGAGGCATGTAGCCGCCACATCTCTTCTCATAGATACGCTACCATTGCCCGAGCTAGTTTATTTCCATTCTGTATGTAAGAAAATTTCAGTTCTTTGATATTATTGAAATGAAGTTTTAGTTTTGTTGCATATTTGTGTTTATGGTTATATCTATAATTTGTTGCATTCTTGTTTAAATTCAGATCATTGGTATCAAAATGGTATGTTCTTTCTCGATCCTTCTTTGCATGTCCCCAATGAGGTCGCGGTATAAGGAGTTAGGGCTCGATCTAGATGAACCTTTACAAGATCATCCTCGCAAACCCCGACGATCACCCATGGGGGAAGAAAAGAAAGAAGAGGGAGAATGAGATCCTATCAAAATATTGCTTAAGGAGGCCCTCAAGAAACAAAGGAACACGATGGTGGATAACTTTGCCCAAATCCTTCAATGGTTTCCCACCAGCGGTGCATCCACATCCAACATCTACTCTGGAGGCACCACTCCATTTAAGGTACAAGTAAAATTTGACATTCCCATATTTGAGGGTCTGTTGACGCCTTGAAAATCACTGTGACAACATGGGGGATAACCACCCATTCGGGGACTTGAATACCGTCCCTTATCCATTTGGGTTGGTGGCTTTGACTAGATTTATGGGCCCAATTTCCCAATCTTGAAAATATGGTAGGATGGGGTATGCGTTTGATTATCAAAGCTAATTTGGTAGATGAGGGTGGTTTCAACAGAAAAATCAAACTATCTATATATATTATTATTTCCTGGGCTTAAATCAATATTTGTGCAATCTAGATAAATGACTACCTTAAATGATAATAAAGATTATTCATACAAGAAGCGTAAAACTTTCATAAAAAACAATTATTTCGATTAAATAGCTAATTGAAATGGTTGACTATTAAACGTATTGCATCAAATATTTAACATAATCTTGCTTATCAAAATTAAAAAGGATATCAGCTCAGCTATATTTCAAAAGTGAAGAAATAGCACGTTATATTCTCAAATAAACTTCATGGACTAGATCTTCAAAATTAAAGAAAGAATTTAAAAAGTACATAAGTGTATTTTTTTAAAGAGTCTAAAATAAAATTATCATACCCCTTTCTAAATACATGAAAGGGGTTTAAATATCAAAAAATATTACAAAAATAGCTAAGCACTAAATTATGAGGAGTGAAACGACTCTCCTTAGAATCAGTGCCAAAAATGAAAAACTAAAATTGATCTAAAATTCAAAAATCTGATCTTGATTGGTGTTGGCTCCTGATTTGTTTCCACTTCTCATAGATATCCATCATAGCCTGAACTCCTGGAGGCTTCCTAATGCTTATCTTCACTTGTCCCACATAAACTGTATCTAATAGTGATGGCATCATATGGATGATAGAATTGGTTAAGCATCGTAGGGCCATCAATTGACTATGCGGTTTTATCAAGTATGACCAATAAGCTTCCCAATTCAAATGTAACATCTTTCTGATCCGTTGTTCTTTTTTTGCAAGACTTTCATGCCAACTTGATTGCAAATCCTCAATTTCGGGTAGATTACTTGGTGAACAATTTTGGATAAATCCTGCATACCAAAGATTATCATTAACAATTTCTATCATATTGTTTGATGTTTCGCTTGCACTAGAAACTGCCCTTTCAGCTTGTTTTATCTGGATTTCCCAATCAATGAAGAGAATGTCCTTGTGAGATTCTTTGATCTTTGGCATCTCTGTTGTTTTTCCCTTTGAATGGTCCTGCCATGTGATCAAATTTGAGATCTTCTCATCTATCTCCTCAAAGTTGATTTTAGAATCTATGAATTGACTCACTAATGCATCAAATTATTGGCACAATGGACTAATCTCTACTAATTGATTACAAAATATTAATTGTTTCTTTGATAGCAACAAATTTATTTCTAAATCTTCTTTGATGAATTCATAAACTTTTTGGTGATCCTTCATTTGATCTACAGTGAATTGCAATTGTGCGATTTCAGTATCTTTGGCTTTTAATTCTGCTTGGCTTTGAAGTATAGATTTTCGAAACTCTGTTTCATTTGTTCAAGTTGTGATTTAACCTTTTCTTATGCATCCATCTTTTCTCTTGTGATTTTATCTTCCAGTTTCTTTATTCTTTCCTCCTTTTCTTTGACCAAATTTCTTACTTCTTCTACTTTGTCAATTGTTGCAAAAGCATAAGATCTTGCAAACTTAGATAATTTGGTCAAATTTTTGGATGGGTCTATAGGTGTATCTTTCCAAAAAACATCCATTTGCTTATTTCCTGGCAAGATAATAGAATCATGGTCAATATTTCTCTTTTTCCTTTGTCTCTTCATGACTATGCGATGTTTGGGACTATAGAAAATATCTAAAGGAGGAATTTCCTCCTCTTTCAAAACAATCTCTGAAGAAGGAAAAGCAAGAATAACTTTGATATCTTCTGAAGCAATGAGAGCTCTTTCTGAATATTTCTCTGGACGTATTGGTGTTTCGAGAAAAAATTGTGTTTGACTCGTACCCCCTATCGTTCATTGATTATTTGTTCAAATTACCCCCATTATTTCTGCATTTTCTTCTGATCAATTCCCTTCTCAGTATTCTTTTTGTTGGAAGGTTCTTCTATGCCTTTCTCTATAGTAGACTCCTTTTGTGATTCAACTCATTTGGATGCTTTATTTGCATTCTCTTCTAAGACATTAGTAGAAACCCTTTCTTTCTGAGATTCCTGCAGGATTATTTGAATTAGATTCAAAGGCACATGTATTAACCTTTGATATTTGTATTCCTTAAATTATTCTAATTCAATCAGATTCAATCTAAGGGCGACTAAACTCTGTACCTGTGAAAATTGTTCAGCTTCTTCAAAATGATCATCAAAACGATCATCTTCATGAACAAATGCCTTAACTTTAACAACCTAGGTAAAATCATACATTGACCTTAATGGGGTCATACTATCTTTCACGAAACTCGAAAAGATTTAAACTATGAATGTGTTTGACTTCAACCTATGCATGTCTAAAGTCATTTAAACAATAAACACCACATCGAAGCAGAAAAGTAGGCCAAAGAGATTTTTTAGATTCTTTGAGAGACCTAGTTGCACCCTTGCTAACTGTTTGATATGAAATTTCTATGGCTAACAATTTATCAGGGAAATACCACAGGAGTACATGTGGTGGAGCAGTGCTTCCAAAAAGCCTAATATATGTAAATAATTCTTCTCCAAACCATCTCATCAAAAGTTGAATATCAGCCTTGGCTTCTTCTGGTAACCTTCGGGATTTCTATTCAAAGACAACTTGATGAATAGGGAGCATAACCCCCTGACAAATCTAATAGAAACATTCATTGAAACAAGATTTCCAAAGAGATTTATGATATACATGGATTGGTGTGGGATCCTTAGGAGTCCACTTCCATCCCATAATTGGAAAAGGAAAAATGAAACATACAGCATCCATGATGTAGGCACACATATAAAATGGATGAATGGTTCTTGTAGTGACAAAACGGTTCTTCCCATATTCTATGATATGGTGGGCTAAGTTAATTGACAAAATTATGGCCCAATCCATTATTATAGAATTAGAAGAGAAATTAATGAGAGGCACCCATTCAACTAAAAATTTGGTAGCATTTGCATACCCAAATAATCTACATAGCATTGCGGCAATGTATAAATAAGGAGCGGCAAGAGAGGCTACCGAATACATACTAGTTCTATCCATCTTGTGCTTGCTAGGATTTGACCTCCATTGCTTTATAACTTCAGATGGTTCTTCATTTTCAGCAACAAATTTCTCAACGAATGCTTTATCATAAACCTTGTGCAGCTGAGGTAAATGATACATTCTTCTGATATCCTCTGGTTTAAAAGAGTCGATGACCACTTGCCTTGAGGTCACGAATTCTCTGTCTTCAATGTTCACATTTTCAATAACCCATTTCACCATATCAGTGTAGGGTAATAATTTTGGCCTAGCTGCTACCTTATGCAAAACAAAGCATGCAACCTCAGGATAAGAAGCGTATGAGGATTGAATATCATCTATCATCGCTTCCTTCTGTATTTCCTTCTTGAATATATCATAAACATTTTCCAAGGAGCCAGCACCACACTCTGTTATACAAGACTGTGTAACCTTTCCCTTATTCATATTGACCATCAAGCCAAGTAATCAAGTCTATGTTACAGTCCTTTCACCACAAAGAAGACGAGAGTGATAATGAATAGGATGAGAAATAGAACTATAATGTCACGAAAATATGAAAACCTTATTTAAAATAATGAAACTGATAAACTTAAATACACCCGTAATGGTGAGAAGACATAGAATTTCTCGAGCTGCAGAATCATAAATATCCATAACATGAAACAATATATGTGTAAGATTCATATTAATTCACATTAATTTAGTCTATTGCAAATGATATTTTCAGAGCAGATCATTAAAACTTATTAGCGTACCATCCTTAATACGTGAAATATAATTTAATGATGTGTCAATGGGTCTAAATTCTCTCACAAATCAATTATTCGCAATGTCATATAATAGTTTGATTGCAAGTTTTGCAATTTGCGAGATTGCGATATGTCAGATGTGAACCTATTTTAATATTATAGTTAATTTATTTGTCGGTTCCATCGTCATGTCGTAATATGTAAAGGAAGGTTGAACATGTTTTATTGCTTTGTTGTGATGTGAAAAGTCTGATATGATTTGATCGGAAAGGAATATTCCAAGATTTTGCACATATCGCAAAGCGATGATGTTTCAAATGGTAACATAAAGTATTGCACACAAGACTTTGTGAAAAGCTAAATACAATTTCTCTTTGGAGCGGGGTTCTTGGATTTTTATTTAGATTTTAATGAATTTTAGATCAAATTATTTTCTAAAGGGTCCTAATTTGTTATCTTAAGGATTTACCAAATGGGGGGGTTGTTGTATAGCACAACAGGGAAAAATACATGCAGACGCTACAGATAAATGGTTAAATATGTTAGAAGGATATTTTTTTGTTCATGATTTTTCCAACCGGGAAAATAGTACTTTTTCTCTTCTCAAATCCACCCCCCACATCAAGGACTGGTGGGAAACCTATTGTGATCAGAAAGATGAAAGTATGCCCTCACTGTTTTCAGCCGCACCCACTTGGAATTTATTCTGGGACCCCATCAAGGAGTAGTAGTACCCTTTTAGGATCGATGAGGATAAATACCTAAAGTGGACCATGCTATAGGAGGGAAGGGACCAAGACATGCCAGAGTTTACCAATGTTTTTCATACCCTTCGCATGAAGTTGAGTATCAAGGATTCTGAGAAAAATTTGGTACTCAAGTACCATAGCTTCCTACACAGGTACATCAAGGATGAGATGGGGTTCATGGACATCTCCTCGCTGGGAATGACGTACCGACATGCTGTCAAGATCGAGCAGAAGGTTAAACAGAAAAAGTGAGACTTTGGATCTATGAATCTGAAGCAAGGGAAAGGTGCCCAAAACTGTAGAACAAAGGACAAATCCAAGGTGGGGTGACCTAGGACAACCTGCCAAAGCTGCAAGCAAAGAAAAACACCTCAAAACCGAAGAATGACACGGGAAAGTGGTGTGAGTTCCATAAGAGCTCCACTCACAACACAAGTGAGTGTCGGGCCAAGCAGTCACTGGTGGTCGAGCTGAAGGCTTATGAATTAGATGCATGTTTTGACTCTGAGTAAGAACCCAACAAGGGGAATGAAAAAGGGAAGCAAATTATCGATGTGGAGCCCAACGCCACCGTTGCCACCATGAATATCTACATTGAGGAACCCGAAGATCTAGAGGAGGAGGATTGCCTCTTCCACTCCCATATGTAGGTAAAGGATTCCTCGATATGGTTCATTGTCAACAGAGGGAGCCAAAAGAACCTCACTTCAGCAGAGGTCGTGAAATGGATGGGCTTATCGACTACAACACACCCACAACCATATACCATTGGGTGGCTTCATCATGGACAATATCTTCACGTCAGCCAGTAGTTTCGCCTTCCATACAATATCAAGCTCTTCACAGATGAGCTATTACGTGATGTTTCTCCTCTTGATGTTTGTGATGTATTATTAGTCCAACCATACTTGTGGAAGCAACATGCTGTGTATGAATCAAAGTCTTGCACTGTTATTGTTACCTTGGGAAATAAATTGTACAGGATACTGGAGGTAGCACCACCTACCACCATCTCTTTGGTTATTGCAAAAAAATGTAGTAAGCTCATTCAAAAACTGGGACATTTGTTTTCCTGATGATACACCCTTAGGGAAAGAAGAAGATGGTGGCCACGACCTCTAGACAGGGCCCCTCCGCACAACAACAACAGATGGACAAGGTCATGGCGGAGTACGAGGACATCTTCACCTCCCCCACAGGGGTGCCTCTGCACTATCAGGTCAAGCACTCCATTGATCTGACCCCAGGTGCGTCCTTGTGCAATGGACCAATATATCAACACTCTATTCTAAAGAATGATGAAATCAAGAGGAAGATTCAGGAGTTGTGATGAGCCCAAAAAATGGATATTTATTTGGGCTCATTCAACCTCCTAATTCAACTTAATCCACCATTCTCATTAGTTTATTGCATGTTTTTTATTATATTTATGCTAATAGAGTGAATTGGGTTAGTCAGTATGCCAACAAGTCTAATGTGTGCTTTGTGTAGCCTTTTTGGTGAATTTGGAGACAAAGTCAATGGTTGAAATGAGCACTTGGCAGCCAAATTCGTGGACAGTATTTTTAGGAAGGTGTTCCCTTAATTTATGGGCCCTTACCTTGAATTCTCCACCATCAGCTCGGGGTTCAAGGGCCACCAAATCAATTAGCACAAGGGCAGCCAAGCAAGTCAAGTAGGACTGCTGTTAACTACAAGTTTTGGGCAGCCGAGCCCCTAAAGTTTAGGAGGACTGTTGGGGTCCTCAATTTGTATAAATAAGAAGGCTTAGGGCCTCATTTCAGTTAGTCAATTTGTAGCTAGTGGTTAGTCATTTTGTAGCTGGTAGTTAGCCAATGGTTAGTCATTTTGTAGCCAGTAGTTAGTCACTTTATAGTCATTTTGTAGTTCTATTTTTAGGCAATAGACTAGCTTTGCTTTTAGCTCATTTTCAAGTTCTCCTGGTGGACAGTTTTGATGTAACTCTTCTTTTCTTGCTCAATAAAGATGAATCCAGCTTTGCACCAGCTCTAAATCTCTCTTAGGAGGCTGTAGCTCTTGGGGTTGGGCCCATCTCAAGTGCCCAGTACCTCCTTTGTTTACTTTCATGTGTCTTTGCTGCATTCTTAGAATAAAATCTGCTATTTAGATTTAAATATTGTGTTGTTATTTAGGTTGCTTTTGATGATTAAAAAGGTTCTTCATGTTCAGATTTACTTGATAGGTTAATCACAGGGAATATATTCAGAAAAAGGCTACCAAGTACTTTGGATCTCACCTCCCCTTCAGTGGAATCATGAGCTGGGACCAATGTAACCTTGTTGCCCACAAAAACACATTCTTTGCTTCACCATGCAATTATTAGTGTTCGAATCTCATTTGCAGAACTTGATATCAGTTTTGGATGCATGTTTAGGCTTATGATTGCTTAGTTGCTAGTTGTTTCACATGGTTTCCTTGCAAATAAACTTTTTTTCATTTCCTTTTGTTGTTAGGTCAGATTAGAGTGAAGTCACTAGGTGATAGGTTTTATAGGTGTTTGTTTGTTTAGTTTGAAAAACCACTTGCAGAGTACCTGTTATCCTTCCTTACCTGCCCATACTCCATCCAACCTACCTGCTTCACCCTTCACTTAGAACCCTTACCTTACATTTGCCTCATCTACTTACTTTGCCATGATTCTCATATTCTTGTGCAACATCGTTTCATCCCTCCTTGAACAAATCTCACCATATACGCTACTCCTCAACTCCATCCTCCAAGTCTTGAACTCCCCTACACCCCTATTTCACCTCCATACTCATTCCTCCATCCATGCTTCAAAACCCCATTTCTGAACATCCAGTAGAAAAATTACAGAACATCCTGTAGAAATCCTAAACATCCTGTAGAACCCCTGCAGACTTCCTGTAGAAGCTCACGAATGAGGTTTCTTGATAGCCAAACTCTGTGAAACTCTCTGGAAGGGTGTTGGGGACTCCTTAGACCCTCTCTAAACCTTCCCGGCCTCTTCCAAGCATTTCTCCTCCTTGATCCACCTCTGCACAGTCAAAAATAGTTAAAAGCACATGCATGATAATTCCACAACTTAATCAAAAATACAAAAAGATGTTTTCTTCAGATAGAGGTAGTCTAGACACATGTATTTTACATTCATAGAAGTAATGGAATCTCTTTCAGTAGTTTGCATGCTCTCCTTTGCGTCAGTAGGACTAGCTGGTAGAATTAGGGTTTTCTAGGGTTTGCGTTTCTTTTTGGCTTTCAGTTTCTTTTTGCAATTAGATTAGCTTCCTTCAAGTTAGCTTTCATCCATCAATTAAAAAGCTTCTTCTAAGAGCTCATAGAAGTTGGCTTAATCTCCTAGTGGAATTGTGCCAGCTGACCAAGTGACAGCTGCGGCAAGAGCTATTACTTGTGCATACAGCACCATCGCTTCCAAGTTTGTTACGAACTACCGGGTTGATAAAATTAAAGAAGGGAGTTCCAGGAGTTGTAGCATTATTGCTACAATACTGGAGCTCACCAAGTTGTTGCAGAAAGGTCACATCTAGCCAAGTTCATCGCCCTGTGGGAGCCCGATGGTGTTGGTACAAAAGAAGGATGGAACTTGGAGACTTTGTATTGACTATCAAGCGTTGAACAAGATCACTGTCTGGAATAGGTACTTGCAACAACCATTTTAGATCGATACAGATGCCTCTGACCATGCTAACAACCATTTGAGATGGATACAAATGCCTCTGACTATGTTATTTGGGGCATCCCTTACTCAATAGGGGCATCTAGTGGCATATCACAATGAGACACTTTCAAACGCAGCACGAAATTATCCCACTTATGACAAAGAGATTTATTCCATTGTTCAGGCCTTCCGACAATGGAAGCATTACATTTTGGGGAAGGAAACAGTCATCCACACAGACCAGTAACCCTTGTAGCTCATACAGATGCAAGGGAAGTTACAGAATGATCGCCATCATAAGTGGTCCACATACATGCAACAATTCCATTTGAATATCAAGTACAAGAAGGGAAATGCCAATAATGTTGCATACTTCCTCAGCCAACCACCGCTCATGGCATTAACCATCGTGCTCAACTCTTGTGGGCACCAGACTTTTGATTAACCACTTCTCTACAAAAGTGACCCAGAATTTGGCCATACATACCAGACACTCTTGGAGGGTCAACAAGACCCATATTTTCACCTCCGAGATGCACTATTATGCTACCTGAGACACCTTTGTGTTCCTTCAAGGGAGCATGCCAAGATGATTTTGGAAGTGCACTATAGTCGAGTCGTTGGGCATTTCGAAGTTGAGAAAATAGTGGAAGTACTACAGAAGTATTTCTATTGGTCGAATATTCAACAAGATGTCGAGAAGTACATTAGATCCTGCATTGCCTGTGCCATTTCCAAATCGACCATCAAGAAGCAAGGCCTCTATACTCTGCCGCCTACCCATAGTCAACCTTTGGAATCCATCTCCATGGATTACATGTCAAGCCTTCCTTTTGCTAAGCATGGCAACGACTGTGTTTTTGTGGTCGTCAGCATATTCTCGAAGATGGCCATTATGGAGGCTTGCAAGAAGAATATCACAGTAGAAGCCACTGCTAAACTCTTCTTTGAATGGGTGTGGATTTCTCAACAGTTTCCTCAATACATTTTGGTCCAGTATACGGTTGATGCTGGACAGAAAGCTCACTAAGTCCACATATTTCCATCCCCAAATTGATGGTCAAATATAGGTTGTCAACAAGATGATTGTACACATTATGCACATGTACAAATCAAAGCATCCACACACATTGGATGAGAGCCTCCCCTATGTCCAACACAACTATTACCAGGCTCTCCATAGCTCGACTGGCCACAACCCTTTTCAGGTGGGATTGGGATTCCAACCACTATGTCCCATTGATGTGGCCATACCATTTGCAGCTACTCAAGGAGCTTCAGCTCATGTCCAGTCAGAAGTTGACAAGGAAAACATCTTCATTGAGCACATTCAACACATCTGACAATAGGTCCATTAAATATTGGATAGATCCAATGTTAAGTACAATTTGCGGCATGATCAGCATCAGGTGCCACACAAGTTCTAGGTGGGTGACAAAGTTTGGCTACATTTGTAGAAGGAGTGCCTCAGTCAGCCCCACCGCAAGCTTCGCCCACTCCAATATGGGTCATAAACCATCACCAAGGCAGTAGGGGAAAATGCCTTCAATCTCAGTATTCAACCATTCCTTGGCCTGCACCCAGTGTTCAATGTGGATCACTTTCGTCCCTACTTTCCACCATTCTTGGACACATCCAACATATCAAAACAACTCACACCAACAGAATTAAACCCAGATTTCATGGAACAAGCCATAACAGATCATATCATGGACATAGAGATCAATAACACCCAACAACAAAGGATTAAACTATATCGAGTTTTCAAATCAGGCCAACTCCTTCACCAAGGAAAGTGGCTCACGAGGGATGAAGTTTAGCAGAAGTTTGCTCATCTCATTGAGGAACTCAACGCAATGGGGACCATTTATTCCTAAGGGGGGAGGAATGATTCAGGTGGATATTGGTGGACACCCACCTATTCCACTTGGACCCCCGCCATTTTTTCTTTTAATTTTTCAGTTTCCTTAATTGTAGCACAATTTATTACTTTTGGCAATTTTTACTAGAGCCATTTTGAGGCCCTAAACGACGTTTTTTTGGAAAATCACCGGCGGAAAAACTGAGTTTTCAATGTGAGTTTTAAAATTCGAATTAATTGGTAGTAGTTTTAGTCCTTATATATATCTTTCTAGCGAGGTATCGTGTGCGTCAAATAGATATCATATGCCAAAGTTACAACCTCGGGAAGTTGATGTACCAATTTACCCTAACTAGGCCCATAGGTTGGTGTTTCATCTCCGAGGGTTAGGTTTTTGGATGTTTGGGGTTTTCCATTGTTTCTCAATAATAATTAGCCCTTCAAGGCTCATTGTAACATAGTTCAAAGGCATGTAGCCACCACATCTCTTCTCAGAGATAAGCTACCATCGCCTAAGTTTGTTTAATTCCATTCTATATGTAAGAATATTTCAATTATTTGATATTAATGAAATGAAGTTTTAGTTCTGTTGAATATTTGTGTTTGTGGTTATATTTGTAATTTGTTGAATTCCTATTTAAATTCAGATCATGATGTGAAATCACACGATGATATGACTAGTGATTATTATACATCTGTCTGACCAACTAACATTTCTATGTTCTTCAAAAGAGCTTCAAAGAATACTTTGGCTTTAACTTTTTAGAAGCTCTTATTTTCGAAAAAAATTGCACTCTATTGGAGTCATTGAAGACATCAATGATCCTTAAGACTCCAAGGAAGATGGTAATAAAAACCAAGCCTCTTCCAACAAAGCTAAAGACAAATACTCCTTCAATATGGAAAGCTTGACCACGTTTCTGAAGCTTCTTACGAACAGAGTATCAAAGTTGAAGATAACGTCAAGTTAGGCATCCACCACCACTATAAATTCTTTTAGGTTGCATTTATTTAAAAATAACAATGAATCTCAATCGACCAAATATGCTCAAATTTCTAATGCAACATCCAATGTCGAAAGTTTGGGCATGGATAAATTGTGCACTTTTAGTCAAGGGAAACATTCAAAAAAGGCTTGCGCATAGTGGAACCAAAATATGAACACTATGATAGATAATAATGTTGATACTCTATTAGAAAAAGAAAAACCTTAACAAAGTGAAGAAGCAAATGAACCTACCTTGACCGAAGAAAGTTCTGGTGCTATACATTCAATGAACATGTTTAATGTTATAAACAATGATGATAAATGGAGTGTTGATCAATCATTAGCAAGTGAAGCTCTTCCCAAGAAGTCAACTGGTCATTCCAAGCAACCAACTAGTCATTATAATTTGAGGAGAAATGGACTTGTTTCTGATTAGGAACTTAATAATCGATTGTTGCATATAATTTTACCACCTTCCAACCCAGCTCAAAATTCACAGAACAAGTCTGTAAGTGCTCTTGTTGCCAAGAACACTTCCACCAACAACAAAAACAAGTCCACCACTCCTCAAGAAACGAATAAAGCCACTCAACCTAATTTGTTAGCACAACCCATTAAGATAGAAATTATCGATTACAATGTTATTGAAGATATGAAAAGAGCTTGGGCCAACATTTTAATCTTTGAGCTTGCAAAGATAACAGATCAACGAGAACTAATTATCCAGGCAATCTCATTGCACTCTTCAATAGGTAAATCATTTTTTTCTTTTGACATAATGTTCGGTAACTCTCACAGTATCATCAAATCTATGGTTAATCCTGCAAATTTAAGTTCTAACACACTCTGTACGGACCTTAGCACCAGGGTTCAAGAAGGAAAGTTCATCCAAACCTAGATTGATGAGCTACATCGGAAGGGCTCCATTATCTCCTCAAGGATGCAACCCTAGACTGACGAGGCAAGTCAACTATCACAGGTAGTCCAGAGCAAGTTAAAGGCATTGCAGTAGATGCAGAGAACTATGGGCCTTACAGTCGAAGGTCCAACAATAGAGAAATTGGTCGAGGAAGTTCGTTAGGCCGCCACACAAGGAACAACATACCTTCAAGCATTGAAGATCGAGCTTAGCGGTTTACAAGCAAATATTGAGGCAACACCAACAGAGTGACTTGGGATGAGTCACGACTTTGTGTTGGGGGCCTGATGGGGTGGGGTCCCCTGGGTCAAATTTTGTAAATTTTTGTTAAATATTGTAAAGTCTCTGCATTTTGAGGAGCAGAGCGCGATTAGCGTAGGTTGATAGGAGTCAAAGGGGCTTTTAGAAATTTAAATCCTCTTAGTTTTTTAAGATTCAGGTTGTTTTGAGACCTGCCCATGGTATTGTAATGAAGAAGAATATAAAAGGAAGTCATATAAGAGTCATAGAAAAAAAATTAAGCAAGAGCATAGAAGTGCAGCACTTGGGTGTATTTTGTCTATTCTATACTTGGGCAAAGAGGAAGACTCCTGAAGTTGTGTGCTAGAGACCTTGGTAAGTCTGCAGCTAAGTGCGCGGGCCCCTGCAGCTTTATGCACAGGGTTGGAAAGGACTATAATTGGAGATCTAAAGCATAATAAAGGCTTGTTTTGAAGAATTAGTTGTGTATCTTTGTATTACTACTTCTCTCTAAATTTGTTGTATTTTTTATATGTTGAACGCAATTAATCAGGAAAATTACTTACTCGATTCGCAAAGAAGTAGATATGTTTATTTATATGATGTTATGCATGTTTAACACAATCGATGAATGGCACAAATCCTCTAACTGTTAATGGTTGTAACTTTCTGGTTTTAAGGGTTAATGGTTCACGAAGGTCAAATATAAATCCCTAAGTTTGATAGAAACACATCACATAATTCTTTGGATGCAAAAACCTGGTTCTAGCTCCCCCAATCCTGCCTCGGGTGATACTGCAGCCTACACTACGTGGATTGTTGCCGAAAGGGCCGGTAGTGTAGGGTTTTGTTGGTTAGTGTAGCCAACTCTTAACCTGGGCCCAAGCCAACGGTTGTAAGCGGTACATGAAAAATATAGGAAAAGAAAATTGGATGGCAGTGAGGTGGATTCTCAGGTATTTGAGAGGTACCACAAATCAAGCATTATGCTTCGGTGGTTCAAACATTTCTCTATAGGGATATGTTGATGCAGATATGGCAGGTGATAGAGATAACAGGAGGAGCACCATAGGATATGTGTTTACTATAGGTGGAAAAGCTACCATATTTGTTTCAAAAATGTAAATTGTTGTTTCTCTTTCAATGATGGAATCAGATTATGTTGTTGCTATAGAGGCTAGTAAAGTAATGATTTGGTTGCAAAGGTTTATGGATGAATTGGATAAGAAGCGGGGGATGGGTAGGGTTATACAGTGACAGCGAAAGTGGCATTCATATTGCAAAGAACTATGCATCTCATTCCAATACTAAACATATAAAACTCAAGTACCATTTAATACGGTCAGTGTTGGAAGATGGACAGTTGAAGCTGGAAAAGATACACACTAACCAAAATCTTGCAGATATGTTAAAAAAGTTGTAACCAAGGAGAAGCTGAGATTTTACTCGACTTCAATTAGTATTCAAGAATGATTATGAATATGAGAAATATCTAGGTCCAAAGTGGATTCATTATCCAGCAAATGAAGCAGCGGTGGAGTTGCTATAATCATTCTCCAAGTGGGAGATTATTGGGTGTGGAGCCTAATTATCTTCTTTATTCAGAGGTATCGCTGCATTAGACCCCAATTCATAATGGGACGGAAACACTACCTGTTTTATCACTAGAAAGGGGGTCTAGGCGGGGTGATGGTGATTTTTATGAGCCCTCCCCCAGCAGGGATTTGGGGGCAATGCCTCTGAAGATAAAAATAGATGTAAATTTGCTTTGTAAATTATTGTAATTTTGTAGTCAATCCATTAAGCAGATGATATGATGGTAGAATTTATGTTTAATTTATGGTTTTTTCCTATAAGGCAACCCCTCACTATATATGATGGAATTGTATTGCGACTATGAGAGAAAGAGAGAGGAGATTGTGTGAGGGAAGAGGAAATTACAGCGAATTTCTTGTAGGTTGTATCTCTTCATTTTAATAGAAAATATAAAGAAAGGATTAGTTGTTTCTCCATGGAAATAACCCAAATTGGGTGAACCACATATATATGTGTCTCTCTTGTTTTATGCATTTTTTGTGTTTCTGCAATATTTTATGTGTTACATTGCTCTATAATATATAATTTTCTACCAATAGTTAGTAATAGTTCCCTATGTCATTTTGAATTTGGGCTAAATATCTCATGTAATATCCCTAACACAATATGGTCATCAATTTCTAGGAACTTTCCATCATATCATCCTAATTAACTATGATTCCCACCCTCCTTTTCAGTTTTTACCCCATTTGGGTCAGGAACAAGTCCAGGTCACGGTCACTGTTATTGCCATGATTTGAATTGAGTATAGAAATTTGTCATATTAATTAGTTAAATGGTCTAATAAAAAAATTCATGTCAACCATTTTCATTTAGTTTGCACGGCAATGATAAGTTCTTCAATAGCAAAGCCGAGGTGGTCGAATTTCCTAGTCTAGATTTTGTGTCGAAATCCCTCAGTCATTAGCCCAAATTCTAACCCCCTGTGTCTATTGTGTATAATCGTTGAGCTAAAACCATGACTAAGACCATAGTATCTGTTCCAGCACCTAAAATAGACTCTAGAGTCAATAAAATTTAGCTTCCTTACGGAAAATATGAAAATGTTGCACTCATGGATAATGATCTCTCGGATGTAGGTTTTGAACCCATACAAAAATTCCCTGCATACGAATTCTAAACCCAGAAAATAAAAAATGGTGAGAGCATAACACATAAAACAAATATACACAGATATTTTCCCCTGGATCCCAAAACTGGGACTACCAGATTGATTTTTCATTATGTTCCTTTAAATGTTACAATACATATATATACATGTCGAAGCATCCATAAACCCCAATCCATTAACCCTGGATTAGACATAACCATAGTTCCCTTGACCGGATCTACAAAATACCATGGACCTAAAACCATCGCACCCAAAACCATGTGTGAAAACCATGCACAAAATGATAGGTAGGTCCACCCACCTAATATAGGGTGGACCCCCCCATTGCGCATCGACGCAATGAAGGGGGTCTAGTCGTGGAAAGAATATAACACAACCAAACATTCTCAAACTTGTTGTTTTCTTTCCATAGGGGGCCACAATAGAGCTTAGTTATTTATCCATCCCTGCAATGCACATTGTTTCTCGATGCCAAGAGAACTTCTCAGAGCTCACAGATTTTTTCAATGCATCTGCAGTATTCTTTAAAGTGTCCACCTTTACCAGCAACACATTTTTGTCTTCTATCATATCCCTCACAAAGTGATACTAAACATCAATGTTTTCTTTCTCTTTGAATGGTAAGCAGGGTTCTTTGCTAAGAAAATTTCACTTTGGCTATCACAATCTATCCTTATAGATCCCTGTACTAACCCCGTATTTGAACACAATCTCTGCAACCAAACTGCTTCCTTGCTTGCATGAGTGACTGTCATGTATTCTTCCTCTGTAGTTGATAGTGCCATTACAAATTGTTTCTTACACATCCAACTGACTACACCTCCAAATAGGTTGAACACATACCCATTTGTAGATCCTCTCTGATCTAGATCTCCAACCCAGTCTGCATCAACAAACCCACAGATATCCAAAACTCTATCCAATCCTTGTCTTCATTGGTAGCACAAACCATAATCACTAGTGCCACGCAAATACTTGAAAACCTACTTCATTGTTGTCCAATGCTCCCTCCCTAGTTTTGACATAAACTTGTTCAATACTCCCACTGCATGTGCAATGTCTAGTCTAGTACATACCATTGCATACATCAGGCTACTTACTGCACTTGCATATGGAACATGAGACATGTCCTCTTCCTCTTCTTGTTTTTTGGGACACTGTTCAATAGATAATTTTACACCTATAGGAATAGGAACCTTCACTGGTTTACTATCCTACATATTAAACCTTTGTATTATTGTCTCGACATATTTCCTCTGGTTTAACCAGAGCTTCCTCTTTTCCCGATCTCTTTTAATTTCCATGCCTAAAATAATTTTGCAGCGCCAAGATCTTTCATGTTGAATTTGGAGGACAATTGGGTCTTCAAATCCTTGATAATTTTTTTGTCATTTCCAAGCAACAACATATCATCCACATACAAGACCAGATAAATAACACAATCACCAATTAATTTAAATTACACACATTGATCTGCCTTGCTTCTGGGGAAGCCAAGTCCTCGTATAAACGTATCAAATTTCTGATACCACACCCTTGGTGACTGTTTTAACCCATACAAAGACTTTTTTAACTTGCATACTAGTTCTTTCTTACCCTTCATCACAAAGCCTTCAGGTTGCTTCATGTAGATCTCCTCTTCCAGATCCCCATGAAGAAATGTTGTCTTCACATCCATCTGTTCTACCTCAAAATCAAAAGTAGCAGCAACAGATAAAAGTAATCTAATAGAAGCTACCTTGGCAACAGGAGAAAAAATATCACCAAAATCAATTCCCGACACCTAGGAATAACCTTCTTCTTCCAACCAAGATTTGTATTTCTCCACCTTTCCCTCTTCATTTGTCTTCTTCTTGAACACCCATTTGTTGCCAATGGGTTTCCTTCTATCTAAAAACTCCACCACATCCCAAGCCTCATTTTTGTGCAAAGATGCCATTTCATCAACCATGGCCTCTTTCCATAGTTTTCCATCCTCTGAATCTACTACTTCCTTCATAGTTTGGGGATCATCATCAGTAATAGATAAAGAAAAAATTGAACACAAATCAATATGGACTATACCTTTCTGGTTTCCTTCTTTCTCGAACCAATCTTCTCACCACCGGAGTTTGTGGCTCTTCATCTTCTAATTTCTCTTCTGTTGTAGAGTCTGATTCTTCCTCCTTAAGCTCAAACTCTATCTTCTCAAGTTCCTTTGATGGGACTTCATGTTTAATAACATCTTTCACCTCTCTAAACACCACATCTCGGTTGTACACAACCTTCCTTGTTACTGGGTTCCAAAGATTATAACCCTTTAAACCATCTTTGTACCCAATAAAAATGCACTTTTCAGATTTACTATCCAACTTTGTTCTTTTCTCATTTGGAACATGTACATATGCATCACATCCAAATACCCTCAGATGTGAAACAGAAGGTTTCTTACCAATCCATACCTCTTGTGGAGTATTATCCTCCAACACTGATGAAGGTGATTTGTTGACCAGTTAACATGCAGTATCCACTGCCTCTACCCAAAACTCTTGTCCTAACCTGGCACCACTAAGCATGCTTCTTTCCCTTTCCATCAACGTCTTGTTCATTCTTTATGCAACTCCATTTTGCTTAGGTGTGTATGGAGTAGTATTTTGTCGTGTTATACCACACTTCTTACAGAACTCTTCAAATTCCTTCTTGCAAAACTCTCCGTCGTTATCTGTCCTCAACACCTTTATCTTCTTCTTTGTCTGGTTTTCCACTAGAGCCTTAAATTATTTAAACCTGCCAAAGACTTCATATTTCTTCTTGAGGAAATATATCCATGTATTCCTTGATAATGCATCTATAAATTATACATAGTACACAGACTTACCCAGTGATGGAACCTTCATAGGTCCAAACACATCACTGTGCACAAGCTCTAATATTTGTTTCACCCTCTTACCACCAGAGGGGAAACTCACCTGATTTTGCTTCCCATATACACAATTTTCACAGAAATCAAAATCCAGAGAGATATTAGTCATACCTTCTACCATACCTTTACCATGAAGTATTTGAAGGCCCTTCTCTCCAATATGTCCAAGCCTTTGATGCCATAGCATGGTTTTTTCTCCAGAGACCACTAGATTTTCTGTTCCACTTTTAGGAACCACAGAACTGTTGCACTTATCAATAACAGTGCTACCTTGTAGCTTGTATAGAGTTCCAATCCGAACTCCTGGCATCAATACCAATGCTCCCTGAACCATCTTGCAGGTATCTTTCTTGAACACCATATAAAATTTTAGGGGCGAGCGTTCGCCCTTTGGCGAAATTAAGGGGTTTTAAATTTTTAGTGGGCGAATATTTTGTATCATAGTACATTTTTACAAGTCACCTCAAATAGCCCACCTTATTTTAAGGGATAGGGTAAAAAAGGTAAATTTAGCCCTTGAAATTAGGATTTACAACCTTCCATTCGCCCATTTTCAAGAATAGGTTTTATTTAAGTGAATCCATTCGCCCATTTTCAAGAATAGGTTTTATTTAAGTGATTCCTATGGGCCAAAGGCCCAAATACCATATTTATAAAAGAGGTATGGTAAATTAATAAAAATATAAATAAATGAGAGGTATGGTAAATAAATAAAACATTTTTTATATTTACTCCATAAGTCACCTTATATACATGCAAGGGTGTAAACAAATAAAAATATAAGTAAAGTGGAGGTATGGTAAATAAATAAAACGTCTTTTCATACTTACTCAAAAGGTATGGTAAATAAATAAAAATATAAATAAACTAGACACATGGTAAATAAATAAAACCTCTTTTTATATTTAATCCATAACCCTCGTTCTATTTATGAAGGCTCAAGAAAGAGGTTTTATTTAAGTGAATCCTATGGGCCAAATACCATATTTGTAAAAGAGGTATGGTAAATTAATAAAAATATAAATAAACGAGAGGTATGGTAAACAAATAAAACATTTTTTTATATTTACTCCATAAGTCACCTTATATTTATGAACACTCAAAAAAATGCGTTATATTTAGGTGAAACCTATGGGCAAAATACTATGGGACAAATACCATGGACTAGATTGTTATTAATACCATGCAAAAAAACATTATTAACCCTAATATTAGTATTAATAAAAATAAAAATGGCACATGGTATTGACCCATGGTATTCACCTGGAATGTAGCCTATTTAAATGGGGGAATTAAGCTAGCATAGATCCATCTTTACTCTGGATCTACTAAATCAAATATTGTGATATGCAAACTAGCATAGAGTGAAAAAATATTTGATCCGATCAAGAGTAAAAATGGATGTTGTAATTTAATGTATGTTAAACATTTTAGCTTGGTTAAAATAAAAAATAAAATAAAAATCAACTATTAATTTTATTAATTTTTATAAATTACTAATAGTAATTTTTAAGCTCCAGGTTTATGATAACCCATGGTATTGACCCATGGTAATACCATGATATTCATGTGAGCATAGACTATTTAAAGGGGAAATTCTATCATCTTAGATCCATCTTAATTGTGGGTTTACCAAGTGCTCAGAGGGATAAATAGATTTCATCCCCCTAAGAGTGGTAGATGTGGAGTTAAGATGGATATAGGTTGGTTTTATGATAATGAAGATATTAAATAGACTTAGGAAAGTATATTGTAAAAACATATTAAGGTGAATGCTTAAAGCATAGACATTGGACAAGTATATTTGTATGCTTCTGTTTTAAACTGAAACAAATCCAGGGCTAAAAGGAATGGATTGATTGCACTAGTCATCCTTCTATAACTTTCCAACATATGCTGGAGTAAACATATTATAATTTGGGTAATTTTTCTAATTTCAAATAGGAACATACTTGTGTATTGACAGGGTGGTTACGAGGTCCCTAGAAGTGATGAATTTGATTTTTTCTTGGTTTGATATATAGTATTAGGTTTTTTCTCATGCTTTCTATGAATGGCACGAGTGACTTTTATCCTACACCCACTGGATTATCGATATGTAATTTCGGTAATTTTGATTTCAAAAGATATTTTAAAGAAATGCAATGATTTCATTTGTATATTCAATAAACACAAGCCATACCTGGTGAGAGATTCGTCAAAAAATTATATATACATATCATATTATTGATAACATCGCCTTCCATTTTTCCTATATACCATGGAGATTCTCCCATTTATTATACATGTAAATTTGGGGAAATTCTTAAAATTTTCCATGTTGAACATTGTTTTTACAACTACATCATCCATCTTGCTTATAGAAATTAGATTTATGGCCAATGCAGGAATATGCAGAACACCCGAAATTTGTCTAATCCTTCCACCTTGCAACTTCAAATTTACTTTTCCATGACCAACGATTCTTGCCTTCCTATCATCCCCTAAGAAGACATCACCACCATCGTATTTCTCATACTCACAGAACCACTCTCTAAGGGTAGTGAAGTGAAAGGATGCACCTGAGTCAATCAACCATGCCTCATGATCTACATGTGTACTTGAAGAAGAAGCCAAGTACACATCCCCACCATCATCTGAGGTGGTTTTTTCCTCTGTAGAAGGAGCATCATCATATCCATTTTCTTTTTCAGGATCTTTAGATTTACAGTCCCTTTTGTAGTGCCATTCCTTTCCGCATTTATAGCACACATTTACAAATTTTCCTGGAGATTTAGACCTCCCACTTGAGAACTTATTTTTGTTTTTGTTTTGGGACCGTCCTCGTATAGACAAGGCATCACCATTCTGGCTCTCCATATTTTGCGGTATCATCTCCTTCGTCAGCAAGGATGAGACTATTTCATCAAACTGCAAGCCAGTTGCATTGCTACCTATTGCAATAACCAAACTATTCCATGAATCTGGTAGAGAACACAACAAACTAATGCACTTATCTTCATCTTAAATTTTAATATCAACAAACAATAATTGGCTTAGCACAGTATTAAATGCGTTTAGATGCTCTGTCACCGAGTCTCCATCTTTCATCCTTAGGTTATACAGCTTTTTCTGTAGGAACAGTTTATTCACCAGAAACTTAGATTGGTACAAAGTCCCTAACTTGTCCCATAAATCCGTTGTCGTAGCTTCCTGTGATACATTCAACAATATTGAATCTAAGACACACAATCATATTGTGCTCTTTGCCTTTCGATCCAACTTCTTCCATTCTTCATCGGACACTCCCGTTGGTTTAGTACCTGTATCTACCGCGATCGACTGATCTTTGTCCACCAGCAGATCCTCCATCTTGAGTTTCCACAACTCAAAACTCTGACCATTAAATTTATCAATCTCTATCTTTCCACTTATCTTCATCTTCTTTCACCACTAGAATCGATCCCACAGATCTCCCACTGAACAGGGTCTACCACAGGCCCAAGCAAAATCCCTCAGTAACAAAGGCGTCCCCTTGAAGCCAAAACAGCTCTGAAACCAAATGTAGGTTTAACCCTATACAGAAATTACCTGCATATGAATTCTAAAACCAGAAATTAAACAATGGTGAGAGCATAACACATAAAACAAATATACACAGGGATTTTACCCTGGATCCCAAAACCGGGACTACCAGATTGATTTTTCATTATGTTCCTTTCAATGTTACAATACATATATATACATGTTGAAGCATCCATAAACCCCAATCCATTAACCCTGGATTAGAACATAACCGTAGTTCCCTTGATCGAAGTTACAAAATACCATGGGCCGAAAACCATCGTGCCCAAAACCATGTGCGAAAACCATGCAAAAAACATTAGGTAGGTCCGCCCACCTAATATAGGGTCCAAAAATAAAATTTCTCGAGGCGCTCCCCTAGACCCTGTAGAGGGGGGCTACCACCCCCATCAAACCCCCCTGTGACCCCCCCGTTGCCAATCGGTGCGACGAAGGGGGGGCTAGTCGTGGAAAGAATATAACGCAATCCAACATCGGACTCCTTTCATTTTCTAGCTCTAAAGCATGAAGGTTATAAAGAAACTTTCACCAAATCATATGGAAGCCAGTTGTCAAGAATCAAAGAGGATTTCATGGTTTGATGCTTCTAAACTTGTGAAGTTTACCAGTGTTCGGCACTACGAGAGAAGCAACGCAATGTACCAAATTCCTCATCAGCCGAATGCATGGGCATTATCTCTGGCTTGATAAGGAATATCCCATACACTCCATCTACAATAAGATACTCACAAGACTATCTACCACTGGAGCCACAGTATCATCTACATTCCAAAATATTTCCAAGCAGTGAAAGAAGATGGGTGACAAAAACTACTATAAAATGTATGATACCCAATGTGGTGGTAAGGGAGCCCTGATTGAGCCAATTAACAATCCTACCATGAAATTTGTCTTCTATACAATTGTTGGAAATCTCATGTGCCATTTATAAAAGGGTGAATTCACCTTGGACACCATCTCAATAGCGGAAGCTTGTGTCCAAGGAACACAATTGAATTGGAGTAGTTTTCTATTGAATGAACTCTTTTAAGCTTGTGAATATGTCTACAAGAGGGCCATATATTTTATTTATGGATATCTTGTTGTTTCCTAAGAAATGATGAAGTTTTTCCCACCAAAGGTATAGAGATAGTGCCAATTGATGAATATCATCCCCTTGCGCTCAGATAATTCCCATGGTGGACTTTCGAGGACCCCAGTAGTAAGTAAATTAATGAAGCTTCTTTTGTTGGATGGTACCAGAAAATGTTGGATGTCACCAAAGTCAAGCCTAGGATACCACCATTTCTCCAATATGAGTATTTGCAAGATATATGGTTTGGTGTTAGCCATGGAAGCACCTAGGCTCGTCCTAAGTGCACCAACCTAGACACTTTTCAGAAGCATGCTCAACCATTTTTTTCTTAGAGGAAGCATTCCATACTAAAGTCTCTTCTCGACCTGGATTTTCTGGAAAAATTAGGGACAGGAAGATGACATATTCATTCGAAGGGATGCTTCCTAGGCCACTGCCTAGAGAAACCCCTTCAGCCTCTTGGAAGTGAATGGTAGAAGAAACACTCAATCATGTCATCAAGAAGCTCCAGAAAAATATGTTATCCTTATGCAACACTCAAGAGGATCTCATGGCATCAGAAAGTCATTTCCTTTCCTTTTCTTGATTTTATAGTTCTATTCCAATTACTTCTTTGAGTTGCAATCCAGCCATTGATTCAATTCCCCCAGTGGCCCCCATTCTCATATTGAACCCACCATCAGGAATACTCTCCCTCTTGCAACCAAGCCACCATCAATTCCCAAGAAATTGATTAAATATACCTCTACTCAAGTCATTGATATTATTGGTGATGAACCTCAATCTCACACCAGCACACCCATCATTGAAGAAAAATCATCTCCCACATCCATTATATCCCCAATGTCGCACAGTAAATCACCCTGAACAGCCTCCACCTCATCCACCATCTCGAACATTTCTCCATCTAGAAATCTTCTCAGTACCAAAACAGGAATGGAGGTTGAGTATGTAACCCAGTCCATCACAGACACTACCAATGAGACACACACATAGTTCCCCCCTAGAAGCACGGATTCTGTTACTACGTCCTTATCATCTTTATTACTAACACCAGGCACATTAATGGAAATCGATCAACCTATCTGCCCTGAGAACCTAGGCACGAAAGCCATACACACCTTGGCCCTAAATTTTAACCTCGCCTCCCTACCACTACCGCAATCCATCCCATACCATATCAGCCCTCACATCACCGAGCGCTCGCAGCGAGACACCTTACCCTAAGGTTAGTTTGGCAAATCAGTTTCCAGCGTCCAACCATTACAAATTTGGTACCTTACACCCATGACTATGAGCCCTGATGACCTCTACAGTTGGTCATTGTCTCAATTGTTTACTTTCATTGAACTAGTTTCACGCCAATTGGAGGCATTATACAACAATTTGATAGCAGAACATGAGCAGCAACAATAGTAGATTCTTTCCATTGCAACAGAAAGATATCAAATTCTTTAGGAGAAGCAAAGACTACATAACTAAGTTGATTTAATAAGTGGAAATTTCTAGGATCGATGGCCCTCAATTTTGCAGAAATAGTAACAGATGCACAAGAATACTTTTCGGCATGCACTCTTGTAGAATGTTGTGACCATATCAAAACTTCATGTAATGACCTAGTCTCAACAAATAAAGAGCTAAATATAACTATTTCTACCACTCAAAAATCATTACCAGATCCATCATCCCAGTACACCAGCGAGATCAAGTAGAAAATCACATAATCGACTTATCTGAAGGCCTCCGTTATCCATACTACAGGGGAAGCTAAATACTCTTAGCTCAAGTTCGATATTGGTCAGGTTTCCTTGCAAATAAAAATAAATCGTTCTACCCCCTATGCCAATAGGCTAATCATTTATTCAACCAATCAATGGAGACCACAACCAACAAAAGGAGATCCTAACATAGGCAGATGCCCTTGAAAGCCAGACTTAGAAAACTGAGGATGAATCAAGCAAGACTAAAAGTCTTCTCCATGACCTTAAGCCACCAACGCAGGGGCATTTCCAGAAGCTACAACAGATCAGCATGGAGGAAAAAACTCAATATAATTCCCTATTGAAGACACCCCCTACTCAACCAAAATTAGATAAAGAAAGCAAGCATCATCACAGGTTCATGGAAGAAGACACTCGTTGAGTACACATAGCTCAAAAATGCATTCATCTAGTCTATCCCAGAGTTGGGTCCTTCGTTTGAAGGAACATACCAAGAAGGAGTGGCACTGGTAGGGGAACTGCAACAACAAGAAGCACCACCATAGCACTAGAAAATGATTGACTGTGGGATGATTCAATGGACTGTGGTTGGGGCTTGTTGGGTCCTTCGTTTTGGAGACAAGGTTTTTTCATGTTTTTACAATTGACCATATTTTTACCAAAGGTGACCAATGGTAAGTCATGGAGAAGGAAGTCAAGGAAGGAGAAGGAATCCGCAAAAATCTGGCAGTTGAGGAATATCAGCCAAAGAAATCAAGGCACATGCAGCCATAACCGAGCTAGAATTTTCATTGATAGTCAAAGTAGTATTCACAACCGAGAAACAAAGGCAAATGAAAAGAAAAGGGCAGAGAATCCGAGGAGGAAAACAATAGTCCATGCAAGTAGAGTTCTTAAAATTTCAAGGAAAGAGCTAGAAAAGAGAGAGAGGAAGTGTACTGAAATGTTGTCGCGGAGCCTAATGATCTAGAAAGACTCAGTATTTACCTAATTGTGTATTAGCTTATATTCTTAGTCTCATTCTATCGAGGAGGCTTCTGAGCTGAATGTATTTATGTAATGTTGTCCTAAAATAATGAAAGAAGATGTTGCAGGTATATTTGATAGTCTTCTTGTGGCAGGTTTATGTGTTCCCTTTTAAAATTTTATTATAAATGTATGTGTGTATTATATGTCCTTCTGAATACCTAAGTTGTTATCTTCTGAACTGATTTCAAGTATGATTTCTTAGTTTTGAGTTTAACGAGTATTGGTAGTTTCTATATGATTTCTCTCAAAGCCTAGTTCTAGTCCCTTAACCAAGTAAGGTCGTGGTGCGGCTTAGGTGAGACGCATTATTCTTCTTGAGTAAGGTGAAAATTTCAGCACTACGTTAGACTACAGTGGACCCTTTTTTGGTCCATGTGGATGAACCCAGGGTCTCAACCTAAAAACCATTTTTTGATAACATAATTTGATGTCCTATTGTTGGCTTAAGGGGGCTTGACCCAGGTTCAGATATGTTTGCGCTAACCAAAAAATCCCTAATTGTTGGCCCTTTCGGCAAAAACCTACATAGCGCAGGCTACAGTCTCACCTGAAGTAGTATTGCGGGATGCTAGAACCATGTTTCTACATCCAAGGACATGTGATAAGTGGTTTTTAAGCTCCTATAGCTCATATCTACCTCTGCGTAGATCGGTAGTCCTATGGTTCGCTACTGCAACTCTATGAAAATGGCTTCTAGACCTGCGTGAAGGTGTACAGTCAGTCTTTGCGGACCTTAAATAGACAAGTTATTCACTTTTTCTCATCAATAAATAACCCTAGATCTGACATCACACAGATCTATCTAATTCATCAGAAAACATAGCAGAAATAAATATTTATATTTGTGAAACTAGATAACTACTTAAATCATGCATAAATAAGACAGATTTAGTGGTTTCGTGCAGCATTCATTCATTATTCCATAGAAAACACATTATAATCGATAAAGCATAGCATAAACAGAATCAACAAAAATACTAATATTGCTCAATAATTCTTCAAAATCAGTCTTTGTTGATCTTCAATGTTCATATTACAGACTCTTCTACCCTGCACACTCAAGTGTGGACTTATTAAGGCCTCCTGTGCACTCATCTACAAGAGCCTTCCCCTTCTTGCCTAAGTATAGGAAGCATAGCCTTCCTGCCTTAGCACTAGCCCAAAGCATTCTCTATCTTGTCATATCTTACTTAGTTCTCCCTTCCAGACTCACTATGACTCAAATATATAGCATTCCCAATACAATACCATGGTCCATGGACCATGGGTGAGTCTCAAAACTGACCTATTTACTTATCAAAACAAGGGGCTAAGACCCCTTTGACTCCTATCTATGTGCATGCTCTACATCCACATTTCTCAGAGACTTTACATCTTTTATAAAAAATTATACAAAACTTGGGTTAACTAACCCCAAAACTGGCCCTAGGGACCTTATCCCAACACCTATGCAAAGGATATGACTACACCATCGATCCACAATAATTTAAGTTGTTCCCCTATACCTTTAAGGGAGCATCATTACGATGGTTTATGGTATTAGGAGGTGGTACCATTAACTCTTGGGACGTCATGAAGGAATATTTTCTCAAAGAATACCAGAACTACTATCGGTTTAGGGACCTAAGAGAAGAAATATTTAACATGACTTACAAAGAGGATGAGATCCTAGAAAAGTATATAGAAATATTTTAGTAACCTGTAGAGGTCACCATATACTACTCTTCCTAAACAGGTATTGAAATTTTTCCTTATTAGGGGAATGAAAGATGAATTGCTAGAAACACTTAATCTAATGGGACAGGAAGATATTTCCAAGGAAGAATATGATGATATTATTAATTTAAGTATCAGGTGTTCCCGAGGAAGCACAAGGAATAATCATGGTATACGAGATCCCTTGAGTAAATCTAACTGAACCACTGGTGGGAGAGTTACTCGGGTAGAAATCGGTAATTTGTTAGAAGATTTTAAAATGGATATTTTGAGTACCCTAACTACATAGTTGGATGTCTTTCAAGTGAAGAAAAAATAGGCAGAGATGTAAAAATCATTAGCAATATATTTTCCTCATTGTGGCCATAATCATGATCGCAAGGAATGCCTATTAGGTGCAATTGAAATTTGTACTATTTGTCCAAAATATTACTCAACTAGTCATTTTCCATGTCTTCTAGGATTAAAAGTTGTCTACAAGGAGGCTAGGGAGTAACCTAAACCAACATACCTTGTATCTCAATGACGAAAATGGAAATCTCATCCTCCAGGTATGGTCCAAGATCCTTCTAAAATTTTTACTAGTAAATATAATCAACAACAATACCCTGGACCATCCTGGAAGAATCAACAATACCCTGCACCATCTTTGCAGAATCAACAGTACTCTAGATCCTCTTAGAAAAACCAACAATATTTTGAAACACCTTAGCAAAGTCTACAATATACACAATATCCTTCCTAATGGACAAATCAGACCACTTAGGGGCAAGTGTGGCCTAAAAATTGGCAATGCCCTCTTGGTCCAATAAATCAATCTCTAGGGCCATCGCCTCAATCCCAACAACCACAACAATTATAATCACCGCAACCACAGCTCCAATTACCCCCAAATTCTTCAACATCATTATGCCCTCAATTGCTCATACAGCCCAATCCTAACCCAAATAATATACCCATTTAACTTGTCGAAGTATTAGATACTTCTAGATATTGCCTTACCCCTCTAGAGTGTGATGAAATAAATTAATATCGAGGCAAACAAAATTTGCAGAAAAATCCTCCAATACTTTCTGAGCAATCAGAAAATGAAAGGTGTAATAAAGCGCAGATCAAAACTCAACCTTGAAACTTTTCATTAGTTGCAACCTATGGTGACAGAATAATCTTTGCCATCAATATTAGATTCACCTATTGAACCTATTAGAAACCAAACTTCGACTAAGGTTACAGTTGTTGTTCCCCATTTCCAGACATTTTGATTGTAATGAAACAACCAGTATACCCTGAATTTGACATAGTGGGGGGAATTATAAAATCTTCTTTAAAATTTGGCTCTTGCAGGATATTGAAGATGTGCCCATATATGTGAAAATTATTAAGGAAATGTGTGTCAAGAATGATGTAAGGAAGCCTAAAGACCCTCACACTATCCATGTAATTGGAAAACTATCTGATTTAATTCTAGGGAAATGGATCCCTATGAAGTATGAAGACTTTGTGAATCCCATAGTCATTGTACACGTGTAGGGCATCAAAATTCAAAATATTTCGTTGGATTTTGGAGTTTTGATTAATATTATGACATTGAAGGCATGTTCTTTCCTTTGAATAAATAAATTAATATCGACCCCTACCATGTTGGAATTAGTTGATAGATCTATAATTAAACCAAAAGGAATTCTTAAAGATGTATTATTTCGAAGAAATCTTCGAAGTACCCTGCTAATTT
Source organism: Pinus tabuliformis (assembly GCA_031772625.1). NCBI lineage: Eukaryota > Viridiplantae > Streptophyta > Pinopsida > Pinales > Pinaceae > Pinus > Pinus tabuliformis. Next base: position 1,013,178,308 of record CM062805.1, on the reverse strand, counting down.
CTTGGTTCTTAATCTTAAATACAAGTTAGAAGGACATCCCCTTATACTGGGTAGATCTTGTCTTTCTACTATTGATTCTTATACCATATATCAAACTGGGAACATGACAATTGCTCGGGGAATAACCATTAAGATTCTTACTATTTATCCACCTGGTAAACCCAATATAGAATCTAGTAATCCAATATGGTTATCTCCTAAATATCAAGAAGAAAAGTTGCATCCCATTCTTACCATTGAAAAATCCCTTACTTTCAAACAACAAATTGAGGATGACACCATTTCATTAGTCAACCCTCTTCACCTTAACATCCAACCTAACAAATGTTGGAAGTTGTAATGGATAACGAAGCTCAGTGTAATCCTATGGAGAAGTCCACTAGTTATCATATCCCTACAACATATTTTCATAACATCCTCCCAGTTGAAATCAAAGTTGGTAAGACATTAAACATGAATTCTAATCTTACCAATTCTCAACAAGAATGGCTCATACAAGTCCTCTAAAAAAATAAACAATGTTTTGCCTAGGATTACACAAATATGAAAGAGATTGATCCTGATTATGTATAAACCATATTTGTATAGAAAAATATGCTAGTCCTATTCATCAACCTCAAAGAAGACTAAATCCACACTTTAAAGAAACAGTTAAGTAGGAATTCTAGGAATTATTTGATGTGAATTTCATATAGCCTATATCAGATAGTCAATGGGTTTCCCCATTTGTTTTTGTCCCTAAGAAGAATGGGAAGTGACGAATTTTTGTAGATTATAGGGAATTAAATAAGGCTACACTAAAATACCACTACCCCCTTCCATTTATTGACCAAGTCCTTGATACTCGCTTAGGAAATAATTGTTTTTCTTTTCTAGATAGATTCAGTTGGACCAAATTTCTCCAAAGGATCAAGATAAAGCTACATTTACTTTCCCATGGGGAAAATTTTCATACCATGTTCTCCCATTTAGTCTTTGCAATGCACCTGTGACCTTTCAGAGATCAGTTATGGGCATATTCTCTTATTTAGTTAATTATGGACTTGAAATCTATATTGACAATTTCACACCTTACGGTGATGAATTTGAGGAAGCTCTAAATAACCTGGAGAAAATCCTCATCAAATGTATATTAACCAAGTTACGCCTTGGCCATGAAAAGTTTCATATACTAATTATAGAAGGCATGGTTTTGGGACATTTTATCTATGTTGCAAACATTCAAATGGACCCAATGAAAATTGAGGTAATTCTCAGGATTCTTGTTCCTTAGACACCAAAAGAGGTACGTAGTTTCCTTGGTCATGCTACTTATTATCGATGGCTTATAGCACATTTTTCAAAAAAATTGCACCATTATATGTATTAATGGGAAATTTGGAATTTATTTGGATTGATAAATGTGATAATTCCTTTGCAGAATTAAAGAAATCACTTTCAACAGCATCGTTATTATGAGGTCCTAATTGGAAACTCGTGTTCCACATATCCTCTGATGCATCATACATAGCCATAAGAGAAATACTTGGGAAGGAATAAGAAAAGAAACCTCACTTTATTTATTACATTAGAAAAAACTTGACACCAACAGAACTAAAGTATATAGTGATAAAAAAGGAGTTCTTGGTTGTTTATGTTGTTAACAAATTATGTCATTATATCATTGGCTACCTTTTTTTCTTATATATGGATCATTTTTTGCAGGAATTCAACATTACTAACAAGGATAGTTTAAGTAGGAAAATCTCATTGTAGACTTCCTATCAAAGATTTCCCCCTACATTGATTTCTAGATGAACATTTATTCATGGTATCTATTAAAACACCATGGAATATTGATTTTGCTAACTATCTAGCGGTGGGTAAGTTACTTTCACATTTGTCTCCTCGAGAAAAAAATAGATCATTCAGCGTAGTTCTCAGTTTCCTTAGATAAATGATTATCGTTTTCATACAGAGGATCTTCATATCTGCAAATGCATAAGGGAAGATGAAATTTATTATATTCTTAAAGCCTGACAGGATGAAATCTGTGGAGGTCATTTTTCTAACCGAAGAATAGTGACACAAAGTGTTGAAAATGGGTTACTTCTGGCCAACAATATTTAAGGATGCTAAGAAGTATGTTCATGGCTATGACATCTACCAAAGGATGGGGCATCCTATTCAATTTGATAAAATGCCTCTTCAAATTCAATTGGTGTTGGAACCATTTGAAAAATGGGCTATGGATTTTTGGGCCCTATTAACCCACCTTCAAATCATAAATATTATATTTTGGTTTGTACTGACTATGTTACAAAGTGGGTGGAGGCAATAGTTGTTCCAAGAGCTATAGAAGAGGCAATTACAAATATCTTTCTTGAACCCTGTTATCTCAAAACCGGATCCTGATAGGCTGCTGTTCAGGTTGACTCTAAGTAACTATTTCAACCTACTTTAGGCTGAGGCTTAGCCTCCTCAACCTGAGAGGGCTCTCTCTTGATGGATTAATGATTTTGATTAAAGATAAGATGGCTAACTCTTATAGAACAACTGTGAAAAATATGAATGGTGGAAACACATTAAACAAAACTATCCATTGGGCTTATGGAGTCAACAACACTTCAATATAACAATGAACTCAACCCTACATGGAAGTCAGGGCATTCAGCATTTAAACATTCAGAACATAAACTCATATGGGACCACACAGTTTATAAATGTATACAGGAAGTCAGAGCACATTCAGTGAATTCTGAGTGATTATACATCCATACCACTGTAAGAATTAAGAAAAGGACAACATCACATATTCTGAACATAAAAAATCATTCATGAATCCTGAGAAGTAAAGTCAAGCATGTATTACTGAAAATGAGTCTTACATAGGCCAAATACAAGCTTTTCCATAAAATTTGCCAACCCTTTGTACATCAGCTCTTCTGCTATATATAGAGCTCTTTACACAACTTAGATTCCTCTTCTAGGATGAGGAAAATTCGAATTCTACCTGACCTGACACCTAATGACACTCAAAACTAACTATTAAATGCAAATGACACCTAACTAGCAGTCCTAGAGACCTAACACAACTAGGAGTGTATCTCCTTATCATGATTACAACAACCTTATCTAAGCATTAAACACTCCTTTTGACACACAAAACTCCATGAAGTCGAATTTGATGAAGCCCATAACCTTCCAGCTGGCCCTTGATGACTCATCCTTTTGGTGTTCCTAGAAACTAGGAGACTGTCCCTTGCTCTGTTCTGGCTGAAAAATAGGTCTTGGGACAGAGCTCATAACTTCTCGTACAAAATGTATTTGGAAAAACTGAAGGAGGATTTTGTGAACCAATCCATGCTGAAAAAAAACCTCTTTTCTTTTTTTGAAACACTACTCCAGCTGCCCAGAATCGATCCTTGAAGAAGATGTGTAAAACAGGAAATTTTGATTTTTTGAAAAACTGCACCTACAGCAGTTTCGTAGCGCAAGTTTAGTCTTTCATTTCTCCAAGATCATAATTGATTTGAATAAAGTGGAAGAGGTTTTTGTACTTCAGTATCTTAGGAATGAAAACCTCTTTCACTTTTCAGAGATGGGTTTTCAACTGCTCAAAACTTCTTCTAGAAGTTGACTGGTAAAAACAAGAAGACAGTTTGACTGATAAGTTGACTGATAAAGTTTGAAGTTAAAAAAAATATCATTCTTCTACTTGTTTTGCTCTTGCTGAATGTTGACACTTTGTACATGATCCTTTGTAGAGATTCTCCTTCAAAAAGATTTGCCTTTGTCTTTCAACATTGGTCCATGAAAGCATAATGTGCAGCTACAGCAGTTTCGTAGCGCGCTACGAAACTGCTGTGTTATTCCAAAAAAACATAGTTTCAACCAAAATTTTGCCATTTTGAGCCTTTTACTATTTAAGCATTCTTTCAACAGCTCCAAGACCTTTCAAAACTGAATGGGAATGTTTGATTCTTCAATAAATATTATACCAAGAAAAACCATCAAAACTTTGAAACATAACCTTACTTGAAGTGAGATTTCTTTATGGAGATTCTTTTTGCTGGCTCAACTGTATCTTTAAGTCTTCAATTTGTTTCTTCATAACCTTATTCCCAGCTCTCAGTTGCATATTGATCATTCTGATGTATTTTTCTTCTTTGATTGCTGGTACTATCCAGGTGTTATAATAGTTTGCTTGTATGACTGCATGTCTTCTAGCAGCTTTCTTCAATTTGGCAATCTCATGCTTGGCTGATTCTAATTTGCTCTTCTGGTCTGCTATATTATCTTCTTTAGATGTATTGACTGTTTTTCCTGTGTTTTCCTTTTGCCAACGTTGTGTCCCTTCCCCTGTTTCCTCTGTTCTTGGCAGTGCTTCCTGTACTTGCTGGAATCTCCTTGTCATAGGTCTTCTAGGTTTAAAAACAAACTCTTCATCTGGCTCATCAAATTTAAGCCTTTTTGAGGCCTTGGTTTTCTTGGTGCTTTCTTGTTCTGACTGTATCAACTCAATTTGAACTGGTAGAGACTGCTCAAAGTCAATAACCTGTAATAAGTCATTTAAACTTCCCTTGGACACTGGACTTTCTTCGACTCAAACTCTAAGGCAAACAAAAACTCAAACCTAGACTAGCACCAAATCTTTACCATCAAACTAATGTGAGTAGTTTGGGCATTAGAATTCTTAAGTGATAACAAACCCTTTGTTCAATATGGCCTACCTAGAGAAATTTTCACTTATAGAGGACCATAATTCACAACTCATAAAATCTTAGAAACATTGACGAGAAATGGCCAGGTTGAACATACAAATAAAGTGCTTTAGAATATTCTAAAAAAAATAGTGGATAGTAATTGTCGAGATTGGGCCTTCAAGCTTCCTAGAGCCCTATGGGATTATCACACTACTTAGCATAATACCACAAGATTTTCACGTTACCAGCTTGATATTGAGACTCTTAATACTGCCCTAGAAGTCAGACAGGACCTCTTAGAAAGAAGCAGATCCTAGATAAACTTAACGAATTAGACGAAATGTGCCTTTCTACCCTCCAAAAAACATCTATAGTTCAGAAACAGAGGGTTAAATGGCATGGTCTTCTTATCAAAATAAAAACTTTCCAAATAGGTGATTGGGAATTATTGTATGATTTTTTTATTTCAAGACTTCCTGGGTAAATTTTAGACCATATGGCTAGGCCCTTATGAGCTCAATGAAGTATATGATAATAGAATAGTGTGCCTCACTACTATATATTACTCGGCTATTTATTTCCTTGAAGATGGTCATCGACTATAAATATACCATCAATAAGTCACAAATAAGTCCAATCACAAATGATCCAGATTTGGAAATTGTAGGTGGGCAGGGGAATGTCCCGACACCATTGACTTGGTAAATTTCTTCTACTATTCAATTTGAAAAAAAACATATAAATAAATATTATTTATTTCTACTTTGATTGTTTTTACTTTTGATTGCTTTTGTTTTCATTGATTTTATGTACATATTTTACAACCTTTGTTTTGTCTTAAGTCATAGGTTTGCAATTCCAAGTAACAATTGTTGCAACTTCAAGTCATAGTTGTTGCAACATCACAACACAATTGTCGTTCCTCTACTCAAACTTGAATAGGAGTATTTCCTTTGTGTATTTAGCAATACCTCTTAGGTATAATAACCTCTTATCCCCTATTATTTTAAAAAAAAGTGACTATGATTGATTGGAAAGCTTACCTTTTCCTTCTTACCATACACCTCACCATATTGAGAATTAGTTATGGGGGAGGGAGTTGTATTATTATTGAACTTATAATATTTAAATGGTAACGACTCATTTCACGTTAGTTATCTTTTTAAGTACCTTTTTCGAGCAATCTTTACAAATCCTTATCAAAATAACATTAGTGGCATATATTTCTATGAAGGACCATCCTTATGCCTATTTACATAGGCATTAATGACCAAAATTCAAATAACAACACAGGCATTAATAACTAAAAAAAATGGTATTACCTTAAATGCACCATCTTGCTTCTCATTAAATCAATAAACGAAAAAAGACTATGGTGAAATATTTTTTCAACAACTGAATCTAAGAAGTGAACTAATGTGTTTAGTAAATAAAATTGTCATACCATCCATATTCCAAAAATTTAAAATTATATATATATATATATATATATCAAATCTTTAACAGGAAGCCGAAATACAAGCGAACATGTCGAGGTATTGAACAAGTCTACTGACAGTGAGGCCATGCTTATATGATACTCAAGCAAAATCGTAGGGGTATTGAACACATGAGTGATTCACTCAATAAACCTATATCATATCACGTGCATTTGTGGCATACTAAACAATACCCTTAATTTGACTACATATTGGAAAATACCTCTAAAAATCACATCCACCTTCCCAATTTAAAAAACCTCTATTTTCACTAGATATTGTAGGTATCTATTTTTTCATTAACATTTTGTGTACCTGTTTATATTTTTTCATTAAATTTGAGTTCTGTTTTTTTTTATATTCCAATATAAAAACCATTTACCCCCTATTATATGCTCAATATATTATGTCATTTTTTCCTCAATATATATCCCCCAATATGAACGCACGTGGTATGGTATTTCTCCCCTAATGAAACCCCTGTGACTGAATATACCTTATGGAAATGGGGCTATGCTAGGTAAAATGAAGACATAAATATCCTAGTATACCATTACTCATCTTAGGAAAGTATTTGATCGCATTCAATCACTAGTATTCATATAGTCAAAGCTAAGGGTAATAAACTCCATACTTTTGCTTTTAGAGAATGGCTCAAAATTCCTTATAAGCATAATGCTTTGATGTTTATATTTCAAATGTATGGGAACATTATGGGACATGGGACCCTTAGAAATTATTCCACTTTTCTTACATTAATAGGATTTATCATAATTTTTTATTAAACTAAGAATGATTGAATCTATCATTTGAATATATCATCTTTTTTTTTTTGCATTAATTCACGCACCTTGGTTGTTCAATCATCATAATTTCATTATCGTTATAAAGGAGTTATCAAGTGAATCAATCATTAAACCAAGTCTTGAATATTTCAAAAAGGCTGTTTCTTATATCAATGTTAATATTTTGGCAGCAACTGCATCACTATCATATGTGATAAGTTATACGGAGGTATGAATATTATCTTCAAATTATTATATGAAATGATTGATTAAATAGACCCTTCCTCTCGGCCCCGTCTGATTTAAAAGTTGGCTAAGGACAAACATTAAACTAATTGGTGAGGGTGTGATCTTATAAGTCTTTTCTGTCACCTTGTTGTTGGTCTGTATGCATTTCCATTATCCAAGAAATGTTACCGTAACTATGTTATGAAAGCCCAAAAAATAGTTATACCAACTTCGGCATCTCATAGAATATGTTAAGTAACCTTTGAATAGTAAGAGTGAGTTGTAGTCACAAGATGGGAGGCCATTCAATCTGGTATGAGTCAAACTAACTACGAGCTACGGAGGAGGCACACGGAATTTTGAGTCATGCACAATGGGTGTGATATTACAAAAGAATACAGGGATTTGATAAGGAAATTTCTCTAGAATTTATGCAAATTTTGAATGATGGGGGTGACAATAGTAATAAATTTATAAGTTCAAGTAACTGAGGAAGTTGTAGCTAAAGTAACAGGGCTAGCAGCACAACGAGAAAAGTGGTATGAGTTACACACTTCGCCGCAATTCGCAACCCAGTTGTTTCTAGACAAAGGTGAATAACTGGTCAAAAAAGGATAAGGGTACAACCCCAATTCACTTCCAAATATATGGAGAGAGTTAGTAGAGCTAATACAGAGATATATCACATGTGATGACACATTTGATGTGGTTCAAGCTCGCCACCTAAAGTTGATGAAACATTTAAGACATAGTGTATCTCTTAACATCCCTTTCTTTTTCAAAACTATTTGGCATGAAATTGCCCATATATTTAGGAAAGAAAAAGAACCTTTTTTAGTTGTGAGCCACCATGGATTGGTTAAGATTCTAGTTGTAATAAGCTTATAGCAAACCCGGAAAAGTTGGGAGAATTTTATTGGGATGAACAAAGAACCAAGGAATGAACAAAACAATAACGAGGAAATCCCTATGGAAAATTACCTAGAAAATGTTGAAGCTACTGAAGCTACAATTCAAGATGAAACCCCTGAAATAATAATTAAAAATGAAAACTTGGAGGCTGCAGTTGAAAGATATAATTTTGAAAGTAATGTTGGAGGGGATGATGAAGAGAATTCGGTTGATCGGTTGTCACCTGAGAAGTCAAATTCTTCCCAAAATGAGGAATAAATCAGAGGATGAATCCTTGTAGTGCAAGGATAGCATATTTTTTATGTACAGGAAACTCTCTAACCTAAATTCCTTCACTCTGAGACAATCCTCGAGCCCAAAATCCTTCAACCTGAAAACATTTAGTATGAAGCTTCGTAGTCTAAAACCATTCAACCTGAAGCCATTCATTATGAGACCATTCCTTCTGAAACTTTTCATTCAGAGACTCTTCAATCAGATATTCTTCAACTACAGTGTTTAATATCTACATGTCCTCAATCGGGGTCTTTACAAACTACATCCCTTCAAGCAAAAGCCCCTAACACTTGAAAAACTATTAGGGTAGAAAATCAAATAGCATCATTTCTGGCCACCCTACCTAGGAGGAGAATAAAATCTACTCAATTGCCTAAATTATCAAGGGAACAGAACTTGTCTCCTATCATGCCTCTAGGAAGATTTATTATCCTTGAGGGAGAGATATGTCTAACTAGAGAATATTTTTGTGAGAAAGAACTTGAATGATTCTTAGATTAGGATACATAGGAGAAAATGGAAATATTTAGGGATTTGGGTGAATTAGGAGAAGGAAGAGATAATGATAGGAATTTGGTTTATGGGAGAGAAGGTGAATACGGAAGCACAAAGCTCTGAAAAGGTTCAAGATTCACAGGAAATGGAGTTATATCAAGATGTGAAAAACACTAAAGACACATAGGTATTAGAAAAGATGGACTTAGACCAAGAAGTGTAGAATGTAGAAGTGGTACAAGTATTACAAAAGGTGGAAGCTTTGTTAGAATCTATGTATGTTTAAGGACTAACTGATGTGACTCAAGACCATCATGTCAACTCCTCATTAACTATGGCTCGGGAACCTCCTATTTATTTTTTAGAAAATATAGTGTAGGTCTCCTCCATCAATACTCCAACCACCATGGTCCAAGAACCTGTTGACATGGCTAATGTTCATTGTGCCAACAAGGGGAACTAACACGATCGCAAGCCCTAATTAGACCTACTTTCATTTGGAATGGCTAGTTCCAACGAGTTTTAAGGGACACCGTAAACAGTTAAGTGTGTTGATAGATTGCTTTCGGGAGGGAGACTTCAATTAAATCAACAAAATAAAATAGCTAACCTCTATGTATTAAATCATATCTATACTACTTCTAACTACTCTAATCTAGTCCTAGATATCCTAATCTATCCTGCAGAAGCATACTATAGAGGTTTAAGCATCATATATATGTTCGGCAGGACTGCTAAAGAAGATTAAACATCATGTATAGATTCAAGTCCAAATGAATCAATCATTGAATTCACAGTTGGACAAGACTATATTAAAGCTAAATTGCAATCCAATCACTCATATAGGAATCCACATTCTTTTATGGAATTAAAACTTGCAACTTATGTTTAACTTAGTTTCAAATCAGAGACCATTCACAAGTTAACCATGAAACTGAATCACATTCAATTTAACAAGACTAATAGTGAATTGTAGGTCATCAATATGCATAAATACAAATCACATTTGCATTCATGCTAGCAAAACCACTCGTATCCAAAACATATAATGAGTCTGAAACTATGGCTCCTCCTTGAACCAAACAGTCCCCTTTATTCACAATAAATCAAAATTGTTCTTCTCCAAGCCAAAAATCCCTTCTCCTTTCTTCGAAGGTAATACTTATGTGGCCTTGAATGACCCTCGGCCTTCCATGACCTTTCAAGTCCCTCTTGGCGTTACACAGATTAGTATGTACAGATGCGAAAGGTTGGCAAAATTGTCGACAAGCTAAGGTCACCCTTGGTGGAGCGTTCTCCTTCCTGGGGAAATGGATTGATCTCCTTGGAACAAGGGAGGACTGTGTATCATTTCTTAGCACCTGTGAGGAGTGGCTATCATTCTCTGTCTTTTCTTTGAAAGAAACTGAAGATGCTTCCATCATCCCCACATCTGGCATGCTTTGTAATGTATCTTGTGATGATGACATCTTGGTGGATTAGCATTGTCTTGAACGCTTCCACTGAACTGCAGGAGTGCCTTCATTATGCACTATGGCGGTCCGTCTCCCCTTTAGCAGAGTGTGTTTTGCAATACTGACACCAATGGCGCAGAGGTTTCATACTAACATATAGAGCCTTCATCTGCGGCCAGATCCACTCAAACTTGCCTGTAGAGATAATTCATATTAGCTGTGATTATAAAATATTATAGAAACACTCAAGAACAGCTCTCGCCATCATCGAAACTTCAAAAATGATAAGGCGTTGCAAAATCAAAAGGATTTATCGTGAAATAAAATGGCCCCTAGTTTAGCCAAAAATCGTGCCGTGAACGAGTTGCAATGGCACATCCCGATGGCACATTACACGCAACATCACCCCTATCGGATTTCCATTGAAAAAGCCTCGCCCTCAATATCTTTCGAAAACAAAGAAATACATAGGAAAACCCAACGGCTGGACTTGAAATATTATATGCCCAGATTCACAATTGTCAGTGGGTCTGGCAGACAGAGGCATGCTATATATATAAGCTTTGGGACAAGGCCGATAACGATATGCGATATAGCCCCGGATCCAAAACATATATGAAATATAATTGATAATACCGTCGGTTCCAGCAGATCACGAAGCATATGTGCATAAGACCCGGGCTCCCACCGATATGCGATATGCGATGGGGTTGCGGACCCGAAACACATATATGTTAAGGTTCATAAATCCCTTCGGGTCCACAATGTTACCCTTCCCTTTGGAAAACCCCGACTTCAACGTTTTTTTTAGAAACATAAGGATATAAGCGAAAAAACTGTGCATCCGGCCATATGGCCGGACTTGAAAATTAATGCATATGGTTTTATAGTCATTGGCGGGTCCAGGTGGTTATGTTGTGCCATATACATGGATTCCAGACCCCGCCGATAGCGATGAGCGATGGGTCCTGGATCCGAAACTTAATATACCTATGTTAATATGTCGTCGGGTCCAGAATATTCATCCGCCCTTTATATATAGCTTTGGGGCTTGGCCTGTTAGCGATTTGCGATGCGATGGAGGACTTACTCGCATCGCTCTTATTCATTCATGATAAGTCGGCCTTCGCCCTTTGATCAAGGTGAAGTATGATGAGTGAAAAGGGATGATTCATGTATGCTTTGTGAAGCACTTCGACTATAAAGAGTTATGAAGGTAAATGAGGTGCAATAGAGGGTTTTGTGCGTTAAGTGCATGAACGGCCATAGTAAGGGTAGGGGCGATTATATATGCGGGCCTATTTTTCCAACGACACTTATGAGGATTGAGAAAGGTCCGATGAGGGAAAAAGAGTGCAGCTTATAAATAAATCATGTTGTAGAGATATTTTCAAGGGGAGGTCTTGACTATTAAGAATTGAAGGGTTAACCCGGCATAGAGTTACAGTTTCTGAGATGAAAACAAATCATTCGGGGAAGTGATAAATCCAACTTCAAGGGGACCCATTTAATATTTGCTATCAGAGCATGTTTTAATAGGGTGGTAGTTGTGGCCACAACAAATGGCGAACCGCTGGGCGAACCAGTTATCTTTGTTTCCAAATAAACCTTGGATCAATAAAACATCAGGGTGTTAAGATAAAATTGAAATGCAAATCATACAAATGAACAGGCATGGGTTCCACTTTAACATTAATTGTTTCAGGCGGGATAAAGACAAATAGCTTCTTCTTACTGATAAGGTTTTGACATGCATTCTCCAATGGTTATTATTATGGGATGTATTGACCTTCCTTTACCTATTGCCTTCTTTCAAAAATCCTTTTGGGGCCATCACTAGTCTGTCAATACCCATTTAGGTGTGTACATCAGCGCTATATTATTCATCACACTCGATGTAGATATGTTTATCTACACTTTACATAAGAATTCCAGTGCTATATTTTCATATGGTTGAATGGGGTGCAGTCATGGATCATGCCATATTTTTAAACCGCTTAAGCAAGGTTGGGCTTGCTGTGTCAACTGATACTCTAAGCCCGGCAATAGTCCCTACTCTAACCTGCTTCCCAAACAACCTATCCTTCCATATTGGCACAAGGACTTGACATTTCTGATGAGCCCCAATTTTTGGTACAATTTGGGCTCATATTGGCGTACTTACCTTGCTCAACCATTCATCTTTTATCACTTATGCATTCATTTCTTAGTATATTCGTGTTGTTTGTAGGAAGAAGGGCAGGCATTATATCTATGTGGCTAATACATGATGATTTCAGGTTTTTGGCATTAAAGAGAGCAAAAGACCACGCAGAAGGAGACAAGGAGACAGCAAAGGTGGCATTGCAGGTTTATAGGGAGGTTGTCTACAGCCTTAAATGACTTCCCTCGTGATTGTCACCTTAACTCCGAGCTCCAACAGCTCTCCCCACCGAGCTTAAAGGCAGCCAACACGTTCTACAGGATCAGCAGTTTTACAGCAGTTTGACTTTCAGTTGGATAGCCAAGCTCCACGAATGGAGGAAGCCAGCTTGATCTTCATTGTGTATAAATATGAAGGTCGTAGCCTTTGTTAGGAGCTTTTTGACCTTTTTAACTACTATTGTAATCTCTGAGCACGAGTTACAGCTCGGTGTTTGTTTGTTTTGTAAGCCAGTTTTGGCATGACATTAGACTTTTGATTATGAATAAAGGCAAGCAGATTTGGATCTAATTCTGAGCTTTTAAGGGAGCTATAGCTCTCAGGTTAGGGCCCAACCTGAGAGCAATAGACCTCCTCTTCTTGTAATGTTATTTGCCTTTCTTTCCAGCACTTTGTTTCTTTGTTTGATATGCATTTCAAGAACACAGTCTGCTGATTTGATTTCGTTAATGAGAATTGAGTAGGATTAGTTTATGATTAAAACACTTTCAGTTGCTTAGATCAGAATAGGAGGTTTGTAATTCACTGGAGCTCCAAGAAAAAGGTTGTTAGTGCCTTCACTGCCATCTCTGTTTAGGGATTGGGGTGCAGTCTATACCAACCACCAAAAAGAACGCAGTCTTTTACTTCCATGCAAGCTGCAACATAGTCATTTTAATTGTAGATCCATCCATGCACTTTGATCTTGAACCATACTTCTTCATTTTCACTCCATGCACGACTTCTTTTCACGGTTTACATTGTTGTTCATAGGTTTAATAGCACAGGTAGCATAAGTTAATGGATTCTCGTTTTTGGTACAAGACATAAGCAATTTGTTTTATTTACACTGCTCGGTATCATTCCACTTCCTTCTTCTTCTTCCTAACCACGCCTAAAGCCATCTACTCGACCTCTGTTCAGCTCGTTTACCTTCCAACTCTTCCATTGTCCACGTAACTCCATTTTCTTGACCTTTCGTTGCTTCCATCCTTCTATCCACCAACCAACTTCATGCACTCTTTCTCCATCTTATTTCTCTGTCCCTGAGCCATCACAGCTCCATCTCCACCTTACCTATCCACCCATACCACTCCATCACTTCACCATCACCTAAAACTCCCATGGTAGAGCATCCTGTAGAAGTTAGCAGACTTCCTGTAGAATTCCTGAGTTTCCTGTAGGATCCCCTGCAGACATCCTATAGAAGCCTGCAAAATTGGTTGCCGAGCATTCGAACGTTGTGGACTTCTGTGGACTGATGCTAAGGATCCCCTGGGACCTCTCCTAGCCCCCCTGACCTTTCCCAAGCTTTCCTTCCTTTCGCACCACCTCTGCACAACCAAACCCTAATAAGAAACAAAATCATAATCACTCCAACTATTTAAGAAAAAATACAAAAACATGTTCTTTTCAATAGAAGTAGTTTAAGTTCATGCATTTAACATCATTAGAAGTAATGGCATCATTTCCAAACACTTGCACTCCCACCATTGCATCATAGAGGTTAAGCTAGTCAGATTAGGGTTTACTAGGGTTTCCATGTTTTGGTTGGCTTTCAGTTCATTTTTGCAAAGTAGATTAATTTCCTTTGAGATAGCCCTCGTCCATCATTTAGCAAGCTTCTTCTGAGAGCATATAGAAGTTGGCTTGAGCCCTAGCGGACTTGTGCCAGCTGACCAAGTGACAGATGCGACAAGAGCTAGTACTTGTGCATACAGCACCGTCGCTTCCAAGTTTGTACGAACTACCGGGTTGATAAAATTAGAGATAGGAAGCCCCAGGAGTTGTAGCATTATTGCTACAATACTGGAGCCCACCATCTTTTTGGCGCCGTTGTCAGGGAAGCGTCAGAGTATTAGTAATTGTTGCTTTTCTTCTATTTTCTTACTCTTGCCTTCTGCTAAGTAGTTTATTTCATTTCCATTCTGCAAAAGTAGCATAGACATTTCCTGCTTTCATAGATTAGCATTTCCTGCTTTCATAGATTAGCATTTCCTTCTTTCATAGATTAGCATTTCATTTCTGCAAGCGTAGACTAGTGTTTTCAATTCTGCAAGCATAGACTAGCATTTTCATTCCTGCAATTTCATTTGAGCAAAGTAGATTAGTTCTTTCCTGCTTTCAGTTTAATTCTGCATCTTTTATAGTTAGTTGTAGATCAATCTGTTTCAGTTTTGCAGGTACCAAAGAAAAAAAGCAAAAGCAATCAAAAGAAAAAGGAAGTCTTTTCCATTTCATGCCTCGTAGGAACCGAGATAAATCAGGGAAATTCCTACCCAACACCCCCACCACATCACTGAATCACCCTTCTCTCTTCTTTGGTGACAGTGACCCAGAAGAACCTATAGGTGAACATCCTGAGATATACAAAGATCCTATAGAAGAAGAAGAGTTAGAGACCACTCCATCCGAAGCTATGGCTGACAATAGAAGAGAAGATGAGAGAATAGAAGGTGCCTTCCCCATCCGAGAGACCAATGGAGAGATGAAAATGAAGAACATTAGCCCCTCCGCCTTACCTCACTTCCATGGACTGACTACTAAAGATCCTGATACCTTCCTGTTTGAGTTTGCTGTCCTTTGTAGAACCTATGACTATACTGAAGATGAGCAAAAGCTGAAACTCTTCCCTTCAACTCTTAAGGATGCAGCATTACGCTGGTTCATGGGCTTACCTGGGAATAGTATCACCACTTGGGCTTAGATGCAGCAAGCTTTCAATACCAAGTACAGGGATTACTGTAGGTCCAAGGAAACCAAGGGAGAAATCTTTCGGATGGCCATGGGAAATGATGAGTCCCTAGAGGATTATGAGGAGAGGTTCCAACATAGCTATAAGCGGGCCAGGTGCACACTTGACCCTGAATCCCTCAAGTTGGTCCTGCTCCGAGGAGTCCTTGAAGACCTCTTAGATACCCTTCACATGTTAGCTGGGGGGGACATTTACCAACTGCCTTATGAGGACATCAAGACTGTGTTTAGAAACCACTCCAGGGCAGCTCGGAAACGAGGTAGAGGAAACCTCCTCTCAACTAGTGTCCCTTTCTCCAAACATGAGCTTGCAAATCAATTAGAAGATCTCAAGAGTGAGGTGAGACAGACCATTGCCATGTAGCTAGACACATTCAGGATCCAGCAGAAGAAAGAGGAAGCTGAGAGAGCCTTGGCTGTCTTCTGCCCTAGGTGCACAAGGAGACACCCTAAGAACGAATGCCCATTGCATTCGGTTGAAGTGTGTTTCGTTTGTGAGGAGTACCATCCCACAAATCAGTGTCCAACCTTACCTGGGTTTAAAGCCATGTACCAAGGGACAGAAGCTCCCACCGAACCTCTTTATTACCTCAACCAAAGGAGGCCACAAGGATCTAGACCTTATCAGCAGGGAATGCAAGGGGCACCTCAAGCTTATTACAGCCCCAACCAATCGACTCCTATGGCTTCCTGGGGTCCCCCTGCTCATCCTTCCTGGTCCATGCCTCCTCCCTGGTCTTATCCACCTCAGTACCCTACTCAACCTACTTCTCATTCATATCATTCACATGCCCAGCCACAGCCTCAGTGGAATGCACCTCAGTCGGGGTGGAGGCCCCAATATAACACTCCTCCTGCCATTTTGCCTCCACCACCAGTTCAACCTCAGCCTTTACCTCATGCTCCTCCAAGGCAACCTCAAATGCCTGCTCAACCGAACCCGAACCCCAAAAACAGACAGGCTCAGCAGGTATACACTGGGGAAACCTCATGCCCTACCTATGTTGTGGAGATCCAGGAGATCAATCTTCGATCTGGAAAGACTCTTCCAGATCGCCAACCTCCTCCCCCAGAGGATGAGGAAGATAAACAGGAAAGTGAACCGAAGGCTATTCCACCCTTTCCTGAGAGACTAACAGGCACCACACAACCCAACCCAGAGGAGGATGAGCTTCTGGGTGAGCTCAAGCAGTTGTGTGTGAAAATACCACTTCTCCAAGCCATCAAGGATGTGCCAATATACAACAAACTGGTTAAGGAAAAGTGCTTCAAACACCCAGGCAGGCGGAAGAAAGATGCTTCAACCATTAATGTCATGGGACAACTATCTGACCTTATGCTAGGACAAGTCATCTGCCCAAAGTACCTAGATCCTGGAAGTCCTGTAGTAGATGTCCACATCAATGGCACCATCATACCTCACACCTTGATTGATCTGGGGGCTGCCATTAATGTGATGACCAGGGATACCATGCTCAAACTTAATCTTCAGGGTTCCTTGAGGAAGACCTCGACAGTACTGCAACTAGCAGATCTCTCCACCATGACTCCCGAAGGGATTGTGGAGGATGTCTTGGTCTCTATTGACTCTTGGGAATACCCTGCAGACTTCTGCAACCAAAGGCAAAGCTTACTGGATATCCTCTCATTTTGGGAAGGCCTTGGTTATCTACTGCAGATGCTTACATAAGTTGTCGTGCAGGAAACATGACCATCAAAAATGGTCCCATGTCCAAGCAGCTAGTCCTATACCCTCCTGCCCAACCCTCCTTAGAGCATGACTTACCACTCTGGTTGGAAGAAGGAGAGGAAGACGAGGTGTACTCAGCACCTCTGTGCACCTTAGATACCACTAGAAGAGACCCCCCAACCGAGGATGACTTGATCGAGACCTTGATCCAGAATCCACCTTCCAGTGCACTACCCTTAGAGAAATTGGTGGAGGATGCCCAAGCTAGCACCTTAGTGGATCTTTGTACAACCAACCCTGTTACTCCCAGAGTCAAGAATGTGGAGTTCAGCCCTGAGAGAGCATTGAAGATCAGCTCCTCCCTATCTCCTTCCCAGGAAAAGGAGCTGTGTAGCCTGTTGGCCAGCCACCTAGATGCTTTTGCTTGGAGCTATAAGGAGATGAAAGGAGTCCATCCTTCGGTCTGTACCCATCATATATACATCAAAGTGGATTGTAAACCGGTTAGGCAACCTCAGAGGAGAATGAATCCAGCCCTTAAGGACATCGTCAAGGAAGAATTGCAAAAACTGTTGGATGCCGGATTCATCTACCCCATCTCAGATAGTGAATGGGTGTCCCCTCTGGTGTTGGTTCCCAAGAAAAAAGGGAAATGGAGAATCTGTGTGGACTACCGAGAACTGAACAAAGCTACCAAGAAAGACCATTTCCCTCTACCTTTCATAGATCAAGTGTTGGATGGACTGGCAGGAAAGAAGTTCTTCTCTTTCCTGGATGGGTTTAGCGGGTACAACCAAATCCAAATCAGCCCAGAAGACCAAGATAAGACCACCTTCACTTGTCCTTGGGGTACCTTTGCCTACCGAGTTCTTCCCTTTGGGCTATGCAATGCTCATGCTACCTTCCAGAGAGCTGTCTTGAGCATCTTCTCGGAGCTGGTCCATGATGCAGTGGAAATCTATATGGATGACTTTACTCCTTATGGGGCCAACTTCCAGGAAGCATTTTCCAACCTGGGAAAAGTCCTAACCAAATGCATTGAGATGAACTTGTCCCTTAGTCCTGAAAAATGTGAATTCCTAATGACTGAAGGGACCGTGCTAGGCCATACCATTTCTTGCCAAGGGTTACAGGTGGATCCTAACAAAATTGCTCTCATCAAGAAGGTTCCACCTCCTCAAAAGGTAAGGGATGTCCGGAGTTTCTTGGGATTAGCAGGATATTACCGGAGATTCATTAAAGACTTCAGCAAGCTAGCCTCGCCATTGTTTGGCCTGTTGGCAAAAGATGCGGAGTTTAAGTGGACTGACGATTGTCAGAGGGATTTAAATGAATTGAAGGACAAGTTGGTGTCAGCCCCAATACTGAGAGGTCCAAACTGGGCCCTACCTTTCCACATCCACACTGATGCCTCGAACAAAGCCATAGGTGCAGCTTTAGGACAAGTTGAGCAAAAACTTCCATATGCCATTTACTTTGTTAGCAAAAACTTGTCCAAAGCTGAGCTAAATTACACTGTAACCGAGAAAGAATTCTCGGCTGTGGTCCATGCACTGAACAAGTTCCGACATTATATTACTGGCTACCAAACCTTTGTACATACAGACCATGCTGCAATTAGATATTTAATGAATAAACCAGATGTGAATGCTCATATTATTAGATGGTTACTTTTATTGCAGCAGTTTGATTTGACCATTGTTGACAAAACAGGTAGAGAAAATGTTGTTGCTGACTTTTTATCTAGATTGGATTTGTCTGCAGACGAGGATGGAACAGTGGATGACCAGATGCCCGATGAACATCTATTTGCTATTTTATTACTCTCTCCATGGTTTGCTGATATAGCAAACTACCTTGTTTCAGCACAGTTCCCTCCGCACCTATCTTCAAGAGAGAAGAGAAGAATCATCAGAAAAAGTGCCTCATTTACTTGGATCGGGGGCAATCTGTTCAAGCTTGGCCCCGATCAGATCTTAAGGCATTGTGTAAGGGAGGAGGAAGTCTTTGATATCCTCCTCACTTGTCATGATGGGCCTTGTGGAGGAAATTTTGCAGCAAAGAGAACTGCCTTCAAAATCCTGCAGGCAGGCTACTATTGGCCCACACTTCATCAAGATGTCAGAAGATATGTCAGCCAGTGTGACCAATGCCAAAGAATGGGGAAACCGACCCAAAGGGATGAGATGCCTCTCCAACCTCAAGTGACTCTTGAGCCATTTGAGAAGTGGGGTATGGACTTTGTGGGCCCAATCCACCCTCCTTCGAGGCAAAGGTCTTACATCATTGTGTGTACTGACTACTTGACAAAGTGGGCAGAGACTAAAGCAATCAAAGCAGCAACAGAAGAAAAGGTGGCCGAGTTCCTAAGAGAAAACATCTTCTATAAGTTTGGCTATCCAAGAGAGCTGGTCACCGATCAAGGGAGCCAGTTCACATCCAACCTGGTTGAAGATCTACTAGCTCATCACAAGATCAAGCATAGGACTTCCACCCCCTATCACTCTCAAGAAAATGGGCAGGTGGAAGTCACCAATAGAGCATTAGAAGGGATCTTGACTAAGGTGGTGAGCAGCAGCAGAAAGGACTGGGCAGATCGCCTGGTTGAAGCCACATGGGCTTACAACACCACTTGGAAGACCACCACCGGCTTCACACCTTATGAGCTGGTCTATGGGAAGAAAGCTTTGTTGTCCATTGAGTTTGAATACAACACTTTGAGGATGGCAGCTCAGCTGGACCTAGATCTCAGCCATGCACAACAAGAAAGGTTATTGCAGCTGAATGGCCTGGATGAGCACCGAATGCAGGCCCCCTTCACTCGGAAGTGGTTCAACTTCAGAGAAAGGTGTGGCATGACCAACATCTCCATGACAAGCAATTTCAGTCGGGAGATTGGGCTTTGTTGTATGACTCCAGATACAAAGATTTCAAGGGGAAGCTAAGAACCAGATGGCTAGGGCCATATTCAGTGGAAAAATGTCATGACAATGGATCTGTTCTTATTCGGACCATTGATGAGGAAGCCATCCCCATGCTTGTCAATGGGAATCGATTGAAGATCTACAGGAAGCCTCTCTCAAGACAAGAGTTCATCAAAACTATGGAGAAGGCAGTGTTGGTCATAGAGAAGGGTTCTGCCCCTGTTTTGGGCATACCCTGAAAGATCTAAAAAAAATCAAAAAAAATAAAGAAATAATAAAGATCCTTGGGTGAAAACCTTTCTAAGGCGCCCAAGGCAGGTGGTAGGGGTGAAAACCTCATTGAGGCACCCCTATTGTCTTTTCAAAACAAAAAAAAAAGATAAAGATTTGAAAAGATCCTTGAGTGAAAACCTCTCCGAGGCGCTCAGGGCAGATGGCAAGGGTGAAAACCTCATTGAGGCGCCTCTGTTATCCTTCAAAAAAAAAAAAAGGAAAAAAGAAAAAAAAAGAAAAAAGAAAAAACAAGGAAAAAACAAGGTCAGCAGATTCATTATGTAAAATTGCATGCAGGTGTTCTATGGAGGAGAGGAAGCCTCTCAACTCAAAGCCAAGGGTCCTCATCATGCAGTCAGGACACCTCACTAGCACCCCCTCCAAGAATACTCGGTTTCTCCAAGGTATGTGCAATTTTATTACAGCTTGAGTCTTCTACAGGAAGACGCATATCTTCTACAGGAAGATGCAGAGGTTCTACAGGAAGATGCAGATTTTCCACAGGAAGCTCTGTATTTCTACAGGAAACTTCCTGTAGAAGCCCAGAACGGCCCAGAATTCATTTCATGAAGAGATCTAACGGCTAAGGATCGGTTTGGACGCATGCAAGCCACTGCTATCACCCTTGCACATTGCTCTTATCTTATTCCACCATCCTTGTCGACATGCAACAAAGTTACCTGCACCAGCAAAGCAGATCGATGAGTTCTCAAGAAAAAGCAAATTGTAAACAAAAAAAACGCTGGAGATCTCATACCATATCCATCTCAGTCATCCAGAAGCCCTGAGAGCGTGATCGGGAGGCCATCCATCGTCGTGCAGCATGCACCCAAGGAGGAAGAACTGTTCCAAGAAATCCCGCGGGAGTCCTGTAACAGTTAAGCCTGCTAGAGTGGATACCATTCACAGCGCAGGCCAAATGCTATCAAACGTGGGCGCATGCAACTAAACCATCCCATCCATCGTCGGCAGCTTGTGAACATGGCCCTCCGGGCCTGTGTAAGTCCGCCAGCAGCAAGTAAATCGACTCCTCAGCGTCCAAAGAACCGAAACATCGTGTGCAGCCGCGCAGGTAAGTGTCTCGACCCTTCCTTCCATCAGATTGCATGAATGTTACTTTGATTGATTGCTAAGTGTAAAGGTGAATGGGTTGAGCGGCCGTATGGCCATTTGGCCGGCCACGTCGGCCAGTTAATGGTCTAGTTGGATGTGTGGGTGGCGGCCATGACAAAAAGAATGGGCAGCATGCACGTGAGAGTGATCCCGTCGAGAGAACGAGTTTAACCGAAGAGGCGGCGGCAGATCTGCGGGAATTGATGCGGCAGCAAGTGAACGCGTAGTTGAATGATGGGCTGACGTCACCCAACGGTCCGGCGGGGACAGCTCACCCCCCGCGCCACGGATTCCGCCGAATTCAAAATCTAATCGGCTAGATTGCACTCATGCATTTATCAACCACCGTTTTGAACGCGAGCGGCTATCCTGATCTCTCTGCAGTTCGATACGCCGAGCCTTTGGCTATCAGAACGATTGTGAAGCACACCCAAGGCGCAGACCGACTGCAGTCATCCCGAGAAATCGAACGTTGTCATTCTACAGGAACACTGTCATTCTACAGGAACGCTGTCATCCTACAGGAACGCAGTTTCTACAGGAAAGCGGGTGCCTCACGTAAAAAGGTGGCACATTAAAAAGGTAACCCTGAACTCTTCATGCAACTGGTTATTAAAGGTGGCAGAATCGTCGTCCACAGTCTGGTCATAGGAAATTGGTGAAATTATTGTCTGTTGTGCCTATACTGTCATTCTACAGGATGTCAGGGTAGTTAAACTGTGTTAAGTTCCTCAGGGATAAACTTTGTGGATTATGTGCATGACAGTAGCGTAATTCTACGCTCTACCTCAGTAGACCAAATTCCTTCCACAATCACCACCTCTGGTTAAGGAAACTGTGTTATCATGCCGGGTGGGTTTATTAGACGAGAACCCACTGATTCAACCAAATTAAGGGAAAACCAGGAGGTGGTAGAGCTCTTCACACGAGCACAATGGATATCCTTTTGTGATAAGCTGCAGGGTTACGACGATGAAGTGGCCGAAGAATTCTTGCAGGCTCTGAGGCCGAAATCCAAGACACTGGCCACAGTAAATTTCAGGGGCCTAAGCCTCAAGCTCACCCCGCAATATATCAGTCGAATCACTGAACTTCCAATGGGTCTGCCGTGGGATAAGGAAGAACGGAAGTTGAGCCAGCAGGCCAAGAAAGAATTCTTTCCACCTGAGGAGGAATTCTCGGAGGACAAAAATGGGGTGCGAAGAACAAGTTTGTTGCCACCATGGAACGAAGTTAGCCTGCAAATCATGAAATATATAACCTGTGAAGGCCGTTATAGCATCGTGTACGGGTATCACTTTCGGTTGCTCACTGAATTGAGGCACCGGATTGATCTTCCTGTAGAAAAGAAACTGAGCATTCCTTATTTCCTGCTACATTCTTTGATTGAGTATGCTACAAAGCTAAAAGAAGGCATACCGGATCAGGTAGCCCACCATGGATTGATCAAAATTCTTGTGGAGGATGCACTTCATTCATATAAGGTTCCCCTCTCATGGGAATCATTCAGGAATTTAACAAGAGATGGAGACATAAGGATGTTGACTAAAGAAAGTGGTTCCTCCAGAAGTGAGGAAAAAGAATCAGTGGCCGAGGGAAAGAAAGAAACAGGCCAGAAGACCCCGACCACAGTGCAGAAGAAAGAACAAAAGAGGAAGCATGAGAAAAAGGATGACAAAGAAGAAGGTGACACACCCATCTTGTCAGCAAGAGAAAAGAGGTTGAGGAGCAGAACGGACAAAGCTGAGGTGGTCCACATCAGCCCAGGTACCTCATCAGCACCTGCAACCGAACCAAAAAGCAAAACCCAGGCAGCAAAGCAGGCCAAGGTGGAGACACCTGTGTCTACAGGAAAGCAGAAACAGGCTTCTACAGGAAGCCCGAAAACAGAGAAAGGGTCTTCTACAGGAAGCCCGAAATTGGTCAAAACAGGGTCTTCTACAGGAAGCCCAAAATCGGTCAAGGAAGGGTCTTCTACAGGAGGCCCGAAAGTGGTTAAAGCAGGGTCTTCTACAGGAAGCCCAAAGTCAGAAAGGAAGGGGCCCTCTACAGGAAGCCCAAAGTCAGAAAGGAAGGGGCCCTCTACAGGGAGCCCTGGGAAAGCAAAACGCAAGGAAGAGAAGGCTGGCATTCTCAAAAGGGAGGCAGCAGCTGTGCTGGCCGCCCTCAGTACACCACCAAAGCCAAAGGAGAAGAGAGAGAGGGAGAGCCCTCTACCTTTTGAAGCTAGGAGAAGTCAGAGAATAAAAACGGGCAAGCCGCAGCCTCCACCCAGCAGCCAAACCATCTTAGGGGGTGTCCCTACTTCACCCAGTAAGAGATCCCCCTCCAAAACATCGGCCACCCCAAGAGGGGAAGCCCAAAAATAACTTCCTGGACACGAAAAATAGGCCAATCGGCTTCCGAAGCCCAGCTCAAGGAAATGGAAAAGAGGGAAGAAGTGCCACCACCAGGGGCAGAAGAGGCAGGGCCACCAAGAACAGGAAAGGAAGAGCATGCTCCGGGCCCTAGTTCTCGGCCAAGGACAAGGAGTTGGAGCAAGGTTGCTCAAGGATGGGCAAATATGTTAGCTGGGGGGTGATGATGAGCCCCAATTTTTGGTACAATTTGGGCTCATATTGGCCTACTTACCTTGCTCAACCATTCATCTTTTATCACTTATGCATTCATTTCTTAGTATATTCATGTTGTTTGTAGGAAGAAGGGCAAGCATTATATCTATGTGGCTAATACATGATGATTTCAGGTTTTTGGCATTAAAGAGAGCAAAAGACCACGCAGAAGGAGACAAGGAGACAGCAAAGGTGGCATTGCAGGTTTATAGGGAGGTTGTCTACAGCCTTAAATGACTTCCCTCGTGATTGTCACCTTAACTCCGAGCTCCAACAGCTCTCCCCACCGAGCTTAAAGGCAGCCAACACGTTCTACAGGATCAGCAGTTTGACTTTCAGTTGGACAGCCAAGCTCCACGAATGGAGGAAGCCAGCTTGATCTTCATTGTGTATAAATATGAAGGTCGTAACCTTTGTCAGGAGCTTTTTGACCTTTTGAACTACTATTGTAATCTCTGAGAACGAGTTACAGCTCGGTATTTGTTTGTTTTGTAAGCCAGTTTTGGCATGACATTAGACTTTTGATTATGGATAAAGGCAAGCAGATTTGGATCTAATTCTAAGCTTCTAAGGGAGCTATAGCTCTCAGGTTAGGGCCCAACCTGAGAGCAATAGACCTCCTCTTCTTGTAATGTTATTTGCCTTTCTTTCCAGCACTTTGTTTCTTTGTTTGATATGCATTTCAAGAACATAGTCTGCTGATTTGATTTCGTTAATAAGAAGTGAGTAGGATTAGTTTATGGTTAAATCACTTTTAGTTGCTTAGATCATAATAGGAGGTTTGTAATTCACTGGAGCTCCAAGAAAAAGGTTGTTAGTGCCTTCACTGCCATCTCTGTTTAGGGATTGGGGTGCAGTCTATACCAACCACCAAAAAGAACGCAGTCTTTTACTTCCATGCAAGCTGCAACATAGTCATTTTAATTGTAGATCCATCCATGCACTTTGATCTCGAACCACACTTCTTCATTTTCACTCCATGCACAACTTCTTTTCACGGTTTACATTGTTGTTCATAGGTTTAATAGCACAGGTAGCATAAGTTAATGGATTCTCGTTTTTGGTACAAGACATAAGCAATTTGTTTTATTTACACTGCTCGGTATCATTCCACTTCCTTCTTCTTCTTCCTAACCATGCCTAAAGCCATCTACTCGACCTCTGTTCAGCTCGTTTACCTTCCAACTCTTCCATTGTCCACGTAACTCCATTTTCTTGACCTTTCGTTGCTTCCATCCTTCTATCCACCAACCAACTTCGTGCACTCTTTCTCCATCTAATCTCTCTGTCCCTGAGCCATCACAGCTCCATCTCCACCTTACCTATCCACCCATACCACTCCATCACTTCACCATCACCTAAAACTCCCATGGTAGAGCATCCTGTAGAAGTTAGCAGACTTCCTGTAGAATTCCTGAGTTTCCTGTAGGATCCCCTGCAGACATCCTGTAGAAGCCTGCAAACTTGGTTGCCGAGCATCCGAACATTGTGGACTTCTGTGGACTGATGCTAAGGATCCCCTGGGACCTCTCCTAGCCCCCCTGACCTTTCCCAAGCTTTCCTTCCTTTCGCACCACCTCTGCACAACCAAACCCTAATAAGAAACAAAATCATAATCACTCCAACTATTTAAGCAAAAATACAAAAACATGTTCTTTTCAATAGAAGTAGTTTAAGTTCATGCATTTCACATCATTAGAAGTAATGGCATCATTTCCAGACACTTGCACTCCCACCATTGCATCATAGAGGTTAAGCTAGTCAGATTAGGGTTTACTAGGGTTTCCATGTTTTGGTTGGCTTTCAGTTCATTTTTGCAAAGTAGATTAATTTCCTTTGAGATAGCCCTCGTCCATCATTTAGCAAGCTTCTTCTGAGAGCATATAGAAGTTGGCTTGAGCCCTAGCGGACTTGTGCCAGCTGACCAAGTGACAGCTGCGACAAGAGCTAGTACTTGTGCATACAGCACCGTCGCTTCCAAGTTTGTACGAACTACCGGGTTGATAAAATTAGAGATAGGAAGCCCCAGGAGTTGTAGCATTATTGCTACAATACTGGAGCCCACCAATTTCCTTTTCTTTTAACTAGGTCCTTCCAGCTTTAGGCACAAGGACTAGAGCACAATTGGATTTGCCACAAGGTGAATGATAGTGAGTTTAGCCCATGAAAGGAGGTTTACTTGTAAACAATAGGTATCGGACCATTTAGTGTGGTGGATGGGACTAATGGAGAATGATTGTAAACCTTACAAGCAAGTATAGCTAGGTCTGAGTGGGATTTATTCAAAATGCAGCGTTCCTCCATGCCAGTCCATCTATAGTTACACATTTTGTTTTTAAAAAAATGCTCCGGATATCCAAGTTATCAACAGATCTTACCCAGTTCTCAACAGATGCCAATGAGTGGCTTGGTCTGAATTTCACACCTGATTTTCAAGTTCTCATGGGCTGATAAGAAGTTTGTTTGATTTGCAAGGTAATGATGGATTCAGAAACAACGGAATCATCAGCAGGTTAATGAGGAATGGAAAAGCTGGAGGCGCCGCATGAGGGAAAATCTGGGAAGAGTGAGAACAGGATGGGAGCGCCGAAGTCAGTTGGCTGAAAAAGCACTGTAATTCAAAACAGCAGGAAAATGAACTTTGTAGAAAACAAAAAGTAAAAGACAGAAATACAAATAAACTAACAGAAAAATGAAATGAACTCTAATCTACTCAAGAGGTAACCACCATGTGGTGGCTACTGGAAGTATATCTTCAGATGTTGGCCATTAACAGGGAGTTTTTCATTTTCTCCTCGCAAATTTTTCAATCTGTAAGTTCCTTGACCAATTTTTCTTCCAACTTGGAATTGGTTCAGCCATAAGTGTTGGAATGTCATCTTAAGCTGATCTCCATTAGACTCCAATTCTCGATTATATCCTGAAAACACATCTAATAGGGATAACATTTCAATCCCAAAAACGCACTGGAGAATGTGTTCTATAGGAGGGACAGGATAGCTATCTTTCTGTAATGCTTGGCTCAGGTTTCTGAAATCGATACATAGCCTGATGTTCCCAATTTTCTTTCTTATTTTCACGAGATCAGCTACCCAAGGGGTGTGCATGACCAGAGAGATGATTTTGGCATCCAAAGTTTTGTTAAACTCTTTCTTGACCAACGTTCTTGGGCGTGGGTGCATCTTTCGAAGCTTCCATTGGTAGGGCTTAACCTCCTCTTTACTCCCATTCATAAGCTTGTCATCTTCGAACACCTGCCAATTTGAGATGTTATCAGGGACGGATGGCCTAAAAATCAATTTAACATAACATTTGTTCTTATTTAATCTAAAATCAAGTGAAAGTTTAGCAGCCATACTAGCCATCAGATCAGATTTTTATTTTGCTCTCGAGGTATATATGTGGTATTAAAAGAGTCAAAACTGTCAATTAAGTTCCATACCTCATGTTGGTACCTTACCAGGTGTGGTGAATTTCAATGTATCATTTTCCTTACCCGATCCCTGATTATATATGAGTCACCAAAGGCTTTAAGATTTTTTACATTCATATCAATGGCTTTCTTCAGGCTTTGCAGCGAGCCTTCATATTCTATTGTATTGTCGATGCATACAAACTCTAACCGGGTGGCCATCAAATGTTGTTTCCCTTTCGGGTCGATGAGAATGCTCCCAATACCTACACCTTCAAGGCAGTCAGAACCATCAAAATAGAGTGTCAAGAACATAGAATCCAATGTTACATCAATTGAACCACTATCTAAGAGACTATTCCTATCATATACTATAATACAAGATAGTTTATCAGTTGGATTATGGGAGAGAATTTCCAACTGCGTGTATGTCAAAGTTTCTTCATCTATTTCTGCAAGGAATTCTCCAAAACAGGTTTTTGTAGCATAAACATTGAAACTATAGTTCCCAAGGATGGAGTTGGTAAAAATTACAGGTTCATTGGGACCATTTAGTTCCATTACCACATACTTCATGTATCTTTCCCTATCAACTCTTAGCATATCACCTTTTCCCTTCTCAAGCAACAAGAGATGGGACCAATCAGTCGAGAAGTATCCATTCAATTTTGCTGACCAGTCCCTGCTAAGCAGCATTTCATAAGCCTTGAGTATATCGACTACCACTATATCAATGACTTGTGTGTACTGTGGTTTAGCAACTATCCGAATCAACATATTTCAATTCTCCAATTACTTTCATATTTGTCCTATCTAATTGCATGATTCGAGTTCCAATTTTTTCAGGTATGGCCTGAAGTCTTTTAGCAACAGCATAAGGCATAACAGTGGATGAGGCATCAGAATCTACCAAGCAATTGTGGACGTTCATGTTGAAAATTTCAAACGTGATGAGGAATGGTGGAGTCATAGATTTCTATTTCCTCCCTATCATGGCTACGCTAACATCTTGGGGTTTTCGATTCATTTTAGATAACGTGGCCTCCATAGCTAATGGTATTTGGGCTGCACTAGTGGTACTAACAGCTTTGGACATTGGCTTCTTGGTTTGGGTGCTTGGGGTGGTGGGTGTTTTGCAGTTCCACTCATTCATAGCTTTTAGCAGCAAATCTCTTTGTTGCGTTAATTTTAACAAGTCAAAATATGTGATATTAGCCCTAGACTTCTTGAGATCATCCACAATATTGTAATAAATGTTATAAACAGGATAGGGTGGAGTAAACATACCTTTTTTTCCATTCTTAGGTGGGATTTTACCATCTTGAGTAGCCTTTGTTGCAGTGGGAGATGCATTTTCTTTCTCTAGGTGACTTGCAACAAGGGTATTCTTGGATTGACCGCCAGGCCTACTCTTCTCGATAGGAACTTTGGGAGCGGATGCTTTCATAGGGTGAACATCTTGCTTTGTTCGGTCTAAGGGCTTTATCGCACCTGGGAGCGGCCCTTTACTTCGCGTGTGGATTTCATTAGCGTTGATTTCTACAGTGTTATCTCCTTCATCGTCGTTCTCATTACTATGGAAATCCCACAACACATTAATTTGGGTTTCCTCATTCGAGGGTTCTTCTACTTGGTATTCCTCCTCATCTCCTTATCCTGGTTCGATCTCTAGCATAGGTTCTTCTTTGTTAAGGAGAGATCCAATCATATCCAACTCTTCTGTGTTTAAAGCCCCTTCATTAGGTGGAGCAGGCAATGCAAGTTGACCATGACCACCTTCTATTTTCTTTCGATAGAAAGGTTTGAACGGTTTTCTATTATTATAATCTCCTCCATTCCCGCTTGTACGCTCTCTAGCATTTCTTTTCATATTGATCACTGTATTTTTTAGTTTCTTAATGATCTGATGCAAACTTTCCACATCTGTGGCATCCTTTTCTTTGGTCTCATCCACTTTGTTGCCACTCCCACTACTCTTCTTGGATGATTGAGAGGCTTTCTTCACTTCAGTTGTATAATGACATGCTGTGAGGCTGCTCATTTCATTTTCAACTTTCACCACTTCATCGATAGCACCTTGTAAGGTTTTCACATTACTCCTTTTAATCCACATCGTAAGGATAGGGAGAGCAGAGACATAGAACTCCATGAGCACTTCATCAATAGGTCTAGTATTAGCTAGGATTATATTGAATAGAGTTTTGAATTGAATGTTAAAATCCTTTACTTTCTCGTTGGTTTCCATTTTCAGATGGGATAGTTCTAAAACTAAGGCTCCAGGTGTTTTTTCATCATCAAACTTGTTTAAAAAGGCCTGTTGAAAAGCATCCCAAGAGGTGATTGACCCTATTCTCAAGTTGAAATACCATGTGGAGGCTGCACCAATCAAAGTAAAAGAGAATAGGTGGCACACCACATCTTCATCGGTGACCCCCAACCCGCGCAAGGCTAGGAAGAAAGAGCGAATATGGTTATCAACAGTATCTCCCCGCTCAGGGTCGAAATTAGGGAACACTCTTTATACATTTTTGGGTAAGGGATGTTGCTGCCCAGGTACCGCTATAGCATCTTGTGCAAGCTAGGGAAGGAGTGCTCCTGGAGGAGGTGGGGGTTGATTCCCTCCCGGAGGAGGAGGTGGAGGTTGATTCCCACCTAGAGGGGTAACGTTGGCCATACTATGGACAGGGAAGTTTTGGTTGGAGGCTTCTTTATTAGGATTCTCAAAATCAAGCGAGGAGTTACCTTTAGAAGGGGAATCCTCAGGAATTTCTTCCCAAGGGGTGTCGATAATTTGCAAGGATTATAGCACAATATATTCGACAAAGGTGGTTGTAGATGTATCTTCGCTTAGGGTAAAGATCCTTGGCTTTCTCTTAGTTTTCGGAGGTAAAGAGTGAAAGATGGGAAGTTGAGAGAGGGAATGAGTGTAAGCCTGAGTAAGCGTTCTGACTAGTTGTTCCTGAGTAACAGGATACTCCCACAGTCTCTCTTCCTTGGGTGACTCAGAAAAAGGACTTAGAGAGGTCTCTGTTTCTTCGAAATGAGGCTCTTTCAAAAGGGTGGAGTGGTCTTTTCAGCCTTTACGATCCATACATTAATCCTTTTGAATCCATGTGTGGCACTTATAGATGAAATTTTAAAAAGTTGTGGAAGGTGGTTCAAGCCCTCCTTCTAGCGCCAATTTCTTGACATGGTTAATGTTCGTTGTGCCAACAAAGGGAACTAACATGATTGCAAGCCCCAATTAGACCTGCTTTCGTTTGGCTAGTTCCAACGGGTTTAAGGGACCCTGTAAACTGTTAAGTGCGTTGATAGATTGCTTCCGGGAGGGAGACTTCGATTAAATCAACAAAATAAAACATCTAACATATATGTATTAAATCCTATCTATACTACTTCTAAGTACTCTAATCTAGTCCTAGCTATCCTAATCTATCCTGCAGAAGCATAATACAGCGGTTTAAACATCATATATATGTTCGGCAGGAGTGCAATAAAGAAGATTAAACATCATGTATCGATTCAAGTCCAAATGAATCAATCATTGAATTCACAGCTGGACAAGACTGTATTAAAGCTAAATTGCAATCCAATCACTCATATAGGAATCCACATTCTTTTATGGAATTAAAACTTGCAACTGATGTTTAACTTAGTTTCAAATCAGAGACCATTCACAAGTTAACCATGAAACTGAATCACATTCAATTTAACAAGACTAATATTGAACTATAGGTCATCAATATGCATAATTACAAATGACATTTACATTCATGCCAGCAACAACACTCTTATCCAAAACATATAATGAATCTGAAACTACAGATCCTCCTTGAACCAAACAGTCTCCTTTATTCACAATAAATCAAAATTGTTCTTCTCCGAGCCAAAAATCCCTTCTCCTTTCTTCGAAGGTAATATTTATGTAGCCTTGAACGGCCCTCAGCCTTCCATGACCTTTCAGTTCCCTCTTGTTGTTACACATATTAGTATGTACAGATGTGAAAGGTTGGTGAAACTGTCGACAAGCTAAGGTCACCCTTGGTGGAGCGTTCTCCTTCCTGGGGAAATGGATGGATCTCCTTGGAACAAGGGAGGACTGTGTATCATTTCTTAGCACCTGTGAGGAGTGGCTATCATTCTCTGTCTTTTCTTTGAAAGAAACTGAAGATTCTTCCATCATCCCCACATCTGGCATGCTTTGTAATGTATCTTGTGATGATGACATCTTGGTGGATTAGCGTTGTCCTGAACGCTTCCACTGAACTGCAGGAGCGCCTTCATTATGCACTATGGCAGTCTGTCTCCCCTTTAGCAGAGTGTGTTTTGCAATACCGACACTGGTGGCGTAGAGGTGTCATCCTGACATATAGCGCCTTCATCTGCAGCCGGATCCACTCAAACTCGCTTGTAGAGATAATTCGTATTAGCTGTGATTATAAAATATGATAGAAACGCTCAAGAACAGCTCTCGCCATCATCGAAACTTCAAAAATGATAAGGCGCTGTGAAATCAAAAGGAGTTATCGTGAAAGAAAATGGCCCCTGGTTTAGCCAAAAATCATGCCGCCAATGAGTCATAATGGCATATCCTGATGGCACATTACACGCAACATCACCCCTATTGGATTTCATTTGAAAAAGAATCACCCTCAATATCTTTCGAAAACAAAGAAATACACAGGAAAACCCGAGTCTAGCCGTTAGGCCGGACTTGAAATATTATATGCCAGATTCACAATTTTCGGCGGGTCCGGCACAGATAGGCACGCTATATATATAAGCTTTGGGACAAGGCCGATAGTGATGTGCGATATAGCCCCGGATCTGAAACATATATGAAATATAATTGATAATACTGTCGAATCTAGAAGATCGTGATGCATATGTGCATAAGACCCGAGCTCCCGCCGATATGCGATATGTGATATGCGATGGGGCTACGGACCCGAAACACATATATGTTAAGGTTCATAAATCCCTTCAGGTCCGCAATGTTACCCTTCCCTTTGGAAAACCCCGACTTCAATGTTTTTCCGGAAACATAAGGATATAAGCGAAAAACCTGTGTATCCGGCCATAAGGCCGAACTTGAAAATTAATGTGCCCGGTTTTATAATCATCAGTGGGTCCAGGTGGTTATGGTGCACCATATACATAGATTCTAAACCCCACCGATAGCGATGAGCGATGGGTCCCGGATCCGAAACATAATATACCTCTGTTAATATGGCCGTCGGGTCCGGAATATTTATGCACCCTTTATATATAGCTTTGGGGCTTGGCCGATTAGCGATTTGCGATGCGGTGGAGGACTTACTCGCATCGCTCTTATTCATTCATGATAAACCAGCCTTCGCCCTTTGATCAAGGCAAAGTGCGATGAGCGAAAAGGGATGATTCATGTATGCTTTGCGAAGCACTTCGGCTATAAAGAGTTATGAAGGCAAATGAGGTGTGATAGAGGGTTTTGTGCGTTAAGTGCATGAACAGCCATAGTAAGGGTAGGGGTGATTATATATGCGGGCCTATTTTGCCAGAGACACTTATGAGGATTAAGAAAGGTCTGACGAGGGAACAAGAGTGAAGGTTATAAATAAATCATACTGCGGAGATATTTTCAAGGGGAGGTCTTGACCATTAAGAATTGAAGGGTTAACCCGGCATAGAGTTAGAGTTTCTGAGATGAAAGCAGATCATTCGGGGAAGTGAAAAATCCAGCTTCAAGGGGACCCATTTAAAATTGCTATCAGAGAATATTTTAATAGGGTGGTAGTTATGGCCACAATAGAACCCTCCACTAATTCTGAAACCACCATGGTCCAAGAACCCTCCAATGATTATGCAACCACTACGGTCCAAGAAACCTCCACCAATTCTCCAATCATCATGGTTCAAGAACCCTGTATTGACTTTCTAACCACTAAAGTTCAAGAACCTCTTGTTGACTCTTTAGCCACTATGGCTCAATAACCTCTTTTCAATTATCCAGTTACTATATCGCAATACCTTCCTGATGATTTGTAGAAGATGAAGTTCAAATTCCTCGTATTGTTCCTTCAACAACCCCTTCTGGATGTTATAAACAAAAACCTAAGAGTCCTACAATTATGAGAGACAAAAAGAGGAACTAACTTTTGAGAAAGGTTGTTACATCAAATAAGGAAAATTCCACCTTCAAAAGGAATATACAAGAGTTGGAAAGACAACTGGCAGCTAGGAAACATCACACTAGTCAAAAAAGGAAAGTTACGAGAAAACATAGGGCTAGTAAAAAGAGGAAACTTTTTTATTGTCAAACTATGGAAACACAAACTGAAGAAATCATTTTGATTGAAATTGGAGTAAAAACAGACGTTGTTCCTTCATACTCTCCATTAATATTGGAAGTTTAGGTTCAAAACTTGAAGAGAATTGTTTTCAAATACCAAAAAGAGATAGTCCCTCAAAGCCAATATTAGAAATTGAGTAAGCAATTTTGTGAACTGCAAAATGTAGAGTTAGAAATAGTTGTAGAATTAGATGTTTCTCAAGAAAAAATTTAGAATTTACACGGGCAAGTTCAAGAGATAACTCAGGAGAAAAATGAAATTTGATCTATGATTCCAGGTATTATGGATTGTAGGGCTCCATCTTGTATTTATGCTTTATTTTTAGTAGAGCAGTATTTGATGCTAAAAATTCAACTTTTGCAGTATGGTTTTGTCTTATGAATTTACTGATGTCCTGGAATTTATATTTATCTTCCATAAACAAAGTGAACCTATAAAATATATTTTATGTGAATTGTACATGCACAATTTCTTACTTATGGAGCAGAGGGATCAAAACATTGTGCCATTTTTTGGGGATGTTCAACTCCAAGATTATATACTCTTTGCTTAGAACTAGATCAAGTGGAAGAAGGCTTGTAATACTTTTTAGAAAAATGAGAAGAATTGGGAATTATGGGTTAGAGGAGAACCCAAAAATGCATTTTTTTTCATTCTGTGGACATAATAGATTTTCCAAATGGTCAGATGTTCCTTCTACCCTCAAATCCATTCACGTGAGAGTACTAATTACAGGAAAATAATACCTAAAATATATTTCAAAAGATGCAATCAAAGGGGCTAAGTTGAGATGTACAAGATCCTCATGAGAATTTAAATATAGAGATCCTTCCAGCCTTCATAATTTTCAACAATCCCTTTCTCAGATTGATTATTATATTGTTATTGTGATGGAAGTGGATGCCAATTGGATGGTATGTAGATATCCTTGCTCTATGACATGATGTACATTGTCACATTATCAATCTAATTATGAGCTCTCTACACAAGGTGAGTATTTCGCTTTTCAAGAGATCAAAACTAGAGTTACATTCAGAAAGCAAGGGGAGGAAACTTATGAAGCCTATTCCCTTACTACTCTACATGTCAATTACATGTTTGCTCCATAGAGAATAATTGCATGACGACATGCAATCAGGTTAGTTGGGGGTGATGTTTGGCCTTGTAATTTCTTTATTTCTTCTATTTAATTCCTTAGTTCTTATATCAATCTATTGTCCTTTTTATGCACATTTATATTATTTTGTTTATTATGATCCAAACCTTAGTGAAATTTATTTATTTATGAAATTATGTTTTAATGAAAAGAACAGGGTCATTTTACCTATAATTAAGCTAACAATTCGTGGAACAATACTTTACTGTAAACAGGGATTTCGAGGATGGACGTGGGCCAGTTGAATCAAGGATGATTCTTGGTTGATCTAGGTGGGAGTTGCTCCTATAATGAGTTAGTTACAAAAACATAGTTTTTGGTATTTTTGTCGAAGATAGAAGATTTATCTTAATTTAGAAAGAACGTCCTGAGAGTCTCTTATTCTCAGGACATTCCTAATTTTGCAACATTCTATTATAATTCCTTTTTTTAATATAAAAGAGAGGGAGTCACCTTTAGGAAGATGATGAAAAGTTGTTGAACATTAAGTCGGATTGATGAATTAAGTTCTAATTGTATTTACTTTTTGAGAATTCTTAATGCAAAGAACTATCAATTGAATTTCAGTTTTCGTTATTCATATTTTAACTTGAGTTTCTTCTAAAGACAGAATGACATTGGGCCCACTCTCCTGGACAAGGTGTTGTCTCATTCGTGTAAAATCAATTAGTTTAGTTTAGTGTTGTTATTTTTTAATTAGTTTTTGTTTCTCTATCTGAGTGATAAATACTTATTGTGAGTTTCACTTATATTTTTGATAACAATCTAGTTTATTGCATCATTTATTAATTGGTGTTCCTCATCTGTGTGTGTGTGTGTGTGTGTGTGTGTGTGCGCGCGCGTGCGTGTGTGTGTGTGTGTGTGTCCTTATTTCCTCATTTTCGTTTCTTGAAATAGGAGTTGTTGTTACTTAGTGATATCTTTTGGTTTATCTCTTGACTGTTAAATATCTGAAAGTGTGTCAAATTAGGATTTAAGTCTTTGTATGTTGTCCCTTGATTGAGTTCATAGATTGAATTGTTATCTAAAGTAGTATAATTGATTAGTTATATATATGAATCTCATGTATACAAGCAAGTTTTTGATTTAGCTTAGACATAGAGTTATTTTCATTCTTTTCATTTACTCTTTGCACTTTAATTTTTTTATTTGTTAAGTGTTGCTAGATCTAAGATATTGTAAGGGTGAGCATAGGAAAGAGTAATACCATAGAGGATTTCATGCAGTACTAGTATTTGCCTCTGGAAGTTCTCTGCATAGATTTTGTTGACTGGCTTGAAATAAAAATATGCTTCCTAGGTTGATAAATTAATGTTTAGGTAGTTAGTTGTTTATTTTGAACAATTAAAATCTCCAACACCCTCATCAAAATTGTTCTCATTCTCTGCATGCCATTTCTTCATGTTGGAACTACACCTGAGTTTTCTACCTTCTATGTTTGTCAATTGAAGACCTAATGCACTTGACTACCCCTTTGCCCATTTATGTCGTAGCTCTGAAAAATGCTCATCTTCATGCTTTTCAAATCTCTTTTGTGTATGCTTAGGAAACATTGGCATTTTGATGCCTCCTCCAATCTTGCGCCCATTCCTCTCTCGCATCATTTAAAACCCTAGAAATGCATGCTACTCTTCTCTAGTAGAATCTCTTCTATCTATTGTAACCCTAATTACCTGCAATTATGCTTCAGAGACATCCATATCCATATCCAAATAAAATATCAGTTCTTTATGTGCAATAGTCATCCAAAACTAGTCTTGGATATGAAAATGATGTGTCCTTTCATATTCCATAATACTCTAAACCATCAACTTTCATACCATTGGGTTTCTTTAGGACAATTCATCTTCACTTTCTCCTCTTCCACGACCACTAAGTCAGACTCTAAAATGTTAACATTGTGATCATGTTGGCCATGTGAAATATTAGTTTTTTTTATCTTCACTCTTGTGAGTATTGTGGAAAACATAGCCACCATTCAGATAGATGCTCTAGACATAAGACTCCCACAAGAGTGAATATTCACATTGTATGGATCACTTCTTGGCAATGGTCTTCAACATCCAAGAAGATATATTGGTCATACCCCAGAATTCATTCTCAATTATTGACATGTCTTGTAGTGGAGATTTCTTCATATTCTCACCTTGTATCTAACCCAGGGGGGATTGATGGTTAGCTACCAAATTCAGATATTTATCAAGCAAGCTTGAACCACAACCTAAACCAAAACCAACTGCTAGATCCTAGAACCAAAGTTA
Organism: Pinus tabuliformis; assembly: GCA_031772625.1. Lineage (NCBI taxonomy): Eukaryota > Viridiplantae > Streptophyta > Pinopsida > Pinales > Pinaceae > Pinus > Pinus tabuliformis. The sequence continues at coordinate 1,013,141,067 of CM062805.1, read as the reverse complement.
GTTTTTGTACACAATCTTGGTAAGCACGAAAAACTCTTCTGAAAAGGTAAACCGTGAGAAGAGATGGCAAGTCGGACTAGGCGTAGAGACACAAAGATGCACAAGGATAAATTTGAGAGCCAAATCGACTTGACAAGGATGGTGAAAATTCATTTCCACTTAACATGGATGGCATATAGGAATGTTATATCAAGTTGGAATTACTTATGCACATACAACAGACACAATTTTGACATCTCAAAAAAATTAACTGCGAACAGGGATGAAGATTTTTTATCATCTTTTTGTCCTTTGAAGTTTTCAAGGCAATTGGAAAATCTTCAACCCTATCTAATATTAAATTTTCTAATATGTTATAATTGTGTCTATTATACCTACAGAGATAATTCTAGCCTAATATAACATTCCTATACACCACCCATTTCAAGTGGAAATGGATCTGTGTCATGCCTATAAAGTAAATGTGGCTCCCATATTTGTTGTTGCGTGTCTTAGTGCCTCTATGCTTAGACTCAATTTCCAAATCTGCTCATTGTTTACCTTATTAGAAGAATTTCCTCTGCTCACCAAACTTGTGTATAGAAATTGACTCTAGCTCTAAACTCTGGTAGTTGGCTTTGGTCAAAGGGTGAAGATCAAAACATTGATCTTTCACATGGCCAACACGTTCACAATTTTGGAATTTGATAATATGATTTAATGATTTTCGAACAGGAGTAAGTGAAGGCGAACAACCCTTAGAAACCCAACACTATGAAACTGGATGGGTTTAGAATAGTCTAGAATATGAAAGGATACATGACCGATTTTGTCCTTATTGTTGACAACTTATTCCCAAGGTCTAATGATGACCTTTGGAAATGCAACTTAAACCTCTACATCTTCATCCAAATTTTCTCCCGAAATTGCCTCACTGATTTTATCAATTTTTTAGTGTTGACGGAAGTTAATTCAAGCAAGCTCTGATACCATGTTAAACACATGCAAAATTGATAGGTAATATTTAGATAACTCATGTTATTTCATTCTATTCACAAGATGTACATATTACTACATAGTTTTCTAACCTTAGTTTTCATCTTCGAAGGGTTCATTTGGACTTCAATGATTGTTGGAAATCCTCCACACCAACCCTAATGTATTTGGTGTCCAACAGCTACCTATATTTAGCAGACCCCTTCTGTGTTTAAACTCAAATTTTATTAATTATTTTGATTTAATTAATGTCAATACATGCTTCTCTTAGAAATTTATTCTTTTGAAGCTTAATATAAGATCCCCACATTTAAAGTATAGCATGTTGATTTAACTATCAATTAAAAAGTTAACTCATAAAATTGTTTTTATTTTTAAGTGAATCATATATTGATATTTATATAAATTTCATTAAGTTATGATTTATTATGACCTAAAATATATTAATAATGAGAACCATCACTACTCACTTTATCTTAAGTGATGCAACACATACACCATCACATAATTATCACATATATTTTTTAATATGGTTCACGGACATTGAGTGGCCACTACATCCACTAGAAAATCCAGATAGATCAACACGAAGGGATCTACACTCCAACAAAACTAGCAAGGCCTAAACCCAAGGGCATCGAGTATATTTGACCTCGTGACCTCCCGATAGACGAGATACTTAGCAACAGGAACTCGACCAATTAAACTCTCCCTTGGGGCTACATAATTTTCCCATATATAGGATCATTAGCTAAGATATTGCTAACTGGTCACTAAGTGGAATAATCATGTCATGGTTTATTGGGTCATTTCATATTTTTGTTTAGTTACATAGATTATGTCTTGATGAGGTAATGATGATTATATGATTCTCTACATCATAGTCAAGGCACAATATGTTATCATCCTACAAGAGCTTTATGCAATGCATACATGCTTAAAATGGCACTATTTCTACCATGAAATAGTAAGCACTTTTAAATCAAAAATTATTTTCCTACTATGATCCATCCTTTTCTCTATAATTTCTTTTGTTTAAGATTAATTTTCTCAAAACTAAACTCCATACCTATCAAGTTTATAATATATATACCTACATGATACTTACCTACATAGGTCAATGCAACTTTCAATTTTCAATGTTTCAATGTAGGAGTGGAATTAGGAGTGCATGTATTCTAGACACATTTGTAACCTTGGAGAAATATTATTCAATGAGGAAAATCCTTGAACCTTATTTCCAATTTTAACATGTATCAATCCAACACTCATCATTTAAGTGTCCATACTTCTTGTTTTAAAAACATCACTTTGCTTCTTAAGTGTCCCAGTAGGAGTGGAGTTAGGAAAGCCTATTATTCTAAAAATTATTGTTTGGTTACCCCTTGGAAGTGACAAAAATATTAGAATTAGATTTCTTCAAGGTGAGAGAGTTAGGTTTTTGTAGCTATAGTTGATCATTAAACCTCACTAGAAAGCAAGATCCTTTGATTTAATAGGAAAGAGTTACAGCTCCTTCTAAATTTAGGAAAGGAGTCAAAAATAAACTCATCATGGGTAACATTTGAAAACTATCTACCTCTAATTTTAAAGACATTTAGACGAAAATTTCAATGAATTATTGAATTATTTTTATCAGGATCTGACATGTACATATCTCTCTCCATCACCACTTTGAATGAGGAGGGACACTTTGTCAATTTTTCCTTTGAATTGAACCCTTTGAAGTTACTTAACTCATTTTAATTTGAAATAATCCTTGTTTCATGGGTCCACCATGGATCATAGACCACACATGACACCTTTTATGAAGTATTAGTGGTCCAACTTGAATGTTCTTGTATCGAGTTACCCTTTGAAACATATTACCTTAGTTCATTTGAATGTAATACATAATGACTAGGTCATTGGGTCATACTCCATCTTTGGCCCATTTAGCTTATTTAATGAACCCATAAGTCTCAATCCAAATATCATCCTAATACCCACCAAGACCATTGGACCCCTTTCAAATAACCCATCAAGCCTATTCAAAATTTCACATCGATCCCTTCTTAAAGATAAGCTCATTTCCTAAGCAAAGGCCATTGACATTATATAGGTGTTCCATCCAATTTGAGGGCAAAGCCATTTAGCCCTCATGAAATGTCACCCATTGGGCCCTTTTAAATGTTCAAATCAAAGCATAAAATATTCGTTGTCATACCTATTATGAAATATCTACCCCATAGACCATAAAGCCTCTTAAAAATATGTTTATTGGCCATGTTTTTAAGATCTTCCCAAATAGATAATTTTAAAAGATGTCATTTCAAAATATAGAAACAATCCCATTGAGCCATTTTTAAATATCCCATAGGGCCTCTCTCAAAGATGTGCTTAATCAAAAGCAACAACACATCAAACCAATTTGAAGGATGTCTCAAAATTCTATTTGAAATAACATCTTGTGAATGCTCCTAATAGACCATTAGGATAATTTAAAAGAACATATTTTAATCATCTTGAAATCCCATCAATCCAATTTAATAGAATAAATTTCAAACACCCTTGGTCAACCATCCACATAATTCAAAAGAACAACTTTCAAATTTTAGCTATAAGCCATCAAACCTCTTTCAAATGTGTCACTTCAAAACATGGAGACAAGACCATCAAGAAATTTCAAAAAATCCCATAGATCATGTTGCGAAGATGTTCCCAATAAAATGAAAAGGGCAATTGAGCCATTTTGAAATATTCAACTGATCACCTTCCCAATATTTCATCAAGACTTTTCCAAATTTCTTCCTAACTTCGAAAAGGAGGAGGTAAAGACCATACACCACATTTTTTAGTGACATTTTGAATATAAATAATGGGGATTTGGCCCATTGAAAAGCACTTTCAAACTAAGGCAATTGGCATAAGCACACTTCAAAGAAAAACAAGATCCAACCAAGCTTCACTCAAATCTAACACTTCAAAGGAAAAAATTGGATCTAAACTTAAATAAAGTCTTGTAGGCTTCAAATAACTCTCAAACTTAGAATCTTTGAAGGCTCCTTTGAAACACCCCACTTTATATTAGCATTTGGCATACAACCATGTCAATATGCACAAAGGATTTGAATTGGATCTTAACATACAACTTGTGATAGAAAAATTATTATAATGAGAGGGAGCAGTAAATTAGTATAATGGCCGATTTTAACAATTATCAACAATATATAGTATTTCAAATCATTCAACAATCAATTATGTAAACAGCGCATAAAAAAACCAGATGTACATGGAAACCCATAAAGGGAAAAAACCGCAAAACTTATGTTTGAATATTGTTGTAGGTTGCAACCTACTATTACATTAGCATTTCTGGATCCAACCAGAAGAAGACACTCGTCCCCTGAATTTACAAGCATGCACTTGAAATAAGCACCAACTTCATGATCCTTACAGACTCCAACCTGAAGGAAGTACCAATTCCTTGATCTTTACAGTTTCCAGCCTGAAGGAAGCACCAATTCTTTGATCTTTATAGGCTCCAACCTGAAGGAAGCACCCACTCCCTAAAATTTACAGACACCAAACTTAAGGAAGCACCCACTCCCTGATGTGTAGGCACTAACCTGATTTTGATAGTAGATCCCTCTTTCATTCAAACTTATTTGATTTTACTCCAAATTTTCGTTGTTCTAAACCGTGTACTTCCCACACTCCTATTCAACTGACTGTCAACACATTTCATTATGTCCTTCTGGAATTTGTTCAACAACTTTTCTTTTGACCTAGATATGATTACAAAACTCATATCTACATTTCCCTCTTTAGCCACAGCAAGCTTAACATCTCATGTTTGGATTTTGTGTGTATACCACATTTAGGTCATCATTATGTAGCTTACACACATCGTCTCTCTGTCTGTTGCAATACACACAACAATTTCAGCTTTGTATTCACCTCCAACATAGCTCAAATCTTACATCCCCAATACTTTTCATCTCTTATGATTATTTAAAAATCCATGTGTTAATTTCTCATCGGAGAACCACACTAAGTCTTGTGTCATTCTCTTCTTCTTTTATATATTTAGTCCTTTAACTACCGTGGGCATAAATCCATGGTATTTACCCATAGAATTTCTGACTTGATTGTATCTGTATTTTCACCTTCACAATGAGAATACGAGTCACTTCATATTCACTCGTCAAAATACCTTCAGCATTTATATCTTCTATTATCAACCATACTTTCATTAGAGCCTTCTTTCGACTTTAACAGTTCGAGTGTTTTTCCAATTTTTGTCCCAAAACCACCAAATTTTTAATCATCAAATCTAGCACCCGAACACCAAAATTTATCCATTATATCCCTTTATATTCAACTCCCTTATGCATAATATTTAGGTCCAAAACCATGGGCTTAAACCCAAATCCTCTTTTCTCCCATCGAACTGTTAGGATTTTCTCCATGCATTGTCACATCCCAATGACCTGAGGCCAATAGGTCCCCAGGTGTTCATTCCATATCGCATTGTGACTGAAGGCCATGACTAAGGGTTAGTACTCCATCAGCCCATCACTCACCACTCATCATCCTTTGTCTATACCTATTGTTGCTTTGACTGTCTATGGTCGATATGCCCCTAAGCACTCATATGCCATCCCCTACAACTGGGGGTTGTGACCACTACGTTGCTTCTCATCGCTCGCTACCTAGAATTTGAGTCTTTTCTACCCTTTACTGGTAGTCTAATAGATAGAACCATCATAAGATGATGCTACAATTGATGGACCAAACTCTGTTTGATGCCTCATCGCTTGTCATCCTACTCTTGGATGGCATTCACATTTCTTATTCTCATGCCAATGTGCATTGGGTGATGGCTGATGGCCCCACTACATGAAATCACGAAGAACACAAAATTATCTTAACAATGTGAATATTTTTAAAACCATTCCTTGGCGCATATCCTGAGGTATCCCAAGATGCCATGCATGTCCATTTGCACCAATTAAATCCTAACACATGTCCTTTGTTTACATTTACAATTTCCAAATCACTTTCAGCCACATGTTTTTCCATGTCACTACTATGTGTCATTGAAAAAGGGCCACTTGTCCACCCTAAAATGAAAAATCCACCTGTCCTATGTCACGTGCATAGAGTTACACTTTTCATCCTATACACGTGCACCTACTAGTTATCTCCACATCATTGCCACCTGCCACATGGAGGTGCCACATTGTTCGCTTTCTACCTCACCATTGTGTTCATTTACGTGCAAAGTTTAGACTTGGAAATTTGACAAGTGCTTAGGCATTGGATGCCTAGCCCCTTGTGCCCAAGGGTTGTGACCGAGGGCCTTTCCACTCACTTTCTATTGTTGTTATTTTCACATCGAATGGACCAAGAAGTGTGATAAGCATTTGGGAACTTAAGCCCAACTCCCTGTGATCATAGGCTAGGAACAATGACTTACCGCTCCATTTCTCATTGGCCTTCGTGCTTCCTCCTGAGCTTCTTTCAACTTTGGCAATAGTCTGATGAGGGGCCCACGTTGGAATGATGACCATTTAGAACCTTTCTTGAACTGCAATACTTAAAATTGATTTGTCTTCTCATTCCTTGGGATTTAGGTCAAGTTCCATATACCATTGGAAAGCTCTCTAAGAGAGCTAACTAACCAAGCAGTTTTCATGTGCTTTTGAGAAATTCACATATAGATAAATGCCTTCAAATATAGGCTACTCAACAATAACCAAGGCATCATAGGCTTAGCACATTTTTAATCAAAATAACCAATACATCAATAACAGCATAAGACTTATGCATTAAAACCTCAACAAGCTCCTGTTGAACTTGGCACTGCTTGACATCAATGAAAATAATTGCCAACATGCTCAACAACTTGGAATGCATCACATAATTCCAAATAGGTGTAGTATAAATTTGAATGCAAAAACACTAGTAAGTTGGTCTAAATTATAAAGGCATGTAGCCTATTAATGTGACCATCATACATACATAAAACTTGAATGCAGAAGGTAATCCTAGCCAAAAAACTCTAGAAAATTTTCAAATTCACCAAATAGAAAATTAAGTAATGCAAAAAATATGCATGAAAACATTATGCATTCACCATAAGTTATTTTCCAAATTCACACATAAGCAAAAAATAGTTTAACTTTAGAATTAAAAACATAATTTTATAACAGCAATGGAACACTTATCTTTGAACAAGTTGGGTGAAGGAAACTAGCTACTAGCAAGTAGTTTTCCATCCAACCATAAGAAATCCTTTATTGATGTCACCTCCAATCCAAGCTCTAAGACCAATAAGTACAAAGAAACTAATCAAGGACATTCAAGTCACTTAACATAATTTCTCCAAATCTTAGCTAAAATATTCACCACAAAACTCTCCAAGCAGCCTCCTAACCAACCCAACCATGGAAATCCCTTACATAATCCTACACTAGAATTATATCATTTCTTTGGTAAATAATGTTATGGGTGTACTAGAATCCCTTTCCTCTCTTTGTTAGAGTACCTCATAAAACCCCCCTCCCTCTTTAGTGTTCCTAGCGTGTGCAAAATGAGCCCAACATGTTCTTTACCTTGATGATCAACCTAGCTAAACACTCTTAGTTCCTGAGCACTCAATTAGTACCAATCTGCAAAGAAATGAGAATGGCATATTATTAGCCTAACCTCTATGCTCCTTTGTAGCTTTCCATTTCTCTTCTTAGATTCCTAATCTTCCCTTACTCAACTTCATAGTATTTCTTTCCTCAACTCTCCTTGGTCACTTATAGGTTTGATTCAAGTGTCCAACTTAAAAACACAGATTCAAATGGATGAAGGGATGAATATAATGGAATAAAAATAAAAAAGTTACCAAATTAGTGAGAACTGTCCAGAGTTCTCATTTTTTTATAGGTCACATTTAGTGGCTATTTTTACCCTTGTTTAAAAAAATGGTGTTCCCAATATGACTCTTTTTTCATCAAAGACAAAATTTCAAAACTTTGCAACCTTTGCCAAAAAAAAAAACCCTAAAAATGATAAGTGGTGTTCACAACATCACCCTTCTTTTCAAGGTTAAAAATGCAAATTGGTTGGAACTTTGGTCTCAATAATCAATACTATTTCGAACAAAAACCTTAAAATCAACCCTTTGAAACTAAAAATGTTGCTACCAATAGCATCCCCTTTTTCTTTGGGTTAGATTTACATCTTATTTGGAATCATGATCTCAACAACTACCATCATTTTGAATCAAAACTACACAATCAACCTCTAAATAAAAATGTGATGCTATAAGTAGCACATGTTTTTTCTTTGGGCAATACTGTTGCAAATAAAAACATTAAAAAAAAAAAGAATTAATCAATTAAATAAATAAATAAAAAAGAAATATATGGAAAAACATAAAACAAGGGAGAAAATTGTGTTTTTTTTAATATAATATTGATATATGAATGAGCATTTTAATTGGAAAAAAAAATTAATGAAATAATATAATAATATATTTTGAAGGCCACATCCAAACGAAGCACCATTAGACACCATTAGAGAAAGAATAAGAAACAAACAAAATAAATAATATTTGAAGATACTAAAAAAAGAATTATAAAACACAATTACAAGAAAATTAATAGTTAAAACTTAAATTTAAAACATTTGTAGTTTTTAGTCTCATACCCAAAGCTTTAAAATATTATTATTATTGATTTGCAATTCATAAAATTACTTCTTTTTTTTCCCCGAGAGAAAAATCGTAATTTTCATTATCAAGAAAAATACATGTTGTAAATGCCCTTGGCATGTGCAGTAAGTTGACCATGGTCAGCGATATGAATTTTGTAGAAACTTGTATCAAAATTTACAAAAAAAACCTTGATTGGGTAGACTGATAGATGTTCAAATACATATATATTTACATATGCATATAGTTGTGCAAAAATATAACAAAAAGACTGTAACTAGGGCTCATCTGCCCTCTACAAAACTTGGTCTATATACAGTCTGTGATAGTACGGATAGAACTGTGTCTAGGTGTGTTCTCTGATCAACCATTCTCCTCGAGGATGATTTATTGCCTCTTTCGATAACCTATCTGCAGCTGCATTTCGTTCCCCGAAGATGGAGCGGCTTCTGCCGTAGATCTGGATCTGGTCTTAGGACGAGATGGAGGCGGCATCTGGGAGGCACTGGAGGTTTGGATAGTGTTCCCAGCATCTTCCTTTGTACAATCCGGATCTGTGGGTTGCACGTCCACCATCAGCTCTTTTGATTGCCTACGCGATGGACCCTTTGCTGTAGAGGCGGAATTCATAAGCAGGGGGCAGTCCCTGTAGAGGTGTCCAACCTTGTGACAGTGTCGACACAGTAAGGGCACCCCCTCGTAGTCCACATTTTTCCTGCGAGCGAAATGTGTCCATAGTAGGGTGATCTTCTCCTCCAGCCTGGCTCTAGTATCCAAATGCACCAATATTCGGGCCATGGTCATGATCCCAGTTGATTCGAAGGATTGATCATGATCGAAGTAGGTACCAAAGGCATCCCCAATTCTCTTGAAAATTGTGGGTGTCCAGTATTGCAAAGGGAGACCCGGCAGCCAAACCCATATAGGACCTGCCCCTAGCTGTTCTCTCGGGATCGAACAAGGGATCCAAATGCTTCAGCAATACTGGCACTAACTCTATATGCCAAAATCTGGAGAGGATCCAGTCTGTGTATTCCTCCCGATGGAATCGAAGGGCAAACCAGCCCTTTGCCAAAACATGGATGATGGGAAGTTCTTTGAGGAGGGAGCCCCAAATTTCCTCAGTCCAGAGTTGTAGTCATTCCACGGAGTAATTCCTCCCACGGACGCACCCTACCAAAACCTTGTTGGCAGTATTTTCCACTTCACTGATCATTAGATCCTCTTCCGGGGCGAGCTTGATGTCTTTGTCTCCAGCCCTAAGGCACCTACCCTTTTTTTGCTTGTCTTAGTGCCTGGTCGTCAGTAGTCCTTCAGTAATCCACGAATCCCTTGGTTAACAGCCTACAAGGTGGAAGGGGTGGATTTAGGGGTGGGTATAGGGGAGCTAAAGCAGCCGGAGTGAAAGGGAGTGTTAGGGTTATGGACAATAGGGTTTTATGGGCCTCCACGGGGATGAGGGTTAGGGAGGAGGTTTTTCAGGTAACGAACCAGAGATGGGTGCGAAGCCGGGTGGGGTGGAGACGTGAGGTAACTAAGGGAACAGCACATCAAAGGATGGCAAAGCTTGCAAGTAGGAACCAAGCAGATTTGGGGTCGCAGGGGAGAGTGGGGGGAAATCCAGCCCAGGATCGTCTTCAAGGTGTGTTACAGGGAAAAGTGTCTATATAGAACTTCTCTATCCCACTAAGGTGTGGCATCTGCCTTAGAAACAAACAGAGAAAAGCTACTTTCGTTTTTCCTTTATGAATTATAGATAGAGAGGAACAGAAAGACCAACCTTTGTCTTGCGCTAATCTCCTAATTTGATTCCCCTCTTCTTTGATAGTCTTTAGCTACCTGCTCCCTTGCACGCCCAGCTTCACAAAGTACCTGTAAGATCACAGTAGCATAGCACTATACAAAGACATGGATCTATAATCATAAACAATCTAGGATCAGATATAAATTGACCATACAAATGTAGCAAGCATCAATGACACAAGAGCATGGAGGAAAACTTGAATAGCTTTTATTGATAAACAGGAAAGAGCCAAGAGGAGTTACAACCAGTTGTTCTGACCCAGCATCAATCTCCCAGCAAAGAAGCCCCTCTTCACCTCAAACAAAGCTTAGATCACCCAACAATCTGATGTTTGTCTCAAGAAACCAACAACAATTCCTTACAATATGCAAAATTCCAGCCTCTGGATCTCTGGGATGAGGGATCCATATATAGATATCTGTAATGGAGATGATTCAGCTTATGATTTGATTAGTGTCTTCCCTCTGATATTTCTTGCTTCCACTTGGAGATTGATGATTTCTTACTCATCCTTGGTCGAATTCAGTGAGGCAAGTGTCACAGGAGATGTTTCTGGAAGCTTCCATTGCCTCTCCACCTCGCGGAATGACACTGCCATTTGTCATTTCTCGCCCATCGCACCCCATAGAAGGGCTTTTTTAAATGCAACGCACCCTCACAGTATATTTAGGTGAGATGCAATGCACTTAGCCAGTGGAGCAGCTGAAATGATCCTGTTTTGACCAATTCTGAGCAGTTTTTAATGGAGAACTTCTGGGAGAAGCTGTAATCTGTTGACCTTGTTCCTTTAGGGATTAGAAAAACACTTTTAGGGACTTAGGAGCCCTTGGTTTATAGACATTTCATGCTTGGTGTTGTAGGGCCCAAAAATTTCTATAACAGTTTCACCCTAAAGCATGAGGTCGTTAATCTTTTGATGTCGGGTGAAATGCTTTATTATGAGGATTCGAAGTTCTTTCAAGCTAGGAGGAGACCTGTAATAAGATACAATACAATACATTATCTTCATAATATTTTCATGATCTAGCTGAGGCGGGCATTCCCATGCTCAGCTTTATAAATTCATTTTCATGTACATAGGACAGACAATCGTCTGATTGTAGACTGATGATTCTGGTAGAACCATCATCCCTTTGATTGGATGATTATTTGTGCAGCAATGATGTACATTTGATGTCTTTATTTCCCTGAATATATCGCAGCCCGGATGGATGAAACTAGATTCGAGGTCTTCAATCTCGTTTGATCTTCACGTGAAGAACAAGTCGATCCATGTGAAGGATGTTCTGGAGTCGAACATGGAAAGACATCGCCTGATTACCAGCCAATGATGTAAGTTGTTAACAGGCGCGAGAGGAATCATTGATAATGATAATGACCCTCAAGGTACTGCAGTACAATTCACGTGGTGTGAATAAAGGACTTGGCGTCGAACACCACGCAAAATCTTTCAGTCGAAGGTCATTGATGTAAACCTGTCGTCGGAAGTGAGAAACTTGCCATTGAGGCATGCAAGCTTCAATGTACTAAATGGGGTGTTCCTAGATCGACTTCTTAGATAATGAGCTGATGTCAACAAGAAGCGATCCGTCACAGGAGGGCCTTAATGAATCCCACATCAATGACACGGAACGGAGCAAATGATTTTAATGGAGGTGAAAACAATCTGGTGATATAAGGTTCAGGGTGGCGGTCATGAAAGAATGGAGTATAAATGTATGGTAGTGGGTGAGACACAGGTGAATTCTATGAATGACTTCTCTTGAACATATCGGCGACACTGATGTGATGGATTGGTATCATTAACCCCAAATGTGGATGGTATAATGGGACCATGGTGATGTGACCGGTGAATGAAACAACCCAACCCGACTCGGACACGGAGTGGAAGTGTCATGTTCAAGAGCGACTTGCTACCAACAAAGTTTCTTCAAGTTTTCTTCCCAATTTTCCCCAGTCATTGCTGACCAATACCTCTTTATTTTTTTCAAGCTTGAGGAGGATAACATATTCTTATTCTATAATTTTCCCTTCGGGCAAACCCATCGCTATGTTTTAACGAGCCTAGCGATAGTGAAACTCGTTCTCGTCTATATACAAGTTTGTCGCTATTAATATTTTAACGAGTTTAACGACAAAGATAACTCGGTCCTTTTCAATTTTAGAGAGTCTGAAAAGTGACGTAAAGGTAACTCCAAAATTCCTTTTTTGTCATCTAATCCCTTAAGTCCGAAAAAGTATAAAACAATACAGAAGGGATGAATTTTCGATACTTTTAACGAGCCGAACAAAACAAGCGCTCGATCTTTTTGTGTAATAATCTCTCAGGTCCAAAAAGATTAAAATTTAGAGGAGAGATAGCACTTCCGGTCCCTTTAACTAGCTGGAGAGGCCAATGGCTCAGCAATATTTTCATATTTTACGAGTCAGTTGAAAAGAGCTTAAAGGAGACTTGTCTTTTGAGGAACGAGTGATAAAATGGGTAGCAACTGATTCTAGGTAAGGTTTGGAATTTTCCAATCACGGCAGTGTTACAAGGATGGCTAGTGAGATCACTCTTCGCAGTTGTTCCTCAAAATCGGTAAACAATCAAATGGAGGTGAATGATCGGCCAATGCAAAAGTGGAGGTGACGGTGCAAACACGACCAAGGTTTTAATGGCTGAAGTATTACATTCACGATGGCTATTTACCGGTGAATAGTTCATTTTTTAACGAGCTTAAACATGGGGGGAAACATTTGCTCATGTCTTATGTTTATTTTTTAACGAGCTTGAACTATGTGCTAAAACTGCTCGATGAAATGGTCTCTTTTTTATTTTACCATAAGTATCTTTGTTCTTTCAAAGATTGTACTATATGCTTCATCAAACTAGTCAAAAATGAACAATATATGCTTGAAAAATGAGTTAGAACACTAATATTTTACTTTGAACTACGTAAAAAGTAATTGAAAAGTGTTTTTACCTCTCATTTTACCATTTCATTTGAACTTTGGTTTGTTGGAGCTTTGGAGGTGCTTTTCCCCCTTTGATTTTCATCAGTTGATTTCGCGAGATTCTGTGGACGATTCTTGGCGCCGTCTGGACCAGGTAAGAGCTAAATCTGAGCTCTTTCATTTCATGTTTTCCATTTTACATTCTGAGCTTGATTCCTGGTTTTTCTGAGCCTATGGGGTTTGAAAAACTTGTTCTGCCTTCAGCGCACCCTCTGTGTATCGAAAGGTGCATTGGATGTTGGCCTGTCTAATGGCCATCTGACATGCAACGCACCTAGAGCACTACTGTAGGTGCGATGGGCGCAGAGAAGGAATTTTATGCACAGTTTTTGATGGAAATTTTGCCTGTTTCTTACCAAAATCAGGATCTAACTCTTCTCTTGTTTGTTTTTCAGAGATCTTTGGAGCAAGATGACCATTACATGGCGAGAACGTGAGCATGAGGAAGAGGACATGTTTGCCCTACATGATCTGATTACAGTAAACGCACTGCGGAACTGTGGCTTGCTGAAGTTTTTCTGCATTTCTAGCATGAGACAACAGATCAACTTACTACAGTATTTGCTCGATGCTTGGGATCCTACCAACCAGGTGTTCCAGATCAGGGGCAAATCTATCCCTTTGACTGTAGTAGACATCTATTTCTTGACTGGCTTGTCAAGGCGGGGTGCCCCCATCTCCTTATCAGGTTCAGCCCAAGGAGGTGACTCTGTGAGAGATTATGTTCGCTGGTATTGCAGAGAGGGATCTCAACCGAGTAAAGACATCAAGATCATCATCCGTGAAGTCACTGACAGGTCCCTCAGGACTATTCTGCTTACTTTTGGTAGGATGGCTGGTGGTGCGGCTCTTCATGTAGCCAACCGATCTTATATGCAGTATGCCTTGGAATGCCTCCAACCGAAGGTGTTCAACTGGTGCGACGCAGTACTTCTTGTGATGAAAGAATAGTTGACCAAGATAAAGAGCGGGAGGTTGAAGAACTTTGGGTATGGTTCTATTTTGACCGCCTTTGCCTTGGACAAGATACCACTGATGTAGCCGCAGTATATTGCACTCGATTTACCTTCACCTACTGAACCACGTATGCAAAGATGGGTTGACCATATGTCTAGGCATGCTGGTCAATCTCAGATTTCATTTTCTGATACCTTCTTCAGGTGGTTTGATCGTCAGGAGATGGTTTATTCCGAGTATCCATATGCTGGCATGGACTTCCGGGGTGATCCAGATTTAGTACTGCCGGATGGCGAACAGTGGGGCGCCATTGGTAAATCCTTTGACCATATTCTTGTTTATCGTTTTTCATTTATAATGTCCTTGTGCTTTATTCTATCAAGACTTTAATCAAACTCATGTGTACATGCAGATGTTGGTCCTGTTCGGCCCGTAGCACGCCTGAGAGTGCCAGCTGCCGCCCCAGCAGGAGAGGTTGTTGGAAGGGCTATCCTTCGCGACCTCGATGTGGCCGAGACTCTCACAGCATTACAGGAGCAGGTTGAGGGCCTCACTCTTGGTATTCCAGATGTGAGGACTGATGAGCTGCCCTTGAGGTTGCAGCAGCATAATACTGGTGTGCCAAGACGATGGACGCGTCTCTTACGCATGATCGCACAGGTTGTGACTTGCTATCACGAGCATCATTAGGCTAGGGTGCCTCCTAGCATTTTGAGCTTTTTGGTCATTTGACCAATTTTGTCTTGGTTACAGAACATTATGTGTAAACCATAAACAATTATATATATTTTTGATTTTCGGAGTTTTATTTTGGTTAAGTTACACGATCCAAATGCAAACATTGATGGTATGTTTGTTCTTATAAAATTTGCAAATGCCTATCTAACACATAATTTTCCAATGAGTCAGTTAATGTATTTAAGTTTCTGGAAATATGTTGATATTGAATAACATCAAATTGTCTTTCCAAAATCTTAACCCTTAGGAACATGCGATAAATAGCTGGATTTCGGACAGAATAGATACTAGTGAGTTGTAGTATTACGAGTTGTGAGTCTAGCCTGACAATCAGTCGGTGTATACCATGTGTGATGGCATCAGAGATGTTATAGGCATTTTTGTGCCCTACAACTCTAAGCATGAAATGTCCATAAACCAAGGGCTCCTAATTCCCTAAAAGTCTTGTTCTAACCCCTAAAGGAACAAGGTCAACAGATTACAGCTTCTCCCAGAAGTTCTCCACCGGAAACTGCTCAGAATAAGTCAAAACAGGATCATTTCAGCTGCTCCACTGGCTAGGTGTGTTGCATTGCACCTAAATACACTGTGAGGGTGCATTGCATTTCAAAAGTCCCTTCTGTGGGGTGCGATGGGCGAGAAATGACAAATGGCAGTGTCATTCCGCGAGGTGGAGAGACAATGGAAGCTTCCAGAATCTTCTCCTGTGACACTTGCCTCACTGAATTCGACCAAGGATGAGTAAGAGGCCTTCAGTCTCCAAGTGGAAGCAAGAACTGACAGAGAGAAGACACTAATCAAATCACAAGCTGACTCATCCTCCTTACAGATATCTATATATGGATCCCTCATCCCAGAGATCCAGAGGCTAGAATTTTGCATATTGTAAGGAATTGCTGTTGGTTTTTAAGACAAACATCAGAGTATTGGGTGATCTATGCTTTGTTTGAGGTGAAGAGGGGCTTCTTTGCTGGGAGGTTGATGCTAGGTCAGGAACCACCGGTTGTAACTCCTCCTAGATCTTTTCTTGATTATCAATAAAAACCATTTGAGTTTTTCCTTCATGCTTTTGTATCATTGATGCTTGTTACATTTGTATGGTTAACTTAAATCTGATCCTAAGTTGTTTATGAATATAGATCCATGTCTTTGTATAGTGTTCTTCTGTGATCTTACAGGTACTTTGTGAAGCTGGGCAAGTAAGGGAGCACGTAGCTGGAGACTATCAAAGAAGAGAGGGATT
Organism: Pinus tabuliformis; assembly: GCA_031772625.1. Lineage (NCBI taxonomy): Eukaryota > Viridiplantae > Streptophyta > Pinopsida > Pinales > Pinaceae > Pinus > Pinus tabuliformis. The sequence continues at coordinate 1,013,124,663 of CM062805.1, read as the reverse complement.
GGATCAAAGGATTAGCGCAAGACACAGGTTGGTTCTTTCTATTCCTCTCTATCTATAGTTCATAAAGGAAATACAAAAGTAGTTTTTCTCTGTTTGTTTCTAAGGCAGCGGTCACACCTTAGTGGGATAGAGCAGTTCTAAATAGACACTTTTCCCTATAACAAGAGATAATTTCTATCAATGCGCTATATTCAGCGATGTTATTTGTTGATCGACCGATACATACCCCTCTGAAACTTACTAACTCGCCGCTTGGATCAAAAATGGCCCAGGCTGCGGAAGATAGGTTCCGCGAACTACGACTTGCTCCGTCGGCATATCCAACACATGACTCCAACAAGTTTGACATCTGCAACAAATGTAAAAAGTGGATTACTTGACCAAAATAAACACTTTAGCGAAAACAAAAACATAACAAAAGCATACAGGTTACCATTACGTATAGTAACGCTTGAGGTACAACCCATTACAAGGTTGCGCCAGTGGAATTCCGCCATAATCCATTAACTCGTAGGCTCCTTTTGCTAACACTCGTTTAACAATATAGGGGCCCATCCATAAAGACTTAAATTTACCTACTCCCAATTTATCGAATTCTTGGTCATAAAGCAATACCAAGTCACCTTCTAAGAAGACACGGGGTTTGACATTTTTGTCGAACTATGCTTTGACTCGTTTCTTATGGGCTTCGTTAGCCAAAGCCGCATTACGACGGGTTTCATCCAATTGGATTAGTTCCAAGAAACGAGCTTCTTCTTCTGAAGTTCCAAGGAGGAGATCAATTGCGAGTTTGAGAGACGAGATTTCGCACTGGATTGGTAAGACTGCTTCCAGGCCATATACCAGTTGGAAAGGTGTAAACCTGGTTGCATTCCTTACCGATGTTCGGTAAGCCCACAAAGCTGAAGACAGGATTAGGTGCCATCTTCTTTTGTGAACTCCAATCATCCTTTGCAGCATGCGCTTCGGGACTTTGTTGATTGCTTCAACTTGTCCATTGGATTGCGGACAATATGGAGTAGAGCTGTCGTGAGACAACCCTAGTTTGGCAGCTAATTCAACCATCATGTGATTGCGAAAACGCGATCCATGATCTGTGACTATAGCTTGTGGTACGCTGAATCTGGTGACTACATGATTGAAAAAGAAGAGGACAGCTATTTCACCAGTATTATCTAATGTAGGCATCGCCTCGGCCCATTTGGTAAAATAGTCAACTGCGACTATGATATACCCATGCCCCCCGGTCGAGGTGGGGTTACATGTCATGAAATCGATGCCCCATTTGGCGAATGGCCCAAAAGCAACTATTGGTTGCAGAGGTGCGGGTGGTTTTCTGGTTTTTCTATCGAAAATTTGACCAGTATGGCAACTTCTGACCGCAGTTATGCAATCTTTGAACATTGTTGGTAAGAAGTATCATGCTCGTAAGATTTTTTGCGCTCTAGCATAACCGGATTGATGCCCCCCACACGCGCCCGAATGACAATCATTCAGGACTTTTTCGGCCTCCTCATGGGTGAGGCACCTTCTCAGAACTGTATTGATACCGCGACGGTAAAGTGTATCACCGACAATCATGTAGTCTTTTGCTTGGTATCGAATATGTTTTTGTTCGGAGCGTGATGTATTTGGCCTATATTTTTGGGTTTGGAGATAAATGATTATATCCCCATACCATTGATTGCTTGAAGATATCAGAAACAAACTTTCGTCCACGATTGTTTCATCGGATGTTTCATCGTTGGACGACGATGGGAGATCGCATAATAATTCTACGAAAACTAGAGCTTTCTTTGACTTGGATTTTACAAATTCCAGATCAAATTCTTGCAGGATTGCTATCCATTTTGAATATTTGCCCCCCAGCAACTGTCGCGACAATATATAAGTCATGGGGTTGCAATCTGACAGAATGGTAGTTTTTCGAAAGAGGACAGAGTGTCGAAATCTCTGTATCGCTTGAACAGCTGTGAGCGCTAGCTTTTCAACATAACAATATTTGCTTTCTGTATCATTTAATTTTTTACTTAAATAATATATAGGATGTTCAATTCCATTGACTTCTTGAACTAAAACCATTGCGATGGTCGTATCCGCTACAGCCAGATACAAGTTAAAATATTTTTGATAATCAGGAGCGTACATTAATGATGCTTTCATTAGGGATTCTTTTAAAGCATCAAAGGAAGCTTGCGCAACCTGATCCCAGACAAAGGGTACTCCCTTTTTCAAAAGACGCGTATAACCTTTAGCAAGTTCGGCGTAATTTGGAATGAACCTCCTCAGAAATTTTGCTTTCCCTTTGAGTTTCTGAATCTGAAGCAAATTCGAAGGTGGAGGAAAATTTATGATTGCCTGCACCTTACATGGGTCGAACGAATCCCATCCTTTGAGACTACAAAGCCAAGCAAACGACTAGAACTGACGCAAAATACACATTTGTGTGGATTGAGTCGTATCTTGTAATGTCGGCAACGTAGAAATATCGCTCTTAAATGCTGCGGGTGAACAGTCCGCTTTCGCGAATGAACCGGAAGGTCGTCGAGGTATGGTTGAACGATGTTTTTGATGTCGTGGAAGGCATAATTCATTGCCCTCTGAAACGTCGCCCCTACATTCTTTAAACCAAAGGGTAATTTTTGATATGCGAATGTGCCCCATGGACAAATAAATGCAGTCTTTGACTGGTCCTGTGGGCGGATATTTATTTGATTATACCCGGAGAATCCATCCATGAATGAAAAGATTTCGCATCCGGCGCATTCATCAATTATCTGGTCTATGAAGGGTGTAGGGTAGTTGTCTTTTGGACAAGCTTGATTTACATCCTTATAATCGACGCACACTCTAATTGTTCCTTGTTTTTTCATAACAAGGACAATATTCGATACCCAATCGGTTAGAGGAACCGAGTAAATGAAACCAGCATGGAGAAGTTTCTCAACTTCTGCCTTAATGACAGCGGATTTCTTGGGGTGCACCTGCCGTAGCCGTTGTCGTACTGGTTTGACATCTGGATACATCTTAATTTCGTGTTCAACGATACTCGAGTCAATGCCTGGCATTTCACTATATGACCAAGCAAAGACATCTCTGAATTCGCGAAAAATAGCGTTATATATTTCCAGTTCTGAAGGAGAACAACATTTGCCAACATAAATATTCTCTACAACATCTGTTTTGGTCAAGATATTTATGGCGATAGTCTCTTCAATGTTGGAAAAGTTTCGCTCGGAATCCACCGTGTTTACAGCATTTGATAGAAAATCAAAAACTGAAGGATGATAAAGGTCATCAGAAGTATCTTCTCCACAATCTGGAAGAAGGGAACGATGGTGGGAATCATTCCATGGTGCCTCTTCCATTACCATTGATTGGACAATTCCTTCGTCGGTGACATGCACTCGCGACCAAGGATATGAAGGGGTACCATATTCTTTAGACCTATCTATCCAAACGCTTGGTGAGCGTTGATTTGGGTTGGCCATCCAAGCTAGGAACATTGATTGCTACAATATTTCCGTTGGTCTTGGGGGCAAAACCATTGCATGATCCATGTTGATATCGTTTTCTGAGATATTTTTAGAAGATATCATATTGCAGGTTCCTACCGACGCTACTTCCGCCAGATTGATTGGAGGTGGAAGGGTGAAAGTTCCCATTAATATAGGATCTTTTAGTAGGCCTACTCCGATATTTTGAAGCGAATGGGGGCTTCCATGGATCATGGGAATGCTTCCTGTAACTTGAGAACCATTGGGGAGGAAGTTTTGTTGATCGACGATTGTAATCCCTCCTTGAAAAGGAAATGCAATCTTTCTAAAATAGGTCGACACAACAGCAGCCATAGCATATATCCATGGTCTTCCTAGTAGGATGTTGTAATCAAGATTTCCATCGATTACTTCAACATCTATTTCTACTGTTTTCCCTCCTAGTTCAACTTTCAAGTTACTTAGAATACCATATGGAGTATATGTCCTCCCGTCGAATGCTTTTAATGTCGTCGAATATCGCGACAAGGTTGGAGATCCTAAAGTTTTCTAAAACTCATCGACATAATGCATGTAGATGCCCCCTCATCAATAATTGTTCGATGAACAGTTTTGTTGAGGGCTTTCACTTGAACAAGGAAAGCTAGTTGAGCTGGTAATTGAGGGTCGTATCCTTTATGATTGAAGGATACAAGATTGGAATCCTTTGGGTCTATCCCACCAATGGCTGATAATAAAGCCTGCTTTTGGGATGGGAAATTTTGTAGTACTTCAAGAGTCGACATAGCGGATGGCGATTGGGCCAAATCTTCCACTATATTATAATGTTGTGTCAATCTAGCGCGGGGATTAAACATCGACTTGTGTACTACTCCCTTCGGCAGTTTTATTGTCAATTCAGGAATGATGGGCGGTGCAACTTCTGTCGAAGTTGTTGTCGAACTACTAGGTTGATCTTTATCCTTCTTGTTCGACAGCTGTGGATTCCCATAATCTTTGTTCCTTGTCAATATCAAAGTATCATTTTGCTATTTTGAAACCGACAACATTAGCACTTGAGATGGGGAAGCATTTCCACTTTCAACCAGATTTGTTCCTGGATTTGGAAACGGATCAGTTAACACTGCAGAGGTTTTTGAATTCTTGAAGAATTTTTTAAGCTCAGCTCTGTGTGGACAATTTGCGGTCAAATGATCCTCATCGCATATAAAGCATAGATTTTTTGGTTTCCTATCTCCAGGGGGGTTTGCAGAATATTTTTCAGGTGATGATTCTTCCTGTTTCTTCTTCTTCCCTTTTCCTTTCTTCTTGCCCCCTGGTTGCTTGGTTTCTTTGCCTTTATCTGTTGATACAGCATTTACTTCTGAGGCAAGAAGTTCATCTTTTGCATTTTGACCTGAAATCATACGGGCCTTTTTGGATGTAGCCTTTGTCAATTTCATGTTTGTTGTGCCAATCACGCCATTGCCGGCATGAGAGTCATTGTTTGATTTAGGAGGAGGAGGAATTGAGAATTCCAGTCTAAGGGCGTCAAGTATTTTATCGTAGAGCGTGCCGGATTGAGTGTAAATCAAGTCCAAATATTGCGCACGAGCGATAACTTGCTCTTCTGTTACGACTCCCCCCTTTGCCACAACTTCCGTGATGGAAGGTAGTAATGACTTGATAAACCATTCAGCTAAGAGCTGATCGGGAACATATGTTTTTACCATTCTACGATGACATCGCCACTCATGTATATGATCAGATATGTGAGTGGTCGTCGTCTGTTTGAAGTTGGTAAGGAGTTCCGTTCCTGTTTCGTACCTTATTGGTAATTGAAAATGGGTTTAAAAGTTTGTGGCTAAGGTATTGAAGTTGTCGAATGAATCTCTAGGAAATTCGATGTACCATTTTTCCGCTGGACCCGTTAACGTCCTCTGAAAGAGGCGAAGTCTTATCGAATCATCATTTAGGGTGTTTGATGAACACCATAGATGAAAGGTCATCACATGATTCGATGGATCTTCACCCGGATTTCCATTAAATTTAGGAATATCTGATGGAAGTTTATGTGGAATCGCTGGCCACCAAGGGGCGTAAGCAATTGGATCGTTTGTTAACCGATTTAAATCAGGTAACTCTAAAGTTGCCACAAAGGGTAACTGTTGATTCAGGTTAGGTGAAGCATACCCAGGATAAGCTGGGATTTCCTGAGCAGTTGGTCTTTGCATACCGGCATAATGCATTTGATGCTGGTAACTTTGGTAAGGTTGGTGGGCATGACCATTGTAAAATGGTTGATTTTGACCGTTTTGAATATACGACTGTCCACTATTTGTAAAGATTTGTTGCTTAGAACCTTGGTATACTTGTTGGAATTGCGGGTGTTAGTATTTTACTAGCCATGGTTGTGAAGCCATGTGCTGTTGCCCAATACTAACAGTTTGACCAAGATGAGGGGTAATTGTACCCGTCTGAACCTGTGTCACTCCACCAGTCGGCGATTGTGGTTGAGTCGCAGGGTCAAGGGGCTGTTGCATTACAACCTGAGAAACCTGAGGTTGGCATACAATAGGCAGTGCTTGAACTTGCAACACCGTCACAATAGCTGGCGTAGTTGGTATATTTGACATAGGTAATCATTTTTGCATCGAATATACAACTCTTGGTTGTTGAGGTAGTATCGGTATCCAACCGCTTGAGGTAATTCCAGTATAACCTGAATGTTGTTGTGAACTCCCGTATGGATATCCTCCCGAAGGGGATAATGAAAGGGTATACTACCCCCCATACGGTGGTAATTCAGAACTCAAGGGAATGGTTTGCCCTTGAGGGCCAGACTGCCCAAATTTACCTCCAAATGGATCAATTTGTTGAGACTCAACATAAGAGTTTCCAGATACTATTCCGGATGAACAAACAAGAACAGACCATACTGTCAAAATGGCCCCTGAGTGGGCTCCTTCTAGCGGTTGAGAGCTAGTTGGGACAGATGGTATACCGCCGAACATTGTTGGAGTGATAACAGGGAGTTCTGTCGTCGTTGTGCTAGACGACACAGTCCTAGATGTTGACGGTTGTTCAGACATTTCTAGTCTATCCAAAAGGTTACCTAGCAATTCTACAAGAGCTTCCGTTGGCAGTAGACTAACTTCTGATGACGAAGGATACAGAGTGATCCCGACTCCAAATTGCGATGGAGTACTAATTGGAGGATCTTCCACAATCTCTTCTATGGCAATCAGACCAGGTGGAAGGGGTAGACCATCAGGTCCGTAGAATATTTCTGGTGCCGAAGAAGGTATGGAATCGGCAGCGACAGATGTTTGAGGAGAAAGACTCTCCGAACCGGTTGTAAATAGAACTGGTTCGGTAACACAAGTGCTTATCCTCAGACTAGGATCAGTACTACTGTCCTTCTGTGGTTGTTGAAATTCTTCTGTAGAGGCAGGGATTCCAGAAATGTTTGGAGTAACTGGAGTCTCTGATGTTGTTGGAACACTTGTTCTAACTTTAACAGGAGGTTTGGAACCGGTTAAACAAGTTCGCTTTGTCCGTACTAGCTTCGATTCCGGACACAAAGACGGCTGACTCGTAAGCCTCCACGAACGACGAGGTTTCAATTGACTTTCTTCCATGATTGCAGATTACTTGATCAACTAAAAATAAAGGGGAATTATGTTTTAGAATTAAATGAATTTTAGACGCTTTGACACAACTTGTTTTTTCAATTTTTAAGGGTCGAGAGAAAACAAAAGATGACTCTAGTCTCCTTCGATTTTTAATGAGCCTGAAGTGACAAGTGCTCAGATGGACCTTTTCTGTTAAGGAGTCTGAAAAGGAACGAAAGGGACTTCTTTGGAAATCTAGGTAGAGGGATTACCAAACGAATCGCAAAACTGCAGAATACTTTTTACGGTACGGCAGTCAACCTTCCCAAATGTTGTGTTCAGTGCATTGCGATCGAGAGGGCAGCAGACACAGCTTCCTATGGATAAAGGATTAAGCCTATTGGGATCTCCCAAAATATATTCGACGGTACGTGGGAGCACAAGTCCGTACTGGCACTTATCGTCTCAAAGTGGAGGAATCACCCAACCATCAGTGAGAACAACAGTTACCAGGCTTTATGACGCCGGAATACGTCTCTAGCCTAGACTTCTAAATGTTGTGCGTTAAGTTCCAAAGCGTTGTTAGATTCATTGAATTTATTTTAAGTTGATCTTGTTTATGAAGTTTGCCTTTCAGGTTCACCGCGAGATGTAGATGTAATTCCTAAAATGCAATCTAAGATGATAAACAAACTTTTTATCTTCTTTGTGCAATGAAAATCCTAGCTAGTAAGGAAAAGAAAGACAGAATCTTTTCACAAAGAGCAAAGAGCACAGTCTAAATGCACTTTCCTAAATCAAGCCAATCAGACTGTCTATATGAAAATGCACATGCATGTATTTGTTTTCGACTTTCTTAGTATATGAATGCTAAAAATAAAGTTGATGCACAAATCTAAATTTCTTTTCAAGCGACAAATATCAACAAGTTTCTTTTCGAAATCAAAAATGGAGACGATCACAACACCTTACGATTTTGAAATGAATACTTGTTCTCGACACTAGAAAATTACAAATTCAGACCAAAAACAACAGTAGCAGGATAATCGACCATCAACAGCAATCAAACTCTTTCCTACGATTGAAATCGACACTTGCGACAGTTTCGAATCAAAGGACGACAGTATGATTATGCTACTTTTGCAAAGGAGAACTGAAAATGACTCAACAAACACACAAAAACATCTACAGTTCTTTTGTACAAAGGAGACGAAATAACAGCAAGGAAAAGGGGTTTCAAACAGACATATACTGATCACAGGCAGCAAAATTCAGGAATAGAACTGGAAAGAATGAATCACAGAAACCAAAACTGCACAGAGCCTATTCTGATCAACGCACCTGTAACACAGAGAATTTGAAATGCAGCGCACCTTTTCCACTCGGGAAGTGCACTGAAGTTCAGATTCTCTGAACAGTACCTGCGTTGGGCCAGAAACGAGACTCTGTTTGGGTTCCGGGTCACAGTTTGCAGTTCAGTTCTTTGGTTTTGGCCGAGCAAAAAGCAATCAGTAATGCAACAGTCAGGGGTAGATCTAAGGAGGATCTAAGAGCTATCACAAGGGAAATCAGATAGTTTGTGAATCAGTTGTTTAAATCATAAACAGATCCAGTAGATGGATTGAAGTAGCAGTTATCTACTTTGCATTTGCTATGGAAAATGCAGTTTGAATGCTACCTGTAAGTTTATGAAACAGACAACAAAGAATGATAAACAAACAAACTAATTCTTCCCCAGTGGAGTTGCCATTTTGTTACAGGGAAAAGTGTCTATATAGAACTTCTCTATCCCACTAAGGTGTGACAGCTTCCTTAGAAACAAACAGAGAAAAGCTACTTTCGTTTTTCCTTTATGAATTATAGATAGAGAGGAACAGAAAGACCAACCTCTGTCTTGCGCTAATCTCCTGATTTGATTCCCCTCTTCTTTGATAGTCTTTAGCTACCTTCTCCCTTGCACGCCCAGCTTCACAAAGTACCTGTAAGATCACAGTAGCATAGCACTATACAAAGACATGGATCTATAATCATAAACAATCTAGGATCAGATATAAATTGACCATACAAATGTAGCAAGCATCAATGACACAAGAGCATGGAGGAAAACTTGAATAGCTTTTATTGATAAAAAAGAAAGAGCCAAGAGGAGTTACAACCAGTTGTTCTAACCCAGCATCAACCTCCCAGCAAAGAAGCCCCTCTTCACCTCAAACAAAGCTTAGATCACCCAACAATCTGATGTTTGTCTCAAGAAACCAACAGCAATTCCTTACAATATGAAAAATTCCAGCCTCTGGATCTCTGGGATGAGGGATCCATATATAGATATCTGTAATGGAGATGAGTCAGCTTATGATTTGATTAGTGTCTTCCCTCTGATAGTTCTTACTTCCACTTGGAGATTGATGATTTCTTACTCATCCTTGGTCGAATTCAGTGAGGCAAGTGTCACAGGAGAAGTTTCTGGAAGCTTCCATTGCCTCTCCACCTCACGGAATGACACTGCCATTTGTCATTTCTCTCCCATCGCACCCCATAGAAGGGCTTTTTGAAATGCAACGCACCCTCATAGTATATTTAGGTGAGATGCAACGCACTTAGCCAGTGGAGCAGCTGAAATGATCCTGTTTTGACCAATTCTGAGCAGTTTTTCAAGGAGAACTTCTGGGAGAAGCTGTAATATGTTGACCTTGTTCCTTTAGGGGTTAGAACAACACTTTTAGGGACTTAGTAGCCCTTGGTTTATAGACATTTCATGCTTGGGGTTTTAGGGCCCAAAAATGTCTATAACAAGGTGTGCAGTGGAGGTATGGGCAGCTGATGAAGGAGTTTGTCCATGAGCAAAGCATGAGGATGACATAGGTCTCCGAGGAACAGCAGAATGGCCCAGGAGCGACACGGCACAGTGTGAAATCCTGTTGACCTCATGGAAATGAGGGACAATTGTTTTGTCTGCCCCCTCCATACTAGGTGCTGCCCGTGATCGTGGAAACTACTGTCGGGAAAATGGGTATTCCACCGAAACTGTGAACCCGAGAAAAAACGTAACTAGAGGAGGTGCGACGATGTCATCTCGATGCTTATGGACCAGCCAAACCAGACCGTCATTTGTTAGGTAGCAGGGTCAGAACCGCCATGGTAGAGGCACCGCCCATGGTGCAACTAGGGTTTCACCATTCGCAGCTAGGGTTTCGCCATGCTCCCAAAACTGCATAGAAGTTCCAATTCATAAAATTACTTATTTTATGTTCTGGTCTATTATTAAATTATTTTAATGTAGTTCTTAGTTTTTTTAATTTTTAATTTTATTTTTGTAAGTTCTCTTTAAATAATATTAAAATAAATTAAAAAGGAAGTGGTATTATTATGTATTTTTATTTAAATAGTTCACATATGTATATAAAGAAAAGAAAATTCAATTGCTTATAATCCAGGTGGTTGGGAGAAATGTTATCCTCCTAATTGACTTCAACATGTAAAAAGTTGATCTCATAATGAATATTTCTTGTAATAGCTTTGAACTTTGTTATTTGAATAGCACTTTCTTTTGTTTTTCTTATGTATTATTTGTTTATTTATTTTACGATTTTTAGACCACTTTTTTAAAATGGTTGCAATTGTAAGCTTAAAAGGGAAAATTAATGTACTATTTGTAATAGTAGGTTTCAATTCTGAAGATGATTTTGAGGTTTTGGTTCTCAACTTCACTAGTTGCAAAGCCATAATTCCAATCAACTAGTTATTAAATAAAAATTTAAAAAAAAATGATGTATTTGGAGGTCTATTTTAAAGTTTTCTGTTTGCAAATTTACAAGGATTTATATCTATGGTGAAAACTTGTTGTAATTCTAACCTTTAAAAAAAGGGTGCCACTAGTAACATCATTTTTTAATTCGGGGTTGATTTTAGCGGTTTTAACACAAAAATATGGATATTCAAAACTATTGTTTTGAAGTCATAATTATTGTTGAGTTAAAAATATGTTATAGAATAAAATTAATGGAAATGGTAAATTCTAATTGTGTGGAGAGAATGCATGAGAATATATATATATATATATATATATATATATATATATATATATATATATATATATATATATATATATATATATATATATTATTTATTTATAATTTATCATAATTTCTATGGTTCTATGGTGATTTTTTATGTTTCTCTTGACTTAATCCCCAAGTTTTGAAAACTATGGAAGGTAAACCAACCACCACCTAATTTAAATGATTGGTGGTTGGAATATTTAATAAAGCACAGGGTGGAAAGATTAAGGTTAGGATACTTTGGAAACTCAATATCATTTATCGACCTCTTAGACTCCTGACAGATGTCCAAATAGACGTATTTTCAACACTCATATGTAACCTTTTTTATTTCATTCTTCCACTTTCCATCACCTCCTTATGCACTTTTGATGGACATTATTACCCCATTTCTAGTATAGGTATGACTAATCTCTTTTTTTTCACTTTTGTACTTATTCTTATGCATTTGTTGTAATAGGCATCATCACACCATGTCCACCCATTGTTGTGCATGCACATCCTCAATGCATACAATTTGATATCATTACCTTTACCCTGCCCTCCCCCACTACCACCCTTGCACACACATGTATGTCCTCAACCAACACCCACAATCGTTGCACACACATTCACATCATCACCCTTCACCACCCATCATTGCACACAAGCATGCATACCATCACTTCTTCACTACCCATCATTTCACATACATGCACATTCTCATTACACACCCCACCCACACTTGTAAGCGCTGAGGATGTGCATCTATGCACAATTTGAAAAAGGTTTTAAGTCATGTGAAAGTGGGAAAAAAGGGTCTTGAAAAACATCAATGACTCTAAGTTGGAGGAAAAGAAAATTTTCCATCCACTCAATACAATCAATCATATAAATTATCATAGCTTCAAAACTGTTATTTTTTAAACTCAAATTAATTTTATTTTTCCTCAAATGAAACATTAAAAAACAACTAGTGTTTCCAAATTGAAATATGTTAAATTAGAAATTAAATGTTATAGAAATATCATTGAACATATGGTTAACAAATAAACGCCTATGTTAGATTATAAGTATGGTTAAACTAAGCATGGGTGTTAAACAGACCATGGGAACGAACCTCTCAATAGGAACATAAAACCTATGGATTGTGTAGTTGACTAGTGTTATGATTTTAACCTCTATTGGTTTCTATGCTTCAATTGCTTGACATTGATATTTGTGTGACTAGTGGTGCAATGTAGATTTTGCACTTGTTTTGTTTTTTACTATGCCTATTTTGACATAAGTGGTGGGATCTTGATGTTTCTCAAAGTTGTTTATCCACCCACCCACCCCCCACTCGCACCCGCCCCCCCGCCCCCTCCACACACACGCACACACAAGCAAGCTTCAAGTTTTAACCTAAAAAATCTAAGAAATGTGTTCAACAATATATCTTAATAAAGGTTTTATATATAAGCAGCTCAATTGGTGATGGCCATGAAAACTAAGTGTTATGTGTGAAGAGGTTTGAGGTTCAAATCCCTTTGATTCACCTATGCCTGTAGAGAGGGCATAGTGGGCACCTAGAGGTTATAGTGGTATCAATTAGAATCAACCAGAGTGATACAAGCCCAATTGTTGATTCTTATAAGTACAAAAAAATAATTAAATAAATAAAGGTTGTGTGTATATATATATATATATATATATATATATATATATATATATATATATATATATATATATATATATATATATGCTTTGGGTTCATAATAGAAAGGGCTACAAGAAAAATCTAGTAAAAGCACATGCTTGCTACTTTTGTGTGTGTATTGATGTATCTATGCATACATAGAAAGCATGTACATGAACATTTTAAAGCTAATTTTTTCAAAAATTCTCTTTGGTTAAATGTTCTATTATAGATTTTGAAGGTGATATTTGGAATTATATTATGGAGAAATCTACACAAGTGTGTTCATATACAAATTGGAATATAATAGTATTGGTAGTTGTTCCATTATCCAATCTGAAACGTAAAAAATAGCTTCATAGGTTTATAAATGGATGTGTAGTTAATTGGATGTAGCTTGGGAGAATGTTACTCTTCCCACCTAGGTGCAATTCTAGCTTGTGACATGTTGAGTTCGAAATGAGTATATCCTTGTAATGGCTTCAAGCCTCGTACGAGAGTCCTTTGAGGACCAAACACATTCCTCATATGAAATATGAAGATATTTCTTTAAGGAAAGAAAAATAAATAAATAAGCAACAGATGTATTAATGGAAAACCTAATACTCTAGTTCTATAGATTGGATAAAATATGCTTATTTTAATTACTATTTATTTTGCATCTCTTAGAGCACAAATCTAGTAAAACTCTTTGAGCTTCACCAAATAAACTCTTCCAAAGATGGCCCTCGGAACAAGTACAAAATTAACCAAATAATAATGTGCAACCATGAAACAATTAAGGAAAAACACATATGAAACTAAAAATGAAGTAGACAAAGTCAAACAACCTTCGTATTGAACAAACAATGAACATGACATCACTCTTCCACTTTTATTCCATCACAAGATCAAGAGGACCTAAACATGCCACACTTAACCTTCATCCCTGGCTATGGAAGCCAATCACAACAACAAATATCCTTCAATATGAACAATGATTACAGTGAGCCAAATGGAGAGTCTCACCTCAACCCTATGTCTTCTTATTGGAGCAAACTTGCCTTTTTTCAAAGATTACACCAAAAGATAGGTACAAGAAATTTCAACTATCAAATCAACCCAAGGGGGAAAGTGAATGAAAATTACACATTTTACTTGTCTTTCTTCCAATCCTCCCAAAGATATTCAACTAAACTTGGAGGGGAACTCCAACGCTTCAACATACCTCTAGCAAATGTTTCTCTTGATATTTATGTCTTCACCTTGAAAAAGCCCAAATTAGGGTGCTCCTAAGGAAGGTCTTTTAAGGTTTAACACATCAACTTTGAAATACAAGTGGAAGCCTCTAAATGAGGGCACACCTCACCTCCTAAGCTTTCAATTTCAGCCATAGCACGTCGCTTTATCTTCATGAGCACTCTATAAGTCATTACCTTCTACTCCTTTAACTCACCTTTTATTGTTCTAGTGTTGTGTTGCTAGGTTCAACCTAAACATAAAGTTATCATTAACTATGACTTTAGATGAGGGTTGACCTAAACATACTCAGAGTTATGTTTAAACATGAAATTTCACTAACTTGGGGCTTCGTTTATTAGGGCCAACCCATCCATGACTTACAAAAAATGCTCATATTCATGTTTATGGCCTCTTTCTTTAGTTGAAACTCCCCCAAATATCTTTGGGGTATGGTTCAAAGAAAGTATAATTCCCCAGAGGATTGTTTTTAACCATATAAATGTTTTATAGTACCACATGGTACAACTTCAAGCAAGGTATTCCTCCTCAAGATCCTTTTGGGGTATGGTTCAAAGAAAGTATAATTCCCCAGAGGATTGTTTTTAACCATATAAATGTTTTATAGTACCACATGGTACAACTTCAAGCAAGGTTTTCCTCCTCAAGATCCTTTCCTTACAACTCGTCATGCCTAAGCCTCATTCAAGCTAGGTCATTCATATTCTAAGGCTCTATTTCACCATTTCCTTAACAAGATTCATCCTCTAAAAATCCTTCAATGTAGGGAAATGATATTCTAGGTCCTCTTCTTGTTAATTCTCCATTCATATGGCTCCTAGTGATGGTATTCACCTAGGAACAAGGCTCAATTGTGTTCCAAGTGTACCCAAGTGGAACTTCATAGTAAAATATGTTTTTGTGAAAGTCTCCATCTAACCCAATGATCCTCCACATTTGTGGCCTTGTCTAAGATAATGACAAGTGCATGGGAAAGTTAGAACAAGGTGCATGACCTACAACTAAACTCAAATATATATTGTGCTGGTGAGAGAAGAAAGGCTCGTGAAAATGTGAAATGAACTATGCATTTTCAAGGGGTAACAACTTGCCAAATTAGGGTCATTGTTAAAGGAAGTCCAATTCTGCAAATTCAATCCACTGGATACAATGATCAAATGAGGTTATTTCTTTAAAGATTTATTTCTCATCAAAAAAATCAGAGAAATAATAAGATTTGAAGTCATATGTTGTTTGTGAAGACAAGGAAATATTGTAAAATTTAAAGTTGTTGGAAAATTCACCTAGTGGACTCCACTAATGGAAATGAGGTATGATAATAATGCATGTTCAAAATTCAAAGTCAAATTTTCATTTCAAAATTGAGAAGTGCATAAACATGGCATTGCTCCATGAGAGTCTAAATCGTATGCATTAGGGAAATTTTGAGGTAAATAATATTGGAAATAATAAAATAAGATTAGATTACATATCAAATTTTAGAGCAAAAAACAAAAACAAAAAAAAAAACAAAAAACAAAAAACCTACTTTTTCAACTCGTATTTCCAACTTATCTCCCTATGGATTTACTCAAATTTCGAGTGGGAACACTTGTTGGATGCATAATTTGATTCATCATCCAAGGAGTACCCATGTTGCATACTTTCGATGGACTTTGCTACACGAAAAATGAAAAATACATGAAAACATGATTGTAATCATGTTTTTTCATGTATTTCTCATTTTTCCTATAACAGGGTCCATCAAAAGTATGCAACATGGGTATTCCTTGAATGAGGAATTAAATTTTGCATCCAACGAGTACTCATGCTTGAAATTTGAGTAAAACCTAGGGAGATAAATTGAAAATACAAGTTGAAAAAATAGTCTTATTATTTTATTATTTTTTAATATTTTTACTTTTTTACCCCAAAAATGGTGAATCATCCCTATGGTTGACATCATCATCTTGAATCCTATTGGTTCTTATAAATTTTATTTTTGTTGTACATTTTTCTTAGGAGGCCCATTTTAGACCTCAAAAGTTTTTTAATGCTCCATTTGATTTCTCGAGTACCCCAATATTTTTGAACGAGCTCCAAACACCACATTAGGATGGAACAAGGTGTTGGAAAATTCACCTAGTGGACTCCACTAATGGAAATGAAGTATGATAATAATGCATGTTTAAAATTCAAAGTCAAATTTTCATTTCAAAATTGAGAAGCGCATAAACATGGAATTGCTCCATTAGAGTTTAAATGGTATGCATTAGGGAAATTTTGAGGTAAATAATAGTGGAAATAATAAAATAAGATTATATTACATATCAAATTTTAGAGCGAACAAAAAAAAACTACTTTTTCAACTCGTATTTTCAACTTATCCCCCTATGGATTTACTCAAATTTTGAGTGGGAACACTTATTGGATATAGAATTTGATTTCATCATCCAATGAGTACCCATGTTGCATACTTTCGATGGACCCTGCTACATGAATAATGAAAAATACATTAAAAATGTGATTGCAATCACATTTTTTCATGTATTTCTCATTTTTCCTGTAGCAGGGTCCATCGAAAGTATGCAACATGGGTACTCTACTTGAATTTTGAGTAAAACCTAGGGAGATAAATTGAAAATACAAATTGAAAAAATAGTTATTATTTTATTATTTTTTAATATTTTTATTTTTTTACCCTAAAAATGGTGAATAGTCCCCATGGTTGACATCATCATCTTGAATCATATTGGTTCTTATCAA
This sequence comes from Pinus tabuliformis, assembly GCA_031772625.1. NCBI lineage: Eukaryota > Viridiplantae > Streptophyta > Pinopsida > Pinales > Pinaceae > Pinus > Pinus tabuliformis. Next base: position 1,013,107,874 of record CM062805.1, on the reverse strand, counting down.
GTTTATTTTTGTTGTACATTTTTCTTAGGAGGCCCACTTTAGACCACAAAAGTTTTTTAATGCTCCATTTGATTTCTTGAGTACCCCAAGATTTTTGAACGAGCTCCAAACACCACATTAGGATAAGCACATCGTAAAATTTTAAGGACATACTGATTGAACTATAGTACATACTACATCCTTCATGAACATTATTTCAAATCCATATATTGTCTATGACGATGTCCAAATGAGAATGTTTGAATGTATCTTGGAATATTTTATAGAAATATGTTTGAAATTCTTGGTGGAAAGGAAATATCTTTATCAGCAAGTTTGATCAATCATTTCACAAACATTGTAATGTTAAATATGAAGAAAAAGATGATCTAGTTGATTCCCACATAGCATTCATTGCTTGCCATGAAAAGATTAAGGAAATACAAGATTTTATGTTTATATTGCATAGTAATCTTTTAAAGACACTAATGGTTGAAAGAGGAGGAAAGGTTGAAGCATTGAATGCCCATCTTAAAGGAGGTTATGGATCAACCACTAAGCAGCTTAAAGATGAATCTCATGAGTTGAACAACTTTCCCTTTCATCGCATGAGACACTTGAGCATGATATTTTAGGTCTAAATGATATGTGTGAAAAAGTTCATAAATACTTTTCTTGTAGTATGTCATAAAGATCTTGGTGGTAAGTATGACATTGAATGTTATGCATTCCATCTTTTGTTAAATTGGCAACTAGTGCCAAACTCCATGTGGTCGGCTTATTTATGGCCGTTGATATTTTTATTGGATCCCTCTTGTCGAGAGGTGTAGGATTGATCCAAAGATCATCCGATTCCGATAAGTATTTATGGAGATATGAATTTATTTTGTTTATGTAATTATAGTCAAGCCGACCACCTCTTATGTAGGCTTTAGAAGCCCATCCGACGTGTCTATTCATCATCCTTGTTTTGGTATAAATAGATGAGGATTTGATATCATTTACACACACATTCTTGAGTAGTCTCCTCCTCTCCACATCTGGGTTTTTGGTGAAGGAGAGAGACACCATGAGTGATACGCTGGTTATTAAAGTGATGCCCTAGCGGCTATATGTTGCCCTAGACGTAGAGATCTGGCATCCAAGACTCTAAAAGGTTGTGCTAGAAACCCTTATACGCAGACCCTAATAAGCTGTCCAAAGAAGTATTTACACGCTGTTCATGGAGATATTTACAAGCTGTTCGTAAAGATATTTACATGCAGCTCATGGAAATAACTATTACGTTGTTCATAGAGACACATACACGTTGGCAAACGATGATGGATATTACGCTGTCCAGGAAGCACCATATACGCAAGTCAAGATCCGCTGTAAGTGGAAACACCCCAATCCAATCCACAGTAAATGAAGACACCATATACGCAGACAAAGTGGAGACGTATTAGATGCAGTCAAGGTAACAAAGCCACCGTCATGATAACCTAGCCGCAGTAAGCAGCAAAATAATGATCTACATACGTTGTAATGGGAGTCAACAGCATGAAGACTCTATACAACAGTCTATACGCAGCCATGGAACATGTGTCCTTGGAAACATCGAAACGCAGTCATGAACCAACGCAGTCATAAAGTCTGATCCAACGCAGTCAACACGCTATTATAAAGACTCATTCGCAGGTCATACGCAGATATGGAGACACTATTATATATTGGAAGACCTGATACGACACATAGCGTGGACAGTCTATACGTTGTCATCATATGCGCAACGGAAACTCCTTATACATAGTCGCAGTTAATGAAGAGTCCTTCATCGCAGCAATAGCTACATATACTCAGTGAATATATACACGTTGTCACTCAGGCAATATATATATACACGCAGTCAAATGCAGTCACAATCTACACAGTCAGCGTAATGCTCTCATCTTTTATACACATGGTAGAGAAACCATACACGCTGGAAATTATGCATGCTATGATGGATGAAAAAGGATATTAGTATATATATGTGCTCCTGCTAGCTCAGCAGTAATGTCTCGGCATCAATTTAAGGATGAGCTTCTCAAACTTTGTCACAAAGGTAATCTCTCAGTTATCATTACAGTTTATATATAGTGTTTATGTAATCATGATGAAACTGTCATTATAATAATGAAGCCCTAAATGAAGCTATCTAACAAAAAGCATAGTGAAGATCTCAATAGATCTCATCATTGGAAAGATGCTGATGTAACAACTTCAAAAGGTACAGCAAGCATGATCTCAGTAAAGGTGCAACAATGGTGCAACTGTGGTGAATGATGTAATGGGCAGCATGATGCTAAATGAGATCATGAGCATGGGCAGCATAATGCAGATCATGGACAACATGATGTATGGATAGTATGATATAGATCATGGACAGCATGATGTATGGGCTGCACAGTGATGCATGAGATTAAGAGCAGCATGATGGTGCATGATGCAGCTTGATGTAGTATGCAGTGGCGTAGCTTGAGAACCTGATGTAGGATGATGATAGGTGAAGGAGTCACCTTGGAGGATCAGTTGAATCAGAATGTCTTCAACTGATCTCATTGTTATAGGAGATGATCTATGCTCAGATCTAGACAAGTCAAAGTGTTGACTTCTGTTGTAAATGTACTCTCTCTCTCTCTTTCTCTGCTGAACTTTGAAGATAAAAGAAGATTTGATCAAAGGGTTTCCACACACATTGTGGGGTTTGTCCCTGGCTCACGCCATATCTTGTGTCCTCTTGTCTTGGCTTGTCTTCTGCGTTTTATATTTATGTTCTATCTGCAGTTTATTGTAATGCTGATGTGATTGCTAACTGTGAAAATTTAAATAAATTTCTCTAGCATAGAACATACCTAATCTTAACATGGTATCAGAGCTGAGGTGAAGACAATGCCCAAGCAAGAGTGAAATAGAAATCACCGAAGACAATTGGGACAAGACAGAAGGATCAATGGGTTCCTCATAATTCACCGAGGGTGAATTCAAAGCAAAGGATGTTATCAGAATGGCGCAATGGAAGTCTCTGATGGCCCATCTAATGATCACTTCATTGGGAAGTTCGGATCTAAGGGTGGAAGGAAAGGCGGATGCCTTGTTGAAATAAGTTCGGTCGTTATGCGAAGGAGTGTTCGAATGCCAGAGACACATCTCTTGATGAAGATAACAATTATTCATGGGACATCTTCAATGATCAAAAGAATGACTAGTAATGCAGGTCATCAAGGAAATGGTCGACTCTTCCACGAAAGCAAGGAACCCCAAAATCTCTTTTATGTACCTGATCGAACCTGATGTCCATCTCGGAAATAGAAGTCAAAGGTTGCAAGGTGGCATTCGTCGATGAAAAGGTATGTGTTTGAAAATAGAATTTTCTAAAGATGTTTTTGAGTTCAGGGTTGTATCAATTTGCAGGAAGTCCACTGGGGACCATGTCCATTGACTCAGCTCCGGAGGTCTGTGAGTCAGACGGTGACTAGGATGCCTGAATTCAAAAAGAAGCATGAAGGTACATGTCTGAAATGTACCGAAGGAAAATATTATAAGGGTACCATTCCCCTCATGCAACTGGTTCACGGGTTTGGAACAACCCGAGGAATTTGAGAATCATGATCAAGGAATCTCATATATACAGGTGGAAGAAAGCCCTCTATGGCTTGAAGAAAAACACCTCGGGCATAGTATGAGAGGATTGATAGCTATCTAATGCAGCTGAGATTCACTAGGAATGATACCGATCCAAACCATTACTCGAAGGTTGTGGATGATAAACCTCTCGTACCAGCACCTATGTCTAACAGGTGCAAACCCTCTCATTTATGGGAGACAAAGGGAGTTGGATTCGGAATGTGGGAAGATAAGCTGCAAGCTTGTGACTGCCTCGAGGATCTTAACTTTCAGAAGTTATATGGTAATGATGTTGGACCAGAAGTGCCTCTAAGTTTCATAAACTCATTCACGTTGATGTTCTTGGAGAACCTCCGTCCAGACATCTGTGTTGTAGTTAGCATGGTGAGCTCATATTTGGTTGAGCCTCACTAGATTGGTGCCAAGAATCTTCGGAGATATCTTCAGGGGCACAATCTCTCATGGATCGAGATACACTGCCGAAAATATGAAATCACATGATTATTAGAATGATGAGTGGGCAGGCAGTGTGGAGGATCACTAGAGCACTTTTCAGTGTTGGTTCTCTCTGGATTATGCTTCGATGCAGGAAGCAGAAGTCGGTCACTATAAGCACCGCCAAGATCGAATACATGGCTATGAGTATGATCTAGTATGAAGCTACATGGTTGCGGAATTTCTTATGTTAGCTGTTTTTCTTTGTGACAACCAGAGGTGTGATTCGATTATTGAGGAATCTTGTATTCAACAATTGCTCCAGCAGACAGACATCAGATACTGCCTTATCTGGGATATGGAAAGTCGATGAGCAAGGAGGCTCCATCACACTGAGATGATATACAGGTTGCTAAAGCCCCGGGGGAAAGATCAAATTTGTGATTTTCCCGAACGACTTGGAATCGTCGAGAGACCTTTGTAAAAGGGTCCTGCATGCTGCATACATTGAGCTCTAGGAGCTTTGGGGGGCTTGCAGTTCTATTGGAGCAACATACGACCACAGGGTGACTCACCCTCCCGTGGTGGTGCACACTGAAACAAGATGATTCGCTCTCTTGTGCGACAAGATGATTCGCTCTCTTGTGTAGCAGGATTGATGTGTTCTCCTGTGAGGCCTGGATTGATGTGTTCTCCATGGCGATTGTAGCAGGATTGATGTGTCCTCCTGTGAGGCCTGGATTGATGTGTTCTCCATGGCGATTATAGCAGGATTGATGTGTTCTCCTGTGAGGCTTGGATTGATGTGTTCTCCATGGCGATTGTAGCAGGATTGATGTGTTCTCCTGTGAGGCCTGGATTGATGTGTTCTCCATGGCGATTGTAGCAGGATTGATGTGTTCTCCTGTGAGGCCTGGATTGATGTGTTCTCCATGGCGATTGTAGCAGGATTGATGTGTTCTCCTGTGAGGCCTGGATTAATGTGTTCTCCATTGCAGCGTGGATTGATGTGTTCTCCATGGAAATTGTAGCAGGATTGATGTGTTCTCCTGTGAGGACAAGATTGATTAAGTTCTCCTGTCGAGGCATCCTACCCATGCAGTCTGGGACTCATGGGAAGTACCTCTCATCTGATCAATGAGCAAGGAAATGAAGTTAGGGACCATAGTAGTACCGATGGACGCATCGTTGTATCTACCGTACTCCCTACGCTAGGATGTCCTCCATTGATCTGGGATCAATGATACTGGTCTGGGACCAGTGGTAGGAGTTGTACATGCTATGACGCTGACTTTGGGTCGGTTGAGACTGGTCTGGGACCAGTGGTACATACTCCGATACTGACTTCGTGTCAGTGCAGTACTAGTTTGGGACCAGTGAGAGTGGTACATACTATGACGCTGACTTCGGGTCGGTTGAGACTGGTCTGGGACTAGTGGTATGCACTCTGAGACTGACTTCAGGTCAGTGGAGAATGATATGACTCATTCTCGATCAATTATTCTTCTTCATAGTTCAGCGGAGATGAGCAGAGCAGAGCAAAGCTAGAAGAGCCGAGCTGAGCAGAGCAGAGCAAAGCCAGCAGAGTTGGGCAGAGCAGTGCAGGGCACTGATGGCCGAGATAGTACAGTCGGACATATGGATCAGCAGATGGAGTTCCCCCTAGTTGAGAGGGAGTGTTAAATTGGCAACTAGGGCCAAACTCCATGTGGATCAGCTTATCTATGGCAGCTGATATTTTTATTGGATCCCTCTTGTCGAGAGGTGTAGGATTGATCCAAAGATCATCTGATTCCGATAAGTATTTATGGAGATATGAATTTATTTTGTTTATGTAATTATAGTCAAGCCGACTAGCTCTTATGTAGGTTCTAGAAGCCCATCCGACTTGTCTATTCATCATCCTTGTTTTGGTATAAATAGATGAGGATTTGATATCATTTACACACACATTCTTGACTAGTCTCCTCCTCTCCACGTCTGGGTTTTTGGTGAAGGAGAGAGACACCATGAGTGATACGTTGGTTATTAAAGTGATGCCCTAGCGGCTACACGTTGCCCTAGCCATAGAGATTTGGCATCCGAGACTCTAAAAGGTTGTGCTAGAAACCCTTATACGCAGACCCTAATACGTTGTCCAAAGAAGTATTTACACGTTGTTCATGGAGATATTTACACGCTGTTCGTAAAGATATTTACATGCAGCTCATGGAAATAACTATTACGTTGTTCATAGAGACACATACACGCTAGCAAACGATGAAGGATATTACGCTGTCCAGGAAGCACCATATATGCAAGTCAAGATCCGCTGTAAGTGGAAACACCCCAATCCAATCCACAGTAAATGAAGACACCATATACGCAGACAAAGTGGAGACGTATTAGATGCAGTCAAGGTAACAAAGCCACCATCATGATAACCTAGCCGCAGTAAGCAGCAAAAGAATGATCTACATACGTTGTAATGGGAGTCAACAGCATGAAGACTCTATACAACAGTCTATACGCAGCCATGGAACATGTGTCCTTAGAAACATCGAAACACAGTCATGAACCAACGCAGTCATAAAGTCTGATCCAACGCAGTCAACATGTTGTTATAAAGACTCATTCGCAGGTCATACGCAGATATGGAGACACTATTATATGTTGGAAGACCTGATATGACATAGAGCGTGGACATTCTATACGTTGTCATCATATGCGCAACGGAAACTCCTTATACATAGTCGCAGTTAATGAAGAGTCCTTCATCGCAGCAATAGCTACATATACTCAGTGAATATATACACATTGTCACTCAGGCAATATATATATACACGCAGTCAAATGCAGTCACAATCTACACAGTCAACGTAATGCTCTCATCTTTTATACACATGGCAGAGCAACCATACACGCTGGAAATTATGCAGGCTATGATGGATGAAAAAGGATATTAGTATATATATGTGCTCCTGCTAGCTCAGCAGTAATGTCTCGGCATCACTTTAAGGATGAGCTTCTCAAACGTTGTCACAAAGGTAATCTCTCAGTTATCATTACAGTTTATATATAGTGTTTATGTAATCATGATGAAACTGTCATTATAATAATGAAGCCCTAAATGAATCTATCTAACAAAAAGCATAGTGAAGATCTCAATAGATCTCATCATTGGAAAGATGTTGCCGTAACAACTTCAAAAGGTCCAACGAGCATGATCTCAGTAAAGGTGCAACAATGGTGCAACTGTGGTGAATGATGTAATGGGCAGCATCATGCTAAATGAGATCATGAGCATGGGCAGCATAATGCAGATCATGGACAACATGATGTATGGGTAGTATGATATAGATCATGGACAGCATGATGTATGGGTTGCACAGTGATGCATGAGATTAAGAGCAGCATGATGATGCATGATGCAGCATGATGTAGTATGCAGTGGTGTAGCTTGAGAACCTGATGTAGGATGATGATAGGTGAAGGAGTCACCTTGGAGGATCAGTTGAAGCAGAATGTCTTCAACTGATCTCATTGTTATAGGAGATGATCTATGCTCAGATCTAGACAAGTCAAAGTGTTGACTTCTGTTGTAAATGTACTCTCTCTCTCTTTCTCTGCTGAACTTTGGAGATAAAAGAAGATTTGATCAAAGGGTTTCCCCACACATTGTGGGGTTTGTCCCTGGCTCGCGCCATATCTTGTGTCCTCTTGTCTTGGCTTGTCTTCTGCGTTTTATATTTATGTTCTATCTGCAGTTTATCGTAATGCTGATGTGATTGTTAACTGTGAAAATTTAAATAAATTGCTCTAGCATAGAACATACCTAATCTTAACAGATTTGAAAGAAGTTATCTTGTGCTAATGATTTACACTTGCATAAGTACATTCTAGTAGACATTATTGTTTCCATGGAGGATGGTTTTGGTAAGTCATGGTGCTTGTCCTAGGCCTTGTATTTTGACCATCATGTAACAGATTTTTCTTGTGAGCACTCAATTATTGATGATAGATATTTTTCTCCTTCGAGTCATCACTTATATCTCTATTTTTGCACTAGGTTATGGTCAATACAAACATCACTTGAAATGCCCAAATTCATGCTCCAAAGTGTTTTTGGCCTCTTTCTTGCTTAGGTGCTCCTACAAATCTTTAGGGCATTCCTTGACAAAAGTGAAATGCCACCAATAGGCCTCTTTTGACCATATGAATGCTTTCTAGTACCACATGGCACCACTTCAAGAAAGAGTTGTTTGTCCTTTGGGTCCTCCTCTTTATGCACCACTTCAAGAAAGTTGTTTGTCCTTTGGTTCCTCTTCTTTATGCTTTCTAGTACCACATGGCACCACTTCAAGAAAGTTGTTTGTCCTTTGGGTCCTCCTCTTTATGCTTTCTAGTACCACATGGCACCACTTCAAGAAATTTGTTTATCCTTTGGGTTTGTCCTTTGGATCCTCCCCTTTATGCTTTCTAGTACCACATGGCGCCACTTCAAGAAAGTTGTGTCCTTTAGGTCTATCCTTTGGGTCCTCTTTATGCTTTCTAGTACCACATGGAACCACTTCAAGAAAGTTGTTTATCCTTTGGCTCCTCCTCTTGCCACGTGTCATTCCCTATAAATCCTACAAGTTAAGGGTGTTCATCTTCTAAGGCTTTCTTTCACCACAACCTCACCATGAGTCATTCTTGGAAATCTTGCAATGTTAGGCATTCAACTTCTAAGTCGTCTTGCTCATCCTCCATTCATGTGGCTACCGATCATGGTTTTAACCTACCAACAAGGCTCAAATGTGTGACAAGTGTGCCCAAGCAAAACCTCATGGTGAAATATGTCTCCATGGAAATATCATTTAACACACAATGATCCTCCACACTTTTGTCCTTGCCTTACATAACAAGAAGTGCATAGGTAGGTTGGAACAAAGTGCATGCACTACCAGTAAACTCCAAGGATCTACTATGCTACTGAGAGAAGAAAAACTTATTAAATTGTGAACTAAAATGTGCTTTCAAGGTGTAACACCATCTTTGATAAAGGGGAATCCACTTATCGAGGTGCAATAGATTTGCTCTAGTGGTTTAATAAGGGCATTTCTTAGAAGAATTTTTTCTCATTTAGTAATTCCATGAATGAATGAGGTCTGGTTCCAACAAAATATTTCAAGTGATATGTTGTTTGTAAAGGTGAGGACATGCAACAAAAGCCTCACATGTAGACTTCATTGGTATGGATATGAGGTGTGATGATAATGCATTTTCAAATTTTTCATGTCAAGTATTCATCTTGAAGATTGGGAAGTGAAGAAACATGGGATTACCCCCGTGAAAGGTTGAGTGGCATGCTACATTTGATTTCTCAAGTATTATGGAATTGCCAACTACATATTGAAACAAGTACATTATGTAATTCCATGGAAATACCAATTCAATTACATGACATATTACATCTTTTTTTTAATTATTTCAAACCTTGATATTGTACATGAAGATGTCATGGTAATAATATTTATATGTACCTTAAAAGGTTCTATAGAAATATGGTTTGAAATTCTTGGCAAAATGAAAATACATACCTTAAAAGATTCTATAGAAATATGGTTAGAAATTCTTGGCAAAATGAAAATACATCACTTGCATGTTTGATTAAAAGTTCGCAAACACTCAATGTTAGTTATGATAAAAACAAGATCTAGTTTATGCTCATGCAATGTTGAATGATTGCCACAAAAATTGAGATATAAGATCTTATGCATTGATTGCATAAAAATCCTCAATGTTAGTTATGATAAAAACAAGATCTAGTTTATGCTCATGCAATGTTGAATGATTGCCATAAAAATTTGAGATATAAGATCTTATGCATTGATTGCATAAAAATCCTTCAAAGGCACAAGTCACTGAAATTGAAGAAAATGTTGATGCGTCAAATGCCATTCTTGAAAGAAGAGGTTAAGGGTCCACCATTAAGCAACTTGAAATTGAATTTCACGATCAGTTAATGGGGGACTTGCTTTCTGTTTCATCGTATGAGATTTCAATGTTGGATCTTCATTTTCAAAGGAACACAAGGGATTGGTAAGCCATGATGCACTTCCGAAGCCTAAACTTAGCACACCACATTATTCTCATGAGCATTGTACAATTAATGCCCTTTACCTAAGTCACCTCTTATAGTTATATTTTTGCATTGAATTATGACATAAATTAAAGTTATATTTAATTATGACTATATGCTTGGCCAACCTAAAAATAACTTTAAAAAGTTATATTTAATTATGACTATATCCTTGGCCAACCTAAAAATAACTTAAAAGTTGTGTTTAATTATTTACTTTTCACCAACTTGGGCCTTCTTTATTATGGTAGACATGTCCATAAATAAATCACAAAATTCATGTTTCAAAGTGCTTCATGGTTGTTTTAATGCTTGTTTGCTCCTCCAAATATGGAGAACATCCCTCAAGCAAAGTATACTACTCCCATGGGGGCTCTTACAATTGGAATGTTTCATAGCACTACATGGCACCGCTTCAAATCACGGCCTTCCTCCTTTAGTTGATTCCTATACTACTCTCATGGGGCATCTTACCATAAGAATGCTTTATGGCACTAGCAATTGGAATGTTTTATAGCACTACATAGCACCGCTTCAAATCACACCCTTCCTCCTTTAGTTGATTCCCTATACTACTCCCATGGAGCATCTTACCATAGGAATGCTTTATGGCACTAACAATTGGAATGTTTTATAGCACTACATGGCACCGCTTCAAATCACGGCCTTCCTCCTTTAGTTGATTCCCTATACTACTCCCATGGGGCATCTTACCATAGGAATGCTTTATGGCACTGCATGGTACCATTTCAAGAAAGGCCTTCCTCCTTTCGTTGATTCCCCTAACGCATCATGCCTTGGGCTTCCCCAAGCTAGGGCATTCATCTTCTACGGTTTTGATTAACCACCACCTCATTAGGGGTCGTGCTCTCAAAATCCTTCAATGTAGGGAATCCATCTTCTAGGGCATTTTTTTCATCCTCCACTCATGGCTCTGAATCATGGTTTTAGAATAGGAGCAAAGCTCACATATATATAAAGTTTGCCCAAGTAGAACCTCATGGTGAAATATGTTTCCGCTGCAAAGAAAGCTTAAAACAAGGTGCATGACCTATCACCTAACTCCAAGGACTTGTGCTATTTAATTGAACATCACGCTAGAGAAAGATCTATTGTTGGTTATTAATTTAATAAGGTTGTTATACTCTTTATCCACTTCATTTATGGTTTAGTTATCAATTAAGGGTTCATAGTTGCACAATATAACTTAGTTGATTTTGTACAAGTAATGAGGAGCATCTTTCAAAGAGACCTACTTTAATTTTCTGCATATTGAAGTTATGTGGTTGGTTAGACTGCATGTGTAATTTCAAACCCTCTTGTTTATTGATCCATCTGTCATAGCCCAATTGGATAGGCACTGGTCTTGGCAAGTTCTGCTATCCTTTACTCTAATGAAAGTTTAAGCCATCTTTTCTAAGGTTTCTTCTCTTGCGCTGAAAGAGAACCCACCTAAAGTGAGAGTAAAAGTTGCAGTGATCGTGGGCAATCTTTCTATGTGCCTCTAGGGCTGCAAGCAGGTATGTACGGTAACACATAACAACCATGCACATACACCCAGAGAAATTTTATTTTTTACATCAAATCCATCAAATGTAATTAAAGAAACGAAGTGGGAAGTGTTCTTGGCCAGGAAATTTTCAAGTCCTTGGCCATAATTTTCTTCCTGTGAAAACATTGATATAGATCATAATTTATTTTTTACATTAAAATCAACAAAAATTGGCATCTATATCTATAATATAATAAAAAGGATTGGGAACTGTAATGGTCATGGAAATTTTCAAGTATCAACAATTTTGTTGTAAGCACAGAAACTTTTGTGATTGCTTATAATTCATAATTCTTTTTTATCTCAACTGCAAATCAATCTTTAAATCAGAAGTAATTGTACATGAAACTTCAAAACAAACATGCATGTAATCCTAGAGACTATAATTTCTTTTTTCACATCAAAATCAGACACAAGTTGGTAGCTGTACATGTGATCGAAAGAATTGAAATGGAACTGTTATGGTTAGGGAAATTATAGAAGGCCAACATATTCTTACAAGCTCAGGGACCTGGTCTCTGAAATCAGATGAAGTATCATACATGGTACTCCAAAACAATCATGCACATAATCCAAGCAATCATAAAGACTCCTTTGGCAACTCCATTGTAATCAAAAGCACTGAAGTGTGAAGTGGTTCGGGCAGGGTAATTTTTAGCCACAAATTTCATGCAACTGCATAGACCCTGGCAATGATTTATAATTCTCTAACTGACAATATTTTGTTAAAGTTTTGAAATGTATAAGGAATCTGTACAAATCATAGAAAGGTGTGGTCATCTTTTCATATAAAATAATTTGATTCCATGGAAATTAAGGTATGGTCATCTCTTCATATAAAATAATTTGATTCCATGGAAAGTTGGGCCGATATCCAATTTTGAATTGCTGAATCGTTTTGACATGTATTGGAAAAATTAGCCAGATGGCAAATGTCACCCCCTTCTCTGATTATGGGACAATGGAATCAGTACTTGCAAAGCCTATCCCCATAATTTGATATTATACAGATAACCATAATTTTCCCATAATGCTCAGCTCAATGACTTGGACTGAATAAACTCCTCGATTTTAGCCTTCAGCTCAATATCAGGGATCAGCATCTCGGGAGTAAGATGAGATCGGTTGAATGGATCAGTCTGAACAGGAACAAGTTATACAGGATTAAATAGCATAAAATATGTAACTAACTAGAACAATATTGACAAATTCAATGTAAATTAAAATGACAATCAAGATAAGATCACTCTGAACAGGAACAAGTTATACAGGATTAAATAGCATAAAGAATGTAACTAACTAGAACAATATTGACAAATTCATTGTAAATTAAAATGACAATCAAGATAAGATCAAAGCTCACGCACAGGATCACTCAGTAGATGTCTTTGTATTGTTGCTCGATCCACAGTTGTTCGTGAAGAAGGTAAAATAACAGGATCCATCATCAGTGTGCACTGCCATATACAGAAAAAAATCAGTACAGCTTAATCAAAATAAAGATTTAAGACCTTGGTCAACTCTGCAACACATCAGTTGCTTTGCATACTATCAATGGATGTGAATTATCAAAAGAAATTACAAACAAAATCCTGCAGACCTGAATTGGATCAAGGAATTCATCTGGTATGTCTCCAAGCATAGCTTCAGTGTCCATCGCGTCAATAGCTGCAGCTTTGGCTTTGGCACCAAGGTCTACAAACTCTTGAATTAACCTTGCATCTTCACCTATTTTTTGAAGGACTTCGGCTGCAGCTGAAAATAACTAGCAGCATGCAAACAAATTCAAAAGCAAGGTTTATCTTAGATCAACACTAAAGCAGTGGAGGAATAATCTATTTATTTCCTTACATTCAACCATAATGAAAATACCACAACCCTATAATTAAATGCCATGAATTGTATTATCAAACTGAATGTCAGTTTCCAAAACTAATTCAACAGGTAACAAGGCAACCAACACACTAATTTTCTAACCTTTGAGAACTTGGAACAAGAAAAGGACCAATGATACTGCTAATTTGGTTTCTGTGCAATTTCCAAAATATTAATAAAATTCCAACGTCTATCAGAGACTAGGTACGTATATTGCTAAGGCTTCTAGACGAACCCCTTGATGTTTAATACAAGATGGATAAGTCAGAACCTTTCTACAGAGATGGAATTGACTTCAACAGTAAACAAAAATAAGATATTCATCTGTTCAGAAAAGAAAAATGTAAATTGAACCTTACAAATGGTATCTTCCATAAAGAATCAAACAAGACTCATCATGCTAATCACACCCACCAATTGATATGGTTTAACAGTAGAATTTCACTGAAGAAATTGTGACGTACAAGCAATAGTTGCAACTTGCAAGGTACAAGAGGTATTTAAGGTATAGGCACTGAGAAAATAGAAGGCAGGACTAAATAGTTTTAGAAACTTAGAAAGTTTTAGTTATCTTCACAAATCAAGTTTCAATAGAAAAATAATACATGAATCATTGCTAGGTTAGAGTTGAATATATAGAAGTTCAAAATGGATCTTTCTTAACCAAAGTTATCATACACAGAACCAGCCGAGGGTCAGACTGATACGCAACCAGAACCAGCATATGGACCAGTTACAAACTAGGAAAAATAATTCATCAATAGGAAGTTTCCAAATCATATTCAACCTAATCCTCTCAAGTGTATAAGCTAAAAGCCATCAACTAGTTTGGCACAAGGCTCAGACAATTTAAAATTTTGACTCAAGTAATTTTATTAATGTCCATTAGTGATCAAAAGAATAATTTATAGGGATTAAGACATTTGACTTAGTGTCCCTATAATGTTTCATTGAGGATTGAGATATTTACCTGATTCCTTCCAAAGCTTATAAGAAAAAACTACGAGAACTTTATACACAACCAGAACCAGGCTGTGAACCAGTTCCAAACTAGAAAAAGTAACCCATCAATGGGAATTTCCCAAATTATATTCAACATAATCCTCTCAAGTGCATAAGCTAAAAGCATCAACTAGTTTGGCACAAGGTTCAGATAATTTAAAATTTTGACTCAAAAGATAATTTTATTAATGTCCATTAGTGATTAAAAGAATAAGTTATAGGGATTAAGACGTTTGACTTAGTGTCATTACAATGTTTCTTGGAAGATTGGATATTTTCCATGATTCTATCCAAAGCTTATAAAGAAAAAATTGGAGAACTTTTATTTGGCTGCAAAAGCCATAGGGTTCCCTTTCCTAGACTATAAGCTAAAAGCATCAACTAGTTTGCACAAGGCTCATATAATTTAAAATTTTGACTGAAAAGATAACTTTATTGACGTCCAATAGTGATTAAGAGAATAAGTTATAGGGATTAAAACATTTGGCATAGTGTCCTTACAATTTTCTTGGAAGATCGAGATATTTTCCATGATTCTATCCAAAGATTATAAAGAAAAATTTGGAGAACTTTTATTTGACTGCAAAAGCCGTTTCCTTTCCTAGACTATATGTGCATGCATGAAGGTATCAAAATAACATATACTAATATGAAAAAATAGTACCTACGTTTTGGAATATATGCTAGATATTCTCCTAATTCAATTGATAAAGTGCATTATATTGAATTACATCTTTTGAAATTTGATATGATTTATAAGGCATTGGTAAAAATCATGACAGTTATAGACTATAGTTGATGTTGGTATATGCACACATCATGTTCATACATGTTAGAAATCTATATGATTAGGAACTGATGAGAAGACCTTTGGTTGCATTCATGTTGTATTTTATTACTCTACAACCTAGATTATTTTCTAGGATTCACGTAAGCATTTGATGGTTTTCCTTCTTGGGTATATGTTTTAACTTTTCTCTTAAAAAATTGGGTTTCACAAAAAAAATATAATAGACAATATATATATATATAGATAGATAGATAGATAGATAGAAATATTCTACAGTGGTTCAGAATTTCCAATTGTGCGAATGAAACATCAAGATGTAGGGATGTATTATCATACTTTGAAAAATCTCTCCAAAAGTCTACGTTATGTTCATGTTTCAAGCTCTTCTGAGCAACCAATCAATGAGAGAGTAACTCTTCTCTTGTGACAATGCATCTAATGTCCATATGATGGATCACAAAGTAGGTTCTTCTGGAAATCAAAGTGAGATAAATACACTTTCACTAGAAATCGGTGAAAAAAATATTAGAGTTTTTTCTCAGAAGGTTGTGAACCAGCTGACCTGATCTGAATGAACCAGTTCAGTGTTCTAGTCCAGTTCAGCCACCAGTTCAGGTGCTGAAGGGTCTGGACCAGTCCAGAGCAGCAGGTTCTGATAACTATGTTCAGACAAATTATTTCGCTTCAATATTTGAGTACAGAACAATATCAGCATGTACTCTCCGAAAAAAGTATCACTTTTGTTTCTTTAATACTTATTACAGTTACTTTAACTGAACATGAATATTTAGTTTCATGTGCCCAATATGCCAACTAAGGCGTGCATACAGTTGTACAAATATAATTGTACTTTCTTGAAATTTATGCATACAAATGACTGGTATAAACCTTTCACGGTGCATCTTATAATAGCATTGACATCTAACATCATTGTTCCTAGTCAGACTTCCAGCTGTCTACAACACATGTTTGTGTCTATGTAATGGCACAAGCAAAACTTATTTTCTTAAACAAGATTGCACTACCATGCAACAGTTCTAAAGATAAAAATAGGCTTTTGAAAACTTTTTGCCATCTTTACAGTTAACAAGTACAACCTATATAAGATTGCTTGCAACAATCAAAAGGTTCCTGATTCATAATCCTACCAAACATTTCAGTCATGATCACCAATAATTATACTTGACAAAACCACATCAAATGTATGGAGCTACCTAAGCATTTTGTAATATGTATGACTTTAATGCATTCACGGAAACCCTATTGGGCCAAGCGGTATGTATGGCAAAGTAAATAACATATTTAGAGGATCACACTAGGAAAAAAGTGCAATTTAAGATTTGGAGAAACAATAATAAATTTAAGGTACTTTCCTCCATTTGAATATGAGATTGGAAGTATTGGTAAAAAAATTATAGTAGTACTATCATATTGACAACTCAAGGAACATCACATCTGCTACAAATTTATTTCCACATAGAGCTAAGTGGTATGTATGGCAAAGTAAAGAACATATTTAGAGGATCACACTAGAGGTCAGACTGAAGTCAACTGCAGCCCTAAACTAGGGCAGTCAATACCAGTCAAACTAGAGGTCAGATCACCTCGATTTTTGTGCCAAAAATTGTGGCCTGCCTAGGAGAGGCCACCACACCCAATACGCACTTCTTGGAAGGTTAACGCTGGTCAAAGATGACTTGCTGTCCATTTTCTGCGTCCTCTTTGCCCTAGGACGTCTTCCTTTCAGCCACACGTGTGAGAGAGAGAGAAAGACTCTTTTCTGCACAGGAGAGAGCTTTCTACATCCTCTTTGCCCTTGGACGTCTTCCTTTCAGCCACATGTGTGAGAGAGAGAAAGACTCTATTCTGCACAGGAGAGAGAGAGAGGTGTGTGTGAGAGTGAAGTTTCCAAATGAGGCGAATGCTCCTTGTATTTATATGCAAAACGTTGAGGTTGAATAGACATGACTTTTGGGCTTCTGAGCCTACATAATTTTGCTGGCCGACCTTGACAATTTATCCACAATCAAAATAAATTCATATCTTCATAAATACTTATCCGAATCAGATGATCTTTAGATCAATCCTACACCTCTCAACGAGAGGAATCTAGGAAAAATATCAGCAGCCATAAATAAGGTGACCCACATGGAGTTTGGCCCTAGTTGCCAATTTTTAACACTCCCTCTCAACTAGGGAGAACTTCATCTGCAATCTGTCGGACCGTCACTACTATCCATCCATCAAATGCACTGTCCTATACAGCTTGACCCCACTCTGCTCTGATTTGCTCGAACTATGAAGAAGAAGAATGATCAAGGATGTATCACACCATCCTCCATTGATCCGAAGTTAGTCTCAGAGTGTGTACCACTCTCACTGATTCCAGATCAATAGAGGTCATCCTAGCATAGGGAGTACGATAGATAAAATGATGCATCCATCGATAGAACTACTATGGTCTCTATCCTCATTTCCCTTCTCATTGATCAAATGAGAGGTACTTCCCATGAGTCCCAGACTACATGGGTAGCATGCCTCGACAGGGGAACTAATCATCCTGTCCACAGGAGAACAAATCATCATGTTCAGTGGATGCCACGAAGAACTAATCATCATGTTCCACAGTCGCCACGAAGAACGAATCATCCTGGCCCACAGGAGAACTAATCATCTTGTTCCAAATTCGCCACGGGGTGTCACAGGGGAAGGTTGAACCTTTTACCCTGTACATAGTGCACCACCAGGGGATGGTGAGTCGCCCTGTGGTCACATGTCGCTCCAAGAAGTACCCTGCGCCCCCCTGGAGCTCCTAGAGCTCAATACATCATACACGACCCTCATAAGAGGGTCTTTGAACGACACCAAGTCATTCTTGGAAAGTCAAGAATTTGACCTTTCCTAGGGGCTTTGTCAAAATGTCGCGACTTGTTCATCTGTATCGATATGTTGGAGCCTTATTGCCCCTCGCTGCACCATATCTCGAATATAGTGGTACCTGATATCGATACGCTTGGAGCGATCATGAAATACGGGATTTTCTGATAAACAGATCCCGCTTTGGTTGTCACATAGAATCACGGTGGTATCCAATGTAAATCCAAACAGCTCACTGAAGAGCTTTGGCAACCAGACTGCCTCACAGGAGGCCATGCTAGCAACAATGTACTCTACCTTGGTGGTGCTCAAAGCCACCGACTTCTGCTTCCTGCTCATCCAGGATATCAAGAAACATCCCAAAGAGAAACAGCACCCGGAAGTGCTCTTCCAGTCCACCACACTGCCTGCCCAATCAACGTCAGTATACCCAAGTAGTCTCACATCTCCGACAGTATATCTCAACCCATGAGTGATTGTGCCACGAAGATATCTCAACAGATTCTTGGCACCAATCCAATGTGAGTGGCGAGGCTCAACCATATGTTGACTCAAAGTGTTGACTGCAAAGCATATATCCGGATGGGAGTTCACCAAGAACATTAATGCTCCAATTAGTTGTCGGTACTCAGTAGCATTTCGTAAAACAATTCCGGCAGCACTACCGCTTAACTTCTTGAAGTCAAGCTCCATCGGGGTAGTTACGGGCTTGCAGTCCACCATGCCGAATCTTTCCAATATCTTCACCACATATTTTCCTTGAGATAGGAAAATCTCCCCTGGTTTCTGCCAGACTTCCAGTCCTAGGAAATAGTGCATGAGTCCTAGGTCTTTCATCTCGAACTCAGAAGCCAGCTCCCTCTTACATTCGTGAATGAGAGGGTCTGCACCTGTTAGAAAGAGGTCGTCAACATAAAGCACCAGTATGAGAGGCTTGTCATCTATAACCTTAAAGTAAAGGTTAGGGTCAGCTTCACTTCTAGTGAATCCCAGCTTCATCAAGTAGCTATCGATTCTCTCATACCATGCTCGGGGTGCTTGCTTTAACCCATAGAGGGCCAATCATAAATCTCAAATCCTTCGGGTTGCTCTACATAGACTTCCTCTTTGATCGAACCATGTAAGAACGTAGTCTTGACATCCATCTGATGTAGGTTCCATCCTTGCGAAGCAGCAAGGGCTATGATTGAGCAGATGGTGGTACATCGGGCAACAGGTGCAAATATTTCATCATAGTCTATACCCTCCTGGGAGAAGCCACGAGCGACAAAACCAACCTTATACTTTTCCGCACTTCCATCAACTGCATGCTTTATCTTGTAAAGCCATTTTGAAGTGACAACGGTTTTGTCCTGGGGTTTGGGGACCACATCCCATACATCGTTTTTCATAATGGATTCATATTCCTCGATCATAGCATCCTTCCATACTTGATGCTTGACAGCATTTGTGAATGATGAAGGCTCATTTTGGATGATCGTGCTCATGATGGTCAGGTATCCCTGAAACCTGTTCGGCTTCTTACTTTCACGGACGGTTCCTCAGGGTGTACCTTCAGCATCATCAAGTGTCCCCCTAAGCCATGAAGGCCTCTTCCTAGAAGAGGAAGGCTCTTGCGAAGGAGGATCAATAGGATCCATAGGTTCTTCCACATCAGGCATCGTCTCATCTTCCTTTTCCTCGGTTCCTTGGTGTCAGCTTCTTTAGATCCTCTTAGAGTAGGAAGATTGTCTACTTTGCTAAGAGCCATATCTTCGTCAAAAGTGACATCATGGCTAATCTCGACTTCTCTTTGACTAGCCACATAGATTCTATAGCCCTTAGTATTTTCGCTATAGCCCACGAGGATTCCTTTCTTTCCAGATGCATCCAATTTATTCCTTTTCTCCTTTGGCACATGAAAATATACAGTGCTTCCAAAAATTCTAAAATGAGATACGTCAGGTTTCTTACCAGTGAACATCTCTTCGGGAGTCTTGGAACCCAATGCTTGATGAGGGCATCGGTTTTGTACATATACGGCAGTGTTTGAAGCTTCAGCCCATAAAAACTTCAAAAGTCTTTGATCATGGAGCATAGCACAGACAGCTTCCACAATCATACGATTCTTCCTTTCCGCCACACCATTCTGCTCATGAGTATATAGTGTAGTAGTCTCCCTCTTAATGCCAGCCTCATTGCAAAATTCATGAAACTCATTGGATTCATATTCAATCCCATTATCACGATCAAGGCTTTGAAGTGTCGAAACCAAGAGAACACTTCATCCTTTTTTAAGAAGTATATCCAAGTTTTGCGAGAATAATCATCTGTAAAAGTGAGGTAATATGAATATCCTCCCAAGGAGTTCACAGGCATCATACCAGATCTGTCTAAGTGAACCAACTGCAATATATCGGAGGTCTTGCTTTGGCTTGAGGGGAATGGTCCCCTTTCGAGCTTTCCTTCGGCACATCCTGGACATACACCTTCTTGTTCTACTCGGAATTTGGGCATCCCTATCACCATTTGTCTCACATCGGGTAGAGCTTTATAATGAAGGTGAGCAAACCTCCGATGCCATAGTTCGGATTGAAGAGATGTGTCACAAGACATGACACCTAGCGGACTTCCTCCGACTTGATATAATGAATCAACTCGAAACCCAAGAGTGAAGGCATCTTTAATATTCTTTTTCCATACACGTACCTTGCCATCGCTGAAGGCCACCTTGTAGCCTTTGTCTTCCATAGCCGAAATGGACACCAGGTTCTTTTTGAGATCAAGTACATATAATACATCTTGTAGGTGGATTGTATTACCCTGATTCAATTGAAGAGTGACATTTCCTACGCCTTTCACGAGATATTTTGAATTATCTCCAAGAACAATTTCCAGGTTGGTTTCCTTCTCTATCAGATTATAGAGAGCTTCTTTGTAACCAGTGAAGTGCCTTGAGGCACCACTATCAATAAGCCAATTTCCCAGCGAGTCCGGGGGAGCAAAGGTAGATAGAGTTGCTAGTAGATAATATTCATCTTACTTATTGTTAACGGTGTTAGATTCATACCTGGAATTTCTTGCCTTCTTGAATGGTTGTCCTCTTCCTTGATTTCCGACACTTCTTTTGCCTTTGCCATTTGACCTGCTATTCCTTTGATTGCCTTGAGAAGGATTTTGATCATCGTCCCGGTGTGAGTCCCTTTTATCAGGGCACTCCCTTGCATAGTGACCTGTTTTATTGCAATTGTAATATCGTCCTTTTCTTCCACCTTTTGGTCCAGCCTTTCCTTTGAATTTAGCCCCGGAATTGTTTCTTATTTTAGCATGAGAAGAAAAGGCAGTGGGATGACCTTTAAGTATGGGCATTTCTAGCTCTTCCATCCTTGTTTCTTCTTGAATGCATCTCGCCATTAACTCCTCAAATCCAGGAATTACGTTATTGTTGAGAAGAGTAGTCCTGAATATATACCATTCAGATGGTAGTCCTCCAAGAGTTGTGAGTGTCATTTCCCTGTCAGGAATTACTTCCCCAATAGATAGGAGATCGTTCTTGATCTCGGTGATCCTTAAGAAATATGCTTGCATACTTTCATCTTTGCCCTTCTTAATTTCCTTCAGCTTATTTCTAAGAAACAAGACTTGATTTGCATCATTAACTTTAAATAAACTCACCAATCTATATAGATTTCCTTGGAGGTGTTCAGCTCGGAAACATAGGCCACCAAGCATTTGTCAATAGAGTCCCGGATGATCTTCCTTGCTTTGACTTCCCCTTGGTCCATTTGTTCCAAGCAGCAACGGATGCATTTCATGGAGGCTCAACAAGTCCGCCTCTCACATGGTCTAATACTTCCTGCTCTTCTAAGGTTAGATCAGGAGACATCTTCCATCCGTGATAATCAGATTTCTCACGAAGTTTGTCTTCAGCAGGGAAGTGCGTTGAGGACCCTATGTTTTAAGACAGTCCGCCAATCTTTCTCTTCGGTGATTGCTCTTGCTCTTACTTGGGCTTTGTCTTCACCTCAGCTCTGATACCATGTTAAATTATGGTATGTTCTATGCCTAGAGCAATTTACTTATTTTTTTTATTAGCCATAGATTAGCAATCACATATACATTAAGTAAAGTGCAGATAGAACATTAAATGATCAACCGAAAACAAGCCAAGACAAGAGACACAAGATGTAGCAACTAGCCAGGGACAAACCCCAATTTTGGGGAAACCCTTTGATCAAATCTTCATTTATCTTCAATAGTTCAGCAGAGAGAAATAGTACAAAATCTGAATTCTGTAATTTTATATTAACAACAGCAAACCCTAGATCAGCAAAGTCAAACTTGGTCAAACTAGCTGAGATTGACCTCTAAAATACTTTCAATTTCTGGTCAACTTGTCCTCTAACAGCCTGAAGAAACAGCCTTGGAACAGCCCCAAAAGTTCAGTCAAAGTGCAGATTTCTGAAGTCAACTGCAGCCCTAAACTAGGGCAGTCAATACCGATCAAACCAGAGGTCAGATCACCTCAATTTTTGTGCCAAAAATTGTGGCCTGCCTAGGACAGGCAACCACACCCAATCCGCACTTCTTGGAAGGTCAACGCTTGTCAAAGATGACCTGTTGTCCTTTTTCTGTGTCCTCTTTGCCCTAGGACATCTTCCTTTCAGCCACACATGTGAGAGAGAAAGAGTCTTTTCTGCGCAGGAGAGAGAGAGAGAGATGTGTGTGTGAGAGTGAAGTGTCCAAATGAAGAGAATGCTCCTTGTATTTATATGTAAAACGTTGAAGTTGAATAGACATCATTGTTGGGCTTGTGAGCCTACATAAGTTTGCCGGCCGACCTTGACAATTTGTCCATAATCAAAATAAATTTGTATCTTCATAAATACTTCTCGGAATCAGATGATCTTGAGATCAATCCTACACCTCTCGACGAGAGGAATCTAGGAAAAATATCAGCAGCCATAAATAAGGTGACCCGCATGGAGTTTGGCCCTAGTTGCCAATTTTTAACAATCACGGGTTCTCAAGACACTATCATTCTCTACCAATCTAAAACTACCATGGTAAAACTGCATAACTAGAACATTTGGCTCTACATCCTGTGACTATGTGTAGCTTTTTGGCTCTAACCTGTATACATAATCCCAACATCAAATACTTTTGTTGCAAGAAAGAATAATTCATGCTGTACTGGGGATAGTTGTGATTAATCTTTACTTGAATGGTGTCCAAAAATGAGCAAGAAATATGATAGAGGTCTTCCCTCAACAAAAAAGAGAATAAATATGTACCTCATCATTATAAGAGCGGCCATCCCTTGATATAGCAAGTGGAAAAGCATTCTCCTTATCTCCCCTAGCCAGGTGCACATAAATTTCAACAATCTTCACAATCAAAAGAATAATGTTAAGTGTAGAGTCTAGAAAACCATTCAAACATATGAAACAAACAGATTAAAATTGAATTTCAGAGTAAATAAAAGAACCAGCATCTAATTAATGAGGCTTTGAAAAAATTACTAACTTGCTTCAACAGTTGTTTTGGTCTGAATTCATATTTTTCAGGATCCTTGAGTGTGAGAGTTTTACGTTGAGGGCCCACCAATTGTAACAAGAAATAATTGAGCATATTAGCTACCCTTTCAACCTGAAAATCAAACAATGCAAAACACCCATTAAACTTAGTTCCTATAGTGACCAAGGATAGCATTTCTCTTGGGAAAAAAAAACATTTTCTAGCAAATCTTGTAATGAACCAAACTGGTTCATCAAGTGAATATCCTAACTAAATAAGATAAAATAAGAAATTCATGTAGGATATATATATATATATACAACGAACTCGTGACAGTATATATAAAGACATTGTGGTCAAGAGGAGAAGGGATGTGGCCATTTATTACTATCGTTATTATTGTGTAATGTTGTTGTATATTTTATGTATGTTGCATCGCCTTCCTGTTCAAGGATACTTTTCCCTCAAAAAAATAGCTTGCAGAAGGCTATATCTTAGTTTCCGTTTGTAATATTTTTTCTTGATGCTCTGTCCTTGTTGAAGAGACAATGTTATGATCTTTGAAATGCTGAACAGAGCTGTCTCATTGCATATGGAAAGATCCATTCCAACCTCTAACCTCTTGTGTTGTGTTTCCCAGTAAAGTGTTCATTCCTTCCCCACTCTCTTTCAGAATTGTGATCCTTCTAAATGCATGAAGAATGTCATTTATATTTATAATGATTTTGTCATTGGTTAGTTCGTTGAAAATTACAATGACTCTAATGATCTTCATTGAGAATCTTTTTTGGCAGGATTTTTGGACACAACCTCGTGTTGTGTTTCCCAGTAAAGCGTTCATTCCTTCCCCACTCTCTTTCAGAATTGTGATCCTTCTAAATGTATGGAGAATGTCATTTATATTCATAATGATTTCGGCACTGGTTAGTTCATTGAAAAATACAATGACTAATGATTTGGATAATCATAACGTATCCTTATATCCCTACAATATTCCAACATAAGCCTTGTTCTGATTTATGATGTTGATATGACTGTATTTGTATCCATTTTTTAAATATGGTTCAGTCCCCTGAGATAGGTGACCACGTCCACAGAATAATTGTACTAGGAAGATCTACTCGAAAGGATCACTTCCTGTCCGCTCAACCACAGAACCTTACCCCAAAAGCATCGAAAGAATTTGACCTCTCAATAGCAGAGGTGTTTTAACGAGGGGGGGGCTCAACCAACTGAGCTCACCCTCAAGGGCTATCCTTTTGCATGGTTTATATTTTAACTTCTTGGGATTTCCATGCCCTTTTTAACAAATTCGGGAATAAGTAAGTCGTTTCTCCTGTCTTTTGACTTCATTAAGCAAAAACTGACTTTTTAAATTTCATTATCCTTGATTGATAAGATTTTACTTTTATCTGATTTTGTCAAAATTTCTCTTAAGGTATTGCATTTCTTCTTGTGATTTCTGCTCCTTTTTGCTGATAATTTTTCTATTCATTTTTAACTTATCTCATATCAATCTCTGTAGCCAGGGATCTTGTTTCCCTATTAATTTCATCTTTTCCACATTCTTTGATTGTATTGAGTTTCCTCAAATCTTTATAACTGTACTCATTTATTTTGATATGAGTATCCCATGGTTACTTTTGATAAATTTCAAAGCATGAGGATCCCACAAAGTGATGTGATTCTTCACTATATGGCACTTTTTATTATTAAGTATTTTCCCTCTCAATAATACTCTTTTAAATATTTTTTGCTAGGACTGGTAATGACCAGTGTAGATCTATCTTAACTCCAAACCTATCAAGCACCAAGAGGGATCAAATCTCTGAAGGTGTAAATCTCTTTTTTTAGCACAAACCTTGGTGCTTGACAGATACGGAATTAAGATGGATCTACGTTGGTTTAATATATATATATATATATATCAATGTTGCAAAGGTTTTGAAAAAAAAAAATCAAAATCGAGAAAATATTAGTTAAAATCGCAAAACATCAACAAAATTAGAATAGCACCAAAACATAGGTAAAATTCAGCAATTTACGATAAAATCGGGATGTTTGCAATACACAGACACATATATATACTTGGTAATTATGAATTAAATGTATACACAAAGCATGAGGATCCCACAAATGTGATAAGATGATTTTTCGCTATGGCACCTTTTATTTTCCTTTCATATTTATTGAAGTATTTTTCCCTCTTGATAATATTCTTTTAAATATATGATTCTTCACTATATGGCACGTTTTATTATTGAAAATATCTATATTTCTTAAATATTAATATGATATCATTTTAAGCTCACAACTTAAACAATAAATTAAAATATTATATATATATTTTGATGAGTTAACTTTAAATTTCACAATTTTCCATATCATACAATTTTAAGCTCACAACATAGTTGTACAACCAATTGAAATATATAATATTTTTATTAGTAAAATAAATAACTTTTTATATATAATACTTTTATTAGTAAAATAAATACTTTTTATATATAATATTTTGATTAGCCAGTATTTTTATTTTCCCTGACACTTTTTATTATTGAAGTACACACACATATATAAATGCTTGGTAGTTTTGAATTAAATGGATACACAAAGCATGAGGATCCCGCAAATGTGATAAGATGATTTTTCACTATGGAACTTTTTATTTTCCTTTCATATTTGATATTTATTGAAGTATTTTTCCCTCTTGATAATATTCTTTTAAACATACGATTCTTCACTATATGGCACTTTTTATTATTGAAGTATTTTCCCTCTCGATAATACTCTTTTAAATATTTTTTGCTACGACCGGTAATGACCAGTGTAGATTTATCTTAACTCCAAACTTATCAAGCACCAAGAGGGATCAAACCTCTTTCGTGTAAACCTCCATTTTTAGTGCAAACCTTGGTGCTTGATAGATACAGAATTAAGATGGATCTACGTTGGTTTAACATATATATATATATATATATATATATCAATGTTGCAAATGTTCTAAAAAAACAAAATCCAGAAAATATTAGTTAAAATCGTAAAACATCAGCAAAATTAGGATAGCACCAAAAAATAGGTAAAAATCAGCAATTTACAATAAAATCGGGATGTTTGAAACACATATACATATATATGTATATATATATATATATACACACATATACATATATATATATATATATATATATATATATATGCTTAGTAATTTTGAATTAAATAGATACAAAAAGCATGAGGATCCCGCAAAAGTGATAAGATGATTTTTCATTATGGCACTTTTTATTTTCCTTTCGTATTTATTGAAGTATTTTTCCCTCGTGTTGCAAAGGTTCTGAAAAACAAAAATCAAAATCGAGAAATATTAGTTAAAATCGCAAAACATCAGCGAAATTAGGATAGCACCAAAAAAAGGTAAAATTCAGCAATTTACGATAAAATCGGGATGGTTGCAACACGTATGTATATGCTTGGTAATTTTGAACTAAAAGGATACACAAAGCATGATGATCCTACAAAAGTGGTAAGATGATTTTTCACTATGGGACTTCTTATTTTCCTTTCATATTTATTTAAGTATTTTTCCCTCTTGACAATACTCTTTTAAATATATTTTGTCTTGATAATACTCTTTTAAATATTTTTTGCTAGGACTGGTAATGACCAGCATAGAGCTATCTTAACTCTAGATCTATCAAGCACGAGAGGGATCAAATCTCTCAAGGTGTAAACCTCTTTCTTGAGTGCAAAACTTGAGGAAAGGCTTGCACCTCAATAGCACCAAAAAAAGGTAATTTTCACCAATTTACGATAAAATCGGGGTGTTTGCAACACACACATATATATGCTTGGTAATTTTGAATTAAATGGATACACAAAGCATAAGGATCCAAGCGATAAGATGATTTTTCACTATGACACTTTTTATTTTCCTTTCATATTTATTGAAATATTTTTCCTTCTTGACAATACTCTTTTAAATACATCTTGTCTTGATAATACTCTTTTAAGTATTTTGTCTTGATGATACTCTTTTAAATATTATTTGTCTTGATAATACTCTTAAATATTATTTGCTAGCATTGGTAATGACCAACATAGATCTATCTTAACTCTAGATCTATCAAGCGCGAGAGGGATCAAATCTCTCAAGGTGTAAACATCTTTCTTGAGTGCAAAACTTGAGAAAAGGCTTGCACCTCAAGAGATTAGATCGCTCTTGGCACTTGATAGATCTGGAGTTAAGATGGATCTATGTTGTTTTAATACATATATATATCTCAATGTTGCAAACATCAGAATCCGGATAAAATCAGCAAGGGTTTGTGTTGTCGCGCGGATTGACACGACAACGCTCGGATCGGGGGCTGTCACTCTGATCCCCGATCCCTCCGTTTAAGCCTGTCTCCCGCGGCTAAGGGGGGTAGACCCTGTGAGGTGATGGAGGCCAACTGCCAAACAGTTGGGCTGGGAGACGAGATGCACGATTGAGACAAGCACTAAAATGATTTAATGAGTTGAGCAGACCAGTGCCTTATGAGATCTAAATGATTACTAGCTGGATAATACAAGAACATGAACTACAGACAGCAATCATCCATCATCAGAAAAAGAGAGCGATGCTTTAAATATCTAGTAAACCACAAAGCTCTTCAAATAACGGTATCCAGCAAACTAAGAGAAATAAATCGTTTTAAGCAACAGTGAAACCAGATATCTACTTTATGCTCAGATCTCAGCACGAAAGGTACAGCATAAATAAAAGACTGGAACTGGCAAAATAAATTTTCCACAATTTTTTTTTTTATTTTTTTTTTATTATTTTTTTTTTTATTTTTTTTTTTATTTTTTTTTTATTTTTAATAAAAATCAAATCTAAGAAAATTTAAAATCTCTAAAGCCTAAGTCCAAAAGGAAAATTTAAAATCTAAATCTAGAAACTAATCAAAATAAAAAAAAAATATTTTTTTATTTTTTTATTTTTTTTTTTATTTTTATATGATTTAAATCGTAAACAAATAAAATTATAGACTAAACTAAAATTTAAATCTAAAATCTTAAATCCCTAAAAAAAGAACTAACATAAAATCAAAATACGACTATGGCGATAAATGAAACTATATTAGAATCAAGCCTAAAAATAATTTATTTTTTTTACGGAAATGCATATACGGGAAATAAAAAAAAACGAAATTCAAAGAAACCCTAATCTACAGCATGATGCGAAACTATATACACATGGATAACACCAAACTCCTGCGCTCAAGCGATTCCAGCATTACTATACCCTAGCCACGAAATGTAAAATTCGAAACAGTGAACGAAATACCTGTGCGTGAGTTTCTGAAGGAGACACGGGCCGAGAGAGCACTGGTCCGATGCTTTGACGCCCACGCAAGTTTACAAACATCAGCTTTCGATCTCAGAAATATTATCGTCTGCCTTTTGGTTATGCAGAGAACCCGTTGGCGGCAGACACAATGATCGATCCGGCAGCGTTTTGGTGCGTAAATGGCAACGTCTCGGCCGCAGGAGGAAAGGGCAATGACCCGGATTTGATGCTGGCCAATCCGTCTTCGTTAGAGGAATACGTATTGAGGCCTGAAACAAACAACACTTCACACTATTTGCTATGATGCAAACGCTGAGACCCCTGTTGCTTTGAAGGGAGAAACAGATATATGGCGTGACCTGAGAATCGATATGTGACTAACTGACTGTAAAACGAGAAAGGGAAAAAACGTTGCACGCTGCCACAATACCACTCTAATCAAAACGCATTTGAATCAACGTTAAATGCATGACCAGAGTCTTGCTGCCAGCGGGACTCGAGGAAAAAAAAGGTTCAGGGTTTCACCTTTTGAAAACTTTGACAATGACCCTATCCATAAACCCCAGAAAACCCCAAAAGACTATCGAAATATGCTTTCTTTTGGAAATCAAACACTGACACAAAGACCCTTTTCTGAGAATACAGGATGCGTTGGCTAAGAAAATTATCGGGGAAATGCACAGAGTCGAATCACTTCAATTGAAAGAGACTTTCGTACCTGGCGTCTGAGAGACGGATTCGCTGAAATTTTACCTGAGCGTTTTATGCTGCTGAGACCAAATTTGAAGATTCCCTCAGAGAATGATTTCGTTTTGCCTGTTTGAAGCATGAATTCAATGCATTTCTGCTGTGGACAGGGAAAATGGCGGATAGAACAGTGTAATGATAACCCTGGAAAACAGCAAATAAGAGCCCGGCAGATATATGCAAAACTTCAAAATAAGACCACTTCAAAATTAACCTAGAATTACAAGGAAATTACAGCTCTTGGACAGCCAAATTTGACACTAATTGCAGTAATGTTTTCGATATGATCAGAAATTTTGAACTTTACTGTAAGCAGAAATAAAATTCTCTCATGTAAAACAGAAAATAAAACTCTTAATGATTAACCCAGGGCCAAAACCAGCTAGGCTCTGCAAAGAAAAGCCTGTGGGAGTCGGTTGGTTCAGCCCAGAACTTCCCCAAACGCCCACAAATAGCCTTCAGCTAAAATTTTCCTGCACACCTCAAGCAAACATCAGCAAAGAGGGCAAGAAATGCTGCTAGATTTCAAGAAATAATGGAGATACATGCCATTATTTCAGAAACCCTACAACATTCAAACCCTAGCACGTGAGCAAGATACCTGTACTCACAATGCTCTGAAAAACCAGCTATTTTAACTGCTGAAAACTAAAACATGCAGAAAAGCAATAATCTCACAGCAATTCCAGAGAGTAACACCAGCCAGTTTGAACCCCAAAGTCTTCTTTATTAATCAGAAATCAGATTACAAGAGAGCTTTCAGTACAGACTCACAGATCAGATAAACCCGTAAAAAGACCCCCTAAGACCCTATAAGAAGGAAATGATCCCAACGGCTAGTTTTGGGTGATCCATGTAGAACTGATCTCGACCGTTGATGAGGATCAAGACATCTCTTGATCTCATCCGTCGATTTTATTTAAAAATGATATTTTGCATGTGTTCACAAAAAATATTATTATTTTATTATTTAGGGTTTTTGCTTTGTTTTATGAATTTTTTATTATTTTTTATTTTATTTTTTATTTTTTATTTTTTTTATTTTTATTTTAATATTTTATTTATTTTCTAAATGGATCATTTGAACCAAACCGTTGGAAACATCCCCTAGGACCTAGGACCTAGGACTCATGAGGGGATTTAAACATTTCTCAACCCTCAAGACACATTACATCATGACTTTTACAATTTACATCTCAAGGGGACGAACCCACTTTAACATAGACCCTCATAAACCACCCAGTTCTGCGACACAACTATAATCTAGCAGATTAACACGCTAGGATTCTCCTAAAGTCCTAATAACAAAATGCATCCCGGCTTTGGGGTCGGGTTTGAAGGAAAACTCTGCCGATCCATGGATCGGTGAGACTAAAAACCTCCCGGGACACAGATCATCATTAGAAAGTTAGGTCCACCTAGGCAACTTTACATACATGACTCTGATCTGCTTAGATTATTTACAATTCAAACATGCAGACTGGGTTTACAACAAAAATGATCAAGCTGTCGATGACTGTAGGCTGGCACGGACATGTCGCTCAGGAGCTACCCCTCTCTGCCAACAGAAAGGAGGTGGACTGCATGGGCAATTGACCAGTAGTGGTCAACATCTGGCTCTACTTGGGGACACGTTGCTGCACTGGTAGGAATGTGAGAATCCAGAATCTGCATCCATACACACAAATAAAAATAAGTAGCGTCCATCCCAAAATCATCATATACATTAAGCACAGGAAAGATAAAAGCTCATCATTTATTGACTAACTAATAACATGAAAAGTAAATCTAATCCTAAAAACAGAAATAAAATGCTGAAAAGACAAGGAGTAGGGATAGAAATACAATACAAAAGATGCCCCATGGCATCAGATATCATCTCTGAAGAACAGCTTGAGCATTTGGCCGTTCACTGGTAGATCAAGTGGTTCGCCATCCAATCTGCTCAAGTAGAATGAATTTAGCCCAGCTATATCTCTAATGATGTATGGTCCCAGCCACAAACTGTCAAACTTTTTATGCTTTCCTGGTTTTTCATTTTTGCGATCCCAAAGTAAAACCATATCTCCAACCTGCAAAGATCTAGATCTAGAGCATTTATCAAAGCTTTTCTTAATATTAGATTGATTTTTACATGTAGTTTCAAAAGCTGTCCGACGAGTCTCATCTAATTCCACAATCTGATCTATCCTATTCTAAACAACATCTTTATCAGTGGAAAAATTTTGGAGAAGCTGATAGGCTGGCAATTTTAGGTGCACAGGTAAGGTAACATCCAAGCCATAAACCAATTCAAAGGGAGATTTACCAGTAGATTTCTTCTTAGTAATTCTGTCTGCCCACAAAGCATACTTGATTTTGCTGTCCCAAGACTTCTTGTTATCTCCTACTATTTTCTTGATAATGGTTATGAGATCTTTATTACTTGATTCAGCCAAACCATTACCCTGAGGATAATAATTCGACGAATGAGATAAGACAATACCATATTTGAAACAACAAGATGTAAACTCTGAAGAACTGAAAGCCTTGGCATTGTCAGTAGTGATCTTAGCGGGGACACCAAATCTAGTAATGATATTATTCTCAATGAAATCCATAATCACCTTTTCAGTGGCATTCTTAGCAGGAATGGCTTCGACCCATTTAGTGAAATAATCAGTAGCAGTCAAAATCCAAGAGTAGCCATTGCTAGAATTTTCATGGAACTTCCCTATGAAGTCCAGACCCCAATGCTGAAAAGGTGCCTCTACAATAACAGGTTGTAGAGGAAGGGCAGCAAGCTTCTGTTTCCCAGTGAACAGTTGACAGGCTTGACACGTTCTAACATACTTGTGCACATCAGAAAAAATCGAAGGCCAATAATAGCCAGCTCTCAGGATTTTGTGGGCAGTAGTTCTAGCGGCATAATGACCACCACAAAATCCTGAATGAAATTCGGAGATTAATCTTTTGGACTCAACATCGTCAACACACCTAAGCACCATGCCCTCTGGATTTCTCCATCCAAGGCCATCCTTCATAAGGCAGTACTTAGTGGCTTTTAGTCTAAGAGCCCTTTTCTTATGAGCAACTAAGTGGTTAGGACATGCAAGGTTTGTTAAGTAGTAAACTATGTCCTTATACCATTCATGCTCAGCTAACCTTCTTAATTCTGGTGAAGAAAGATCGTCAAGGCAGAACAAACCAAGAGTCCTTTCATTACTTTCAGCTAACATTTGAGCTAGACCTTGGCCTTTGATCAGTTTAGTGGGTCTAATTTCTAAATCATACTCCTGTATCTTAGTAACCCACCTAGCACGAGTCCCTAAGCAATCAGTTTGAGTTAATATGTCTTTAACAGCAGAATGTGGGACGAAAGCGATGATCTTAGAATAACCCACATAAGTTTTAAAATGCTTAAGAGACTTGACCAGGGCATAAGCCTGTTTTTCCATGGTATTGTACTTCAATTCGGAGTTTTGAAGTGCTCTACTCATGAAAGCGATAGGCTGCTCATGACCATCTTTATTCTTTTGAAGCAAGACACCGGCAATGGTATCCTCAGAAGCGAAAGAAAAAATCATGAAATCTTTGGAGTAATCAGGACTAACAAGGACAGGGGCTTTCGCGATAGCAGACTTGATTTCTTGGAAAGCCCTTTTGCCCTCTTCCTGCCAGACAAATTTCACATCTTTCTTCAGAAGACTTTGAATGGGCTTAGCTATTTCCGCGTAATTCAGGATAAATCTTCTAATAAAATTTATCTTTCCAAGGAAAGACTGAAGGGACTTGAGGTTATGCGGGAGAGGAATCTTTTGAATTGCTTCAACTCGTTCAGGATCGACCTTGACTCCTTCCTTAGAAATGATATGACCCAGAAGTTTCCCTTCAGTTACCCCAAAGACAGATTTAGCCGGATTCAAAGAAATTCCATATTCTCTGCATCTATCGAAAACCTTCCTAAGATGATCTATATGGCTGATACCATCTTTAGAGAAAACAGTAAGATCGTCTTGGTAAATTTCGATGATTTTCCCGATTAACCCTTTGAAGGCATAATCCATGGCCCTCTGGAAAGTAGCCCCAGCATTTGTTAACCCAAATGGCATTCTGATGTATTCAAAAGTGCCCCATGGTGTTGTGAATGTGGTCTTATGTCGATCTTCCTTTTTGACCCAAACTTGATTATACCCAGAAAAACCGTCTAGCAATGACATCATTCCAGACCCAGTTACTCTTTGCAACAAAGTTTCCATTTTTGGCAAAGGGCAATTATCCTTTTTGCATGCTAGATTAAGGTTTCTAAAATCGACACAGAGTCTTATTGTACCATTCTTTTTCCTGACAATCACTAAATTCGAACACCATGTCGAATGCCTAGTTTGAGCGATGATCCCTGCTGCAAGCATTTTCGTAAGCTCTTTCTGGACCAGGGGGGCTAACTTAGGATTGATCTGCCTAAGTTTCTGCCGGAAGGGTCTAGCATTTTCGTCCTTTAATGGGATAGTATGCTCCATAATATCCTCCCTATAGCCCTTCAATTCATCATAGGAAAAAGCTAAAACATCTCGGTATTCGCGAAGTAAATCGGTTAACTTTTTCCTTTCCTCCAAACTAGTACCTTTACCGATTTTAACTATTTTCGGATTTTCAGAAGTGCCAATGTTGACTTCAAGGTACTCACCTGGGTCCATCTTGTTTTCTTCTCTCAGCTTCGTGGCATCATGCCAATCAAAATGTTGCTCTAAGGCAACCACATTTCTGGGAGTGGGATTTATGATATGTCTATGATCTAAAGACCCATCCTCGTCAGAAACTAACCGGAAATCCTCAAACTCGTCTAAACCATTGAGAAAACGAACGACTTGCTTCTCATCATTAAAAACTTGCCAATGCTCTGAGTTGTCTGGGACAGATGGTCTGAATATTACCTCCATTTTAATTTTATCGTTAATTAACTCATCAGACAACTGGAAAGTGGTAGCAGCTACGGCAAGTTCATCTGCCGAACTATTTAGTTCTCTAGGAATTGCTTCAAGGTTAAGGGCATCGAAGTGCTCCATAGTATCCCACACAGCATTCCGATAGTTTCTTAATCTCTGATTTCTACATGTGAATTTGTTCTTAAGCTGCATGATAACCAGATCGGAATCCCCCTTTATGCTAAGCAACTTAATCTTCAAAGCTTTGGCCAATTCAAGGCCCAACAATATGGCTTCATACTCAGCGACATTGTTGGTCGCTTCAAATTCGAGACGATAGGCAAACTTGAATTGGTGACCAAGGGGGGACTTAAGCACAATTCCAGCACCCTTACCATGACTAGAGAACGCACCATCGAAATACATATACCAGACTTCATCTTTAAGACTTTTGACCTTTTCATCGGGAGGAGTTATGAAGTTAGACAGGATAGCATAGTTCCCGATGTCAGATTGCTCTCTAATTATTTCGTTATGAGGCTTTTTAGGATTTTCAACATGAAATTTCCTCTCAGGCTCTCTATTTAGTCTAACGAAACCGTCACCGCTAGGAGAAGGAATCATAGCATATGACCAATTCATCTGAATGCTTCCCCCTAGATCAGAGGCCCACTTCCTAGATAACAGCATACCCCAAGCATCAGGTACATCAACGACAACAATATCCATAACAACCATGATGTCTGGATAAACCGAAAGATGAACTTGCAAATCCTTGATTAAACCATGTACTTCGATTTTCTTGGAATCCATGGCACATATATTATAATAGGGTCTGGAAACTCTTAAGTTAAGCTGTTCCATAACCCTTTTAGTCATGACACAAGCAGATGCACCTGAATCCAACATGCAGTTATTCAATTTATACCCATTGACTAACAAGGTGATAAAGAAGGGTTGATGATCCTTGTTATCAGCATCTACGCTTTGCAGGTAAATAGGAGCATCCTGATAGTCAACCTCACGAATCTTCTGTTGAGAAGCATTGACTTGAGGACCCTGAATTGCTTTTAGTAACTTGTCTCTTTGGGAAGGGATCTTAGCAATCTCAGATACGGGAACCCAGATTTTAGCATTATTAAACCAACTCCCCAAATCGACATCTATTCCAAAGTTTATACCAGGGTTTAAAGTTCGAGGAGGAATTTGATTCTCGCTCTGATCTTTATCCCTTCTCTGGTATGTTAAACCCTTATCTCTAGCAATTTCCAGAATTTTCTCAGGAGAGGGTTTCTCACCATACAACCTAGCCAAAATGTCATCTTCGTCTTTAAGGTTATTTATATTAAAAGCAGATTGAGGATTCCCAACATCATAGCTCCTTTCCTTAACATCTATCCAATCATTCATAGGCAAAGGAAACTTGCTCCCTACTACGTTTATTTGCTCACCTGTCCCAAACATTCCATTATCGAAAAGTCTTCTGATAATGGGACAAGAGGACTCTTCGTGAAAATCAGCACAAGCACGACAGTAAGGAGGAGCATTATCCACCAGGTTGGTAAGTGGATTAGGGGGCCTCTGCTCACTAGATTGACCCTTTCTTTGCCAGTTACTATTTCTGTTATTATTATTTCGAGGCTGAAAATTTTGCGGTTGCGCTCTTTCCATTTGAATTAACCTATTCTGCAAAGTGTTTATTTCCTTGTTATGATTAATTTCCATGGTTTCAATTTTTTGAAGTAACTTGAGAACAAGTTCATTTTCAGGCTCTTGGGCTGCTTTTCCCTTAGGTTCCTTTAGTTTTGTAGCAGCCCTATCATAACCTGGGATTTCAGACTTCCCAGAAGCTGCCTTGTCCTTTTCAAGTTCTACAGCTAAGGCTTGGCAATCTCGATAATCAGTAAGTTTAGCACGCCTTAACTCATAAGATGGTTCAGGACCAAAGGCATCGATATAAAAATCTTGGAGAGTTTTATCTGAAGGTTTATAGTCTTGAGGTAATTCTCTAATAATACCATTAAACCTTCTATTAAATTCTTCAACAGTTTCGTCTTCTCTCTTTTTCATCAGAGTAAGAGCTCTTACAAGATGTCTTCCCTCTCTCTTATCTCCAAATTTTTCTCTAAATGAATTAATGAGTGATTGTAGAGAGTCAAAAGAATTAGGAGGTTTTTCTGTATACCAGTCATGAGCATCACCTCCTAGAGTCAAGATAAAAAGGGTCATCCTGACATCTTCATGATCAAAATCAGGAGATCTAGCATACTTAGCCATCCATATGTTGAAATCACGCAAATGGGAATTAACAGTAATGGCATTATCTCCATGAAAGCTAGGCAATTTGTCTATCCCAACAGATGGAATATCATTGGGGGCTCCAGGAATGTTGGAAAAATCACAAGGGGCAAACAGACTCATGGTGTTGCGCCTAACTTGACCCCTAAAGAGCAGATGAACGTCAGAAAGGGCTTCTTGTCCAAGACTTGTAAGGAGTGCACGAGAAGCGAGTTTGTGTGATCGCACCCTGTAAACCTTTTCAAGATCCGGAGTGGGGTTGCACAGACTGCCTGGATGTCTTCTAGTGTACACTCTTGCAGATAATATGGGAAGTGGAGTCGCCACTTGAACAAGAAGCTAAGCACGGAAAAGCTTGAAAAACAAGGACCAAGGACAGAAAAATTCTATCCCCGGCAACGGCGCCAAAAATGTTGTCGCGCAGATTGACACGACAACGCTCGGATCGGGGGCTGTCACTCTGATCCCCGATCCCTCCGTTTAAGCCTGTCTCCCGCGGCTAAGGGGGGTAGACCCTGTGAGGTGATGGAGGCCAACTGCCAAACAGTTGGGCTGGGAGACGAGATGCACGATTGAGACAAGCACTAAAATGATTTAATGAGTTGAGCAGACCAGTGCCTTATGAGATCTAAATGATTACTAGCTGGATAATACAAGAACATGAACTACAGACAGCAATCATCCATCATCAGAAAAAGAGAGCGATGCTTTAAATATCTAGTAAACCACAAAGCTCTTCAAATAACGGTATCCAGCAAACTAAGAGAAATAAATCGTTTTAAGCAACAGTGAAACCAGATATCTACTTTATGCTCAGATCTCAGCACGAAAGGTACAGCATAAATAAAAGACTGGAACTGGCAAAATAAATTTTCCACAATTTTTTTTTTATTTTTTTTTTATTATTTTTTTTTTATTTTTTATTTTTTTTTAAATAAAAATCAAATCTAAGAAAATTTAAAATCTCTAAAGCCTAAGTCCAAAAGGAAAATTTAAAATCTAAATCTAGAAACTAATCAAAATAAAAAAATTTTATTTTTTTATTTTTTTATTTTTTTTTATTTTTTATATGATTTAAATCCTAAACAAATAAAATTATAGACTAAACTAAAATTTAAATCTAAAACCTTAAATCCCTAAAAAAAGAACTAACATAAAATCAAAATACGACTATGGCGATAAATGAAACTATATTAGAATCAAGCCTAAAAATAATTTATTTATTTTTTTTACGGAAATGCATATACGGGAAATAAAAAAAAACGAAATTCAAAGAAACCCTAATCTACAGCATGATGCGAAACTATATACACATGGATAACACCAAACTCCTGCGCTCAAGCGATTCCAGCATTACTATACCCTAGCCACGAAATGTAAAATTCGAAACAGTGAACGAAATACCTGTGCATGAGTTTCTGAAGGAGACACGGGCCGAGAGAGCACTGGTCCGATGCTTTGACGCCCACGCAAGTTTACAAACATCAGCTTTCGATCTCAGAAATATTATCGTCTGCCTTCTGGTTATGCAGAGAACCCGTTGGCGGCAGACACAATGATCGATCCGGCAGCGTTTTGGTGCGTAAATGGCAACGTCTCGGCCGCAGGAGGAAAGGGCAATGACCCGGATTTGATGCTGGCCAATCCGTCTTCGTTAGAGGAATACGTATTGAGGCCTGAAACAAACAACACTTCACACTATTTGCTATGATGCAAACGCTGAGACCCCTGTTGCTTTGAAGGGAGAAACAGATATATGGCGTGACCTGAGAATCGATATGTGACTAACTGACTGTAAAACGAGAAAGGGAAAAAACGTTGCACGCTGCGACAATACCACTCTAATCAAAACGCATTTGAATCAACGTTTAATGCATGACCAGAGTCTTGCTGCCAGCGGGACTCGAGGAAAAAAAAGGTTCAGGGTTTCACCTTTTGAAGACTTCGACAATGACCCTATCCATAAACCCCAGAAAACCCCAAAAGACTATCGAAATATGCGTTCTTTTGGAAATCAAGCACCGACACAAAAACCCTTTTTTGAGAATACAGGATGCGTTGGCTAAGAAAATTATCAGGGAAATGCACAGAGTCGAATCACTTCAATTGAATGAGACTTTCGTACCTGGCGTCTGAGAGACGGATTCGCTGAAATTTTACCTGAGCGTTTTATGCTGCTGAGACCAAATCTGAAGAATCCCTCAGAGAATGATTTCGTTTTGCCTGATTGAAGCATGAAGTCAATGCATTTCTGCTGTGGACAGGGAAAATGGCGGATAGAACAGCGTAATGATAACCCTGGAAAACAGAAAGCAAGAGCCCGGCAGATATATGCAAAACTTCAAAATAAGACCACTTCAAAATTAACCTAGAATTACAAGGAAATTACAGCTCTTGGACAGCCAAATTTGACACTAATTGCAGTAATGTTTTCGATATGATCAGAAATTTTGAACTTTACTGTAAGCAGAAATAAAATTCTCTCATGTAAAACGAAAATAAAACTCTTAATGATTAACCCAGGGCCAAAACCAGCTAGGCTCTGCAAAGAAAAGCCTGTGGGAGTCGGCTGGTTCAGCCCAGAACTTCCCCAAACGCCCACAAATAGCCTTCAGCTAAAATTTTCCTGCACACCTCAAGCAAACATCAGCAAAGAGGGCAAGAAATGCTGCTAGATTTCAAGAAATAATGGAGATACCTGCCATTATTTCAGAAACCCTACAACATTCAAACCCTAGCACGTGAGCAAGATACCTGTACTCACAATGCTCTGAAAAACCAGCTATTTTAACTGCTGAAAACTAAAACATGCAGAAAAGCAATAATCTCACAGCAATTCCAGAGAGTAACACCAGCCAGTTTGAACCCCAAAGTCTTCTTTATTAATCAGAAATCAGATTACAAGAGAGCTTTCAGTACAGACTCACAGATCAGATAAACCCGTAAAAAGACCCCCTAAGACCCTATAAGAAGGAAATGATCCCAACGGCTAGTTTTGGGTGATCCATGTAGAACTGATCTCGACCGTTGATGAGGATCAAGACATCTCTTGATCTCATCCGTCGATTTTATTTAAAAATGATATTTTGCATGTGTTCACAAAAAATATTATTATTTTATTATTTAGGGTTTTTGCTTTGTTTTATGAATTTTTTATTATTTTTTATTTTTATTTTTTTTTATTTTTTTTTATTTTATTTTAATATTTTATTTATTTTCTAAATGGATCATTTGAACCAAACCGTTGGAAACATCCCCTAGGACCTAGGACCTAGGACTCATGAGGGGATTTAAACATTTCTCAACCCTCAAGACACATTACATCATGACTTTTACAATTTACATCTCAAGGGGACGAACCCACTTTAACATAGACCCTCATAAACCACCCAGTTCTGCGACACAACTATAATCTAGCAGATTAACACGCTAGGATTCTCCTAAAGTCCTAATAACAAAATGCATCCCGGCTTTGGGGTCGGGTTTGAAGGAAAACTTTGCCGATCCATGGATCGGTGAGACTAAAAACCTCCCGGGACACAGATCATCATTAGAAAGTTAGGTCCACCTAGGCAACTTTACATACATGACTCTGATCTGCTTAGATTATTTACAATTCAAACATGCAGACTGGGTTTACAACAAAAATGATCAAGCTGTCGATGACTGTAGGCTGGCACGGACATGTCGCTCAGGAGCTACCCCTCTCTGCCAACAGAAAGGAGGTGGACTGCATGGGCAGTTGACCAGTAGTGGTCAACAGTCTGAAAACAAATATTGGTAAAAATTAGGAAACATCAGCTAGGCCAGTAAAAATCGGGAAACATCAGCTAGGCCAAAAATTCATAATGTTGCGATATTTTCGCAATAAAATCGGGATGTTTGCAACATTTGTGTGTGTAAACATTTTGACTCTGTCAAATAAGAATAAAAAAATGAATATATATATATATATATATATATATATATACATTTTAGTTTTTTATTTTATTTTTTTTATTTGACCGAGTCAAAATGTTCATATATCTCTTGCATATCTCTTGCATACTTGGGCAAGAAAGCACCTCTTTTTCTGCACTAACAAGACATTACTGTCAATGTTTTAAAACTAGGCTACCTCTTTTTCTTTTTTTGACTGAGTCAAGATGTCTAGATAACATAACATAACAACATAACAAGGCATTACAGTCAATGCCTTAAAACTAGGCCAATCTGACTTCGTTTCAACTTGGTTGACCAAGACATACCCCTGCCCATACCAACTAGGTCAATTATCTGGTTCGGCGGGCAGTGCATTACCAAACTAGCCGAGTTGGTCACCGACTCAACCAGTTCAATAACAGACCGACCGGCCTCGGCAGCGGGCAAAAAAGGTGGGTTGGGCGGACTTGAAATAATTTTTTTGTTTAAACTATTTCCTAGCCCCTCTACCCCTCTCCCACGCCTATAAAGGTGACCCATCCCCCTCATATTTCCTAGCAACTATCTCATTGCATTTGTGTGAGCATTTGTGAGGAGTTGGAGTTGGTTTTTGGAGCAACATTGAAGAGGTTTGACTCTGATTCAAAGTCTGAGCCAGATGATGTTGCCTTGTCTAGCAGTAGTTACTAGTGATCAATAGATAGTATTCTGTATTAGTGACTTCTAGTCTTGTACTAGTGACTTGTAGTCTTGCAGTTGTATTGATTTGTTGTGGAGGCCATTTAAAGCCTCCTTGGTTATGTGTTTTTGTTCTGATCTCTATATATTACATGTATCAAACAGTGCACTGGGTGCCACTTTGATATAATAGATATATTCATGAGTATACTTTGATCATATGTTGTCATCTCTCTATTAATATAATAGATATATTCATGAGTATACTTTGATCATATGTTGTCATCTCTCTATTATTCTAATGCTTTGAGTTTGGAAACAAAAATGAAAATCTTTAAAAAATATGTTTTTTCATAAAAAAAGTTAAATATTTCATGTACTTTTTACCAATGTTATCAGACTCGAGTGCTCTGGGTGCCATTTTGATATAATAGGTATATTCATGAGCATACTTTGATCATATGTTGTCTTCTCTCTATTATTCTAATGCTTTGAGTTTGGAAACAAAAATGAAAATCTTTAAAAATATGTTTTTTCATAATAAAAAAGTTAAATATTTAATGTACTTTTTACCAATGTTACCAAACTCAGAATTGGCAAGTGAAGAGTTTTAATAGGACCAGGAAGAAATCGGCAAAAAATCAGAAAAAATCAGTGAATTCAATAAATAAAAATACACATATATTGAATTACCCTATCTTTTATTTGACCAAAAAAAAAAAGAATTACCCTATCTTACCTAAGTGATCCAAGTTTCCAACCCCCATAATCCATGTTCATCTTTAGACTTTCTCCAATTAGGATAAAACACAATGATACAAAGCACATCAAAATTCAAATTCAAATTTATAACTTATAAAAAAATGACATACATTGATATAAATTCTAAATAGTACTAAGTAAATAATAGACAGCTAAGTTTGAAATAGTAAATTAAAATTACTTAAAAATGGTAAAGAGTGATGAGTCAAAGACTATTAGTGTCTAAGTTAAAGCTGAAAATTAACAATGACCATTGAAAACTCAAAGAAGCTAAAGAAATCAAC
The DNA here is from genome assembly GCA_031772625.1 of Pinus tabuliformis. Classification (NCBI taxonomy): domain Eukaryota; kingdom Viridiplantae; phylum Streptophyta; class Pinopsida; order Pinales; family Pinaceae; genus Pinus; species Pinus tabuliformis. The sequence goes on along the minus strand of CM062805.1, from coordinate 1,013,065,191 downwards.
ATCAAATGAGCATGAAGGAGTCAATGTGATTGACTAGTTCTCCACATCTATATATTGTACAAAGGCATCAGGGGAACATTGATGGAAGTGTCACTATCCAAGTTAAAGTCACTCTCATGAGTAACCAAGGCAAATTATGACTCATTCTCATCTCAAAATCAGATGCTAAATCACCTATAAATGTCAAATAAGAGAGATGTACAGTTAAACGAGAATTAAGACTACCTTAATAGTTTTTTGTTTCCTTTAAACCTTTTTATGTTTTTCTTGAGCGGTGCACCTGACCCTACAAGATGCATCTGTGTGTAGAATTAATAAAACACCTATAAAGCAACCTTGCAAGGAGACCGTGATTATTTGTCAAGACTTAAAACAACATTGCCCACACCAACATTTCTGTTCCATACCCACTCCACCATGTTCAAATCACCCCCAATGATCCACTCCGTAGAGGTAAGAGGAGGCCATCCAATCACAAAGAGAGCATCTATCAATCCTAGAATTAGGGTTATAATTGGAACAAAATCTCAGTAGCCTATCTAGTAAAAAACCATGACCCACACACTCATGTATAAATGATGAAAACAATGTCTGAATACAATGTTCTGCAAAAAGGAAGAGAAAAATAGTACCACACCACCACTCACTTGAGAGTGCTCTAAAGTCCAATAAGGGCCCTTCAATGTAACTAATCTAGAATGTCAACTCAAACTAGCAAACTTTACCTACTAAAGAAAAACCACATTAGGGTTTTCTCTTTGCAGCATATCCCTAGCAAACATCTTCCAACCTGGGATAGCCATCCTTTTGACATTTGAAGATACAAAAGAAATTCATTCAGGGAGTATCCCCATACTCAAACAATTAAACTTTTTGCTCAAGTTGTCCACCCTTCTTTAATATTCATAACACCAAATGCAAAAGGTTGAGGCTGGACTTCTACTAATGAATGGGAAGAGGGTTTAGATTGCAGCTTATCTCCAAGGATGAAAGTTGGGGTTCATTAGGAAGAGTTAATTCATGTCGAGGGACTAGGTCAAGCATGGGTAAGAATAGGTTTACAATGAGGCTAGTCATGCATGAGAATCTGAGATGGTCATGGGCATGATAGGAAAAGCAGGCAATAGAAAGATCCATGTATCTCTCTTTTTTCTGACAAACACCATTAGTGATGAATACTGAAATGAACACAGGAAACTTCTGCTTTGGATCTACCTCAACATGGACATGCAGATTGGCTCAAAATGAGCGCAGCCACCATCCAAAATCAATATTCCTTCAAACTGTTGGGCAAACTAATCCACGTAAGAGAAAATATTAGCAGGGAACTCAATTAATAAGGGATAATGCACCTAAGCTCTATTATCAAGGTTGTAATCAGAATGTTGGAACCGAACAAAAGCTAACAAACCAGCAATGTTCCAAGTGCCATACTAAAGGACATTACATTCAGCCGCATCAGAACTTTAAAAAGGGCAAAGATATTTAGACCCAAGTCCCAATACGAGTTCAAGGTTCATCTCCCTATTCATTATCAGCCTATGTCCAAGGCTCCACCAGCCCTGCTTGTATTCCTTGTTGCAATTCATGAAAAAATTGAAGTCTCCCACCAGATCCAGAAGATTAACTTGTGTTATTGTGGTTTTCTATAGGCAGGGCATCTGTAACCCCAGCAAAGTGAGTCACTGGCTTAAGATTTCTCTATTTCTCAAAATTGTAAACTGGAATAGTTGCCAAACACTGATTGGCACCCCATCGCATTTGGAAGAAGGTCAAAGGGGTTGATCGTGCAAGGCTATGGGCATAAAAACAATACTAGACTCCTTCCCAACATATGCAAATGCACCACATCCAATGTAGTAATCAACTCTAGCTTGGAGTTTTAATAGCCTCCCCACAATCATGGGTATAACAGTAACCTCATCCTCAAACACCACAAAAACAAACTGGGTCAGCCACTAACAAAGATAAAATTCCTCCACAACAACCACCTTCTATGTATCCTCATTCACCAAAAACGTTCAAGGATGAACGGCTAGACTCCCATTGAGTGAACACACTACTGAGTTCTTGGCATCGATCTCCTCCAAAAATATGAACACATGAATGAGGCTACGGTCTCTTGATTTACTATACCTACTATGTGCCTTCTGTTCACAGAAAACATTAACTATAGAGAACCTCTCTTATACCAAATATCTTCCAGTAAGGTATCTCAGACAGAGATCACATAAGTATGAGTGGTATCCAATCTGGTATTTACTTCACCAGCCACAATCTCTTTAGCACCAGTACAGACTCCATCCATATGGGATAGTTCCTTGGCAACAGCATTATGTACAGCAGATTGAGTGTGCAGGTTATTTCCAGCTTGATCACTATGGCTAATGATGGGAGAGTATAGTTTTTCTCACCCTTGTAGTGTCTCTCCATTGTGGCTAGCGAGAGCTTGTATTCCTGTTAAGTCATATCTAAACAAATAATTGCATTCTAAGGAAGATTTGTATACAAAACTATTGTTAAAAGAGCCGAGCGAGATATATGGATATCAAGATGCATGTGCGAACAAGAGGTCCTCTATATCAATAGTAAATACATCTTAAAAAATCAACCCAAAAACTGGGAGGGACATTTCAATGGCATTTGCAACTATGATAGACAGCTGACAAGCACAAGACTGGTAAGCCACTCACCAGTTCTGGAAGGAGAAATGGTGCTGTAATTATGGAAGATGTGTAAGCTAACATCCCAACATCCTCATTTGCCAATGTCATGTCAATACGAACAATCTGTAGATATAACAAAAGCAATGTTTACAATAAAGAAAATATACTGCCTGCATCAATCTTCGATAGAAAAATGAAACAGTCCAGAAAATTAGAAGTCAAAGTAACTGCACAATATTGCTTTCCCAAGAGATTTTATGAGTCATGGAGTTTGAGAACACACATTCTGGTGCTGTTGAAGAAGGCGAGCTCTTTCCTGCCTCTCTTGGGGTGGTCGCTGCTCCCATTCTGCACTGTTTGCCATTTCAGCTTCCAGTGTTTTCAATTCAGGTATCTTATTCAAACTCTCATCGAGCAGAAAGATACTATCATTGATGAGAAAATTCAAAAAGTTCAAATAAACTCCCTTTTCATGTATCTTTGCAACCTATCCACAAAAATGGAACACAAGATCCCACATATGAGATCAGATGTATAAGCTCCTCGAGAAATCTTATCTATTAAACTTGAACTCAGCTAATGGAAACGCAAACCAAGAAAACTCCACAGAAAAATAGAACTCTCCTCTCAAAACAGATAAAGTTAATATGTAATATGTACCTTTATCCATGCATTATGATGACTAGGCACCTGCCAGAGATACTCTAGCAGTTCTGCAATATTATGGCGTATGTTGAACTTATCATAGAACTGTCAAACAAGTCCGCCTAAACTTTGTTAAAAGAATATCTCTCACTATAAGACTTAAGAGAAATATGATAACGCAGAAGTCAGAACTACCAGCTTCACTTTATTATTTTTATCAATAATATCATGTGGAAAAACAAACCAGTAAGACATCCAATAAAAACTTCAATCCAATTAAACAGATCACATGGGTAATTAAGTTGAATATGCTTTATCATTAAGATTAAAAACACAACACAGAAATAGTTCATAGTATATGGGTGCTGGCTAAAATGAACAAAATGACAAAGCCATGGATGAACAGGTTTTGCAACTATTAATGGAAAAAATAACATATATGGAAGGCATGGAGGATAGGCAGGCTACAACCTGAGTATGTGATCCAGTAAATTCAATGTCCACAAAAAGTTTCAAAAGGTTAAATACAAGATACTCTTGCGCAAGCTGATGTCCTTCAAAAAGAGAAGCCATTGCTGGCAGCTTACTGCAAATTAATATAATGTGCACTATCAGGTGACCACAAAATCAAAGCATGTTATTAATCATGCATTCAACTAACCTATACACTTCACAAAAAGCAGAGATGTCAAGGAACACACCTTTTCTCTGGCATCCAGGCATTCAAAACCTCCACCATCTTCGCCCTCAAATAAGGGTTCTTGACATAGAGTGGACTCGCCATAAACATGATAATAAAATTCATGAAAACATCCTGCAAAGATTAATCAGACACAATAAATCCTTATTGTAGTTCTAGAATAATCAAACATCCTACATAGCAAGATAACGCTGAAATCAAATGTCCTATAGGCTTAAAAGAAAACTGCATACCAACACAACACCGTCTAAACACCTTGGAACCCGAGAGGTAATAAGTAAAAGCTCCATTGCATCATCCACAAAGTGTTCTGGCATGGAAGCAAATTCCATTGGGCATTCAGCAGGCAGAGGTATTTTAAATCCACCAACAAGGTTAACTAGCAATATCAGCATTAGTCTGTAGAAGCTCAAAGCTTGTTGGAGGACTGGCACATCCTTTCAAACATCAACAAAAAGCAAAACATTAAAAAAATGTCAGAATTTATTATGGATAATATCCACTTGAACCCTAAATAGACAGTGAAACAACACTAGTCTCATATAATTTGATAAAGTACACAATCACTAACTAAGAAGCAACGTCAATTATGATTTCATCTAGATCTTGTTAAATCTCCTAATACCATTTATTTTCTCACGGCAATTATTTATTCCCAGCAATTTATTTAATTAAACAAATAAATTATGTATTACCAAAAAAATAAATTCACTGGTATTTTAACCTCTAGAAATATATGCAGCTGAAAATAAAAATTCAGAGAGATCAATCACACATTACAACAGAAATACCCACAACAATTCTGCATCATTTATTAATCTGGAAAATTAAGGTTTTCAACCCACAGAGTATTACAAGGAAAAATACAATTGCTGAAATCTGTAACTTGGTCCCCACTGGATGAAGTCGGCCCACGTAATTCAGCCTTCTGGAAATAATTCAGCCACGTGAAATTCAACCCAGTAATCTGCTATTAAATTGACCCTGCCGCTTCCCTACAAGCTGCCACTGCATCTCGTGAAATTTGGCCTCCGGCAAATCAGCTTCTCCAACTAAAATGACCTCTCTCTCTCTCTCAGAGCTCTCTCTCTCTCTCTCTCTCCAGCAACTCAGCCTCCTGGATATGCCCCTTGAATCCTCCTGATGTCTTCCTCCTTTGTGCTTTAGTCTACTAAACCACTAGCACTAGAGAAAATCACTCCCTTGTTGTGTCTCCTCTCTTGTGTCTTCATCTCTTCCTCAGGCTTCTTTTATAATCTTCATTAAGCCCAAATCCCTAACTCTAATCTCCCTTCGAGAAGATCTTGGAGATAAATGGTTGAGACCATTACTAAGTCACTTAAATAATTAAATTATTTATCCTTAGAAAATGAATTAATGGTACACAATAATTAATTGACTTTAACTATTGTACTTTTCCTACAAGAAAGAAGACATAAATCACTTACACCACCAAGAAAGCACCTAAAGAGGCAATAAATCGTCTCCTACATGCTAAGACACCAAGCTTATGCAGAAGACCTTCCGAAGCTACAATAAGCTTCAATAGATCTTACAATCAATTAACGACTCTGAACTAATACAACACAATTTTAACATATAAGGTTACTCCAAATGTGTTTCCACCTTGGCTAGGAGAGAGCTAGTTCTGCTAGTCCCTTGGTGATGGACACATAGATCGCTCAATTTGAGTGGGATGCTTGACCTTGGACAGAATGCTAGCATAGCACTCTTACCTAGGAGGTTGTTATTCTACGTTACATGATGATTAACCCATTGGGTTCACACAATGGGCAAATAAATTTGCTTGATTAGAAGAGGAACTACCTAGAAGGATGAGTGCTAGGCACTTGGAGGAGGGCACATAGCCCTAGAAGAAAGGGGCAATGTGACATACTTAACTAACTTGATGATGCTTAGCTTGAGAAGCAAAATTCATAGATGTTGGTTGTGGACCCAGACACATGTTCAAGAAAAGCATTAGAGAAAGTAATTATATTGGCACAAGTGTTGAGGAGAATTGGGCACAAAGGACGTGTGGCTCACAACTAGAGGAGCACAATGCATGAAGACATTTGAGGAGCGAGCATCCATGCAATGAGAGCATTGGGCTAGCAATTTGTTGGATAGCAGAACATCTTGGACAGGGGGCATCATTCTTGAAGAAGACTTGGAGCTTATGTTGATATTCCATTGTAACATTGTTTAGAATTATAGGTGCTTGTGGGATGCAAGAAAAGAATACCTTGGGTTTCTGGGATGCAAAACATAGGATGGATAAGAAGCATGTTAGAAGAGTGCTCATTAGATTTGTGTCTTGTGGATAAACATGTCTTGAGTCTTTTAAGTAGTCTTTATGCAATAGAGGAAGGCACTAGGGTTTGTGTGAAGGAAAAAAAAAAGACAAGTGTTGGAGTTGAAATCCTCAGTGTAAGAAGGATCTATGATTTGTGGCAAAAAAAAACTTGGAAGAGACTTTGAACATGCTTGAAGAGCTATTGTGAGGTAATCTTAGAGAAAAGATCAAGGTGTTGATGCTAGCTCGTTGTTGAACCTTTTGAGTGGCTAGAAGCAGCTTGATGTGTTGCCTTGCTAGGCCATGTTTGTTGGTCAGGGTTTGCTATTGATGGTGGATTCCCTAGCTAAAGTTTTGGGGGCATTTGAGAGTCCTAGCTTGTAATAAGCTTGAACGATTGTCGTGTACTAGCTTGTGATAAGTTGTTTGCATGTAATTGTAACTTTTCCAATGCCTATATGAAGTGTACCTTGCTGCACAAATTGTGTACTTGCATATCTGATTTCAGCATATGTTTTCATGGTGATTGAGCGGTTGCTAATTTTCTAATCCCATATCTGATTCGATTTTCTTAGCAATTTATTTTATACCCAAAAATGTTTCACCAAGTCAAATCTTTTTTCTGAAAATTGGTGAAAATAATACTGGTATTTTAACTTTAAATAAAATTTCCAGCAGAAAATAAATGGAAAATCAGTCACAGTACACAGCAAAAAATTATGCCCAACAAATTCTCCTTCACTTTCTATTACTTGAAAAAATTAAGGCCTCGTTTACAAAGGAGATCACCCCACAGAGAATACATAGAAAATACAGCAATGGAACTTGGCAATTCGGCCCCCTCACAAATTCGGCTTGCACCTATGCTGGCTATTTTTCACAATTCAACCCACCTGTAGCAACTCAGCTTCCTCCCAAGTCTGGCATAAACCCTCATGGCCTGCCTGCTAGAAATCAACCTCACAAGTCTCAGCCTCCTCCTCCCTGTGGCACACCCTCAGACTCCTCCACAAAGAAGTCTCGGCCTCCTCTTGTGCACTCAACCTGCAAACCTGTGCTCCAAAACTCTTGTACTTGCACACTTTTCACCTCTTCAGTCTTGAGTCTCTTTCTCACTTGAGAATATCACTTTCAGAAGAATAATGTGGCTGCACCTCTCCCTTAGGCTTCTTTTATAATTTATCCTTGAGTTAGATCAAAAACCCTAGATCTCTTAAGTGATGGACAACTAGGATTAGATCCTAAGCATCCCTTGAGATCAACAATTGAGGTCAGATCTAGATCACTTAATTAAATTATATATCTTTAGAAACTTAGCTCAATAGTCATCATTAATTAATTAATTCGTAAGTTAAATTTAGGAAAGATATTATAAAGGTCACTTACTCCACACAAGCAAGAACCTAAAGAGGAAAAATGACATCTTTTGCATGCTTGACTCCTAGCCTATGCAAAAAGCACATGTCCAATCTATTAACATCAACACTCCCCCTAGCAAGAAAGGTATTTTGCACCACCCCTAGCTTATCACTAAAAAAAACAAACTTCCCCTTCACAAAGGGCTAGGTGAGAATATCTGCAACCTACTCATCTATGGATATGTATTGAAGCTTCATAGCGCCCCTCTGGACCTTGTCTCTGATGAAGTGGTATGTGATCTCTATGTGCTTGGACTTGTCGAGAAACAATGGATTCTCAAAATGGTTGATGCAACTCTGGTTGTCAAAGGGAACCATTGGTGGATCCAACTCAAGACAAAATAACCATGTGAACATCTTCTGAAGCTAAATGGCCTCACAACTCGCCAAGCTAACTACCACATACTCTGCCTCTGCCAAACTAAGTGCCATGAAAGAGTGCTTCACGCTAAACCATGAGATCACTATTTACCCCAAACTAAAACAGCACCCAGGGGTGCTCTTCTTCCACTCCACTCTCAACCCATTCTGAGTCTGTATAGCCCACTCACTGCACTCCACCAAACTTCACATATCTAAGTCCATGCTCCATTGTACCTTGTAGATACCTAAGCACATGCTTCGCTACCACCCAATGAATCCTCCTCGGCTCAACCATAAATTGGCTCAATGTGTTCACAGCAAAGCATATATTAGGCCTGGTGTTGAGTCTTGACCAAATACATCAAAGAACTTATCAGTGGTTTGTACAATGTGGGATCCACCAACTCAAACTCAAAAGCCTTCAACTTCCTCAAGTTGGTAATCATGTGTCGACATAGACCTGCAATCCACCATCCCAAATCTCTTCAAGATTTCAACAGTGTACTTCCCCTTGTAGAAATTCCCACTATAGATCACCTGGTAATGCAATGTACTAAATCAAAACACTTGATCTACTTCTACAAACAATTTAGCGAAATCTTAATCGAACATGATCAACATCAACCAAGAACAGATATAACTAAGAATGAGAAGTATTCAACCATAACACAGAAGATATATCGTTGGGGAAAGCACCAGCCTAAACCCCAACTCTATATTATCATACAAGTGGAAATCTTGTTCAAGTTACAAAAAGAATCAGCTCTCAAGCTCTCCTGCTCTCTCTGTAATCAAACAATACAGCTCACGAACAATAGGCATAGAATATATCTTCCTCAAGCCCTCCAAGCCTCCTATTTCCTTGCGCAGTTTTGATTGGGGTCCAATGATGTCACATGTGTGAATTGGCCTCATCACACTCACTGTAACCTCTGATCCAACTGCGCAATCCTTAAGGAATACAATTCCTTCTGCATGCAAGGAATATTCACAATAGAATATTCTTGCAACTGATAGTACACTGTCCCTCCATCTGATCACAACTGGGTCTCTGATTGAACTGACATGCATGAGTTATCCATGAGTGAATACTCAATTATCTAAAATACAGTAGTCACATGCATGCAAGCATTAACTAACTGAACTTTCATTAATTTAACAAACTGTTAAATTAATCTAACTGGACTTGACTCAGTTAACTGAGCCAACTAATTACAACTCATCCTTATCTCTTTAACTGATGGATAAATTCCTCAATTAATAGATAAACAGTTGCATGTCCTCACATAGACTTCAAATTTGTTTTTCCTTAACTAATTAACTCAAGATGAATTAATTAATCAATCTACAAACTGTTGTTAATATCAACTTCGAATTTTACTTCCTATGTTTAGTCCAAGGATTGACTAAAATAAGAAGGGATCCCAAAATGCTATTTTTAGAAAAGTTATTTTTAGCACTTTGATCCACAATGGCTGAACTGCTATTTATAGCAATGTTATTTTTAGCATTTTCTATTTTTAGCATTCCTTGTTGCACATTTCAACACCCCTATCCAAGGAAGATCTCACTTGTCCATTGCCACACCTCCAATCCCAAAAATTAGTGAATATCTCAAACTCTATAGCTAAGTCTCTCTTGCACATCTCTATGAGCTTCTCTAACCCTATACAAAGACGTCATCCACATAAAATACCAGAATAAATAAATTGTCACCAACTAGTATGTAATATAGATTGGGATCCGCCTCACTCTTGTTGACCATCAATACTTGAGTACCATGCTCTAGATGCTTGTTTGAGACCATATAGCACCTTCAACCTACATACATGATAATCTCTGCCATGCACCTCAAAACCCTGTGGTTTCTCGATATGCACCTCATCCTCAATCTATTGCACACCCCCTCTATTGCACACTTAGCATGTAGCTCTAAGTCTCCTTCTGAAATGTTGGTGAACAAATCTTGCAAACCCATCATGAGACAAGAAGCAAGATTGTCAATGAACCACAGACCCCTAGCTATGGTGCCAAAAAGACAAGACACCAACAAGAACTCTTCAAACTTGGCAGCAAACTCACTCACTTGTCTACTAAAGTAGCTACTTGTTCCTTACCCATGCCCTTCTTCTTGAGCAGACATTGACTTGCATAATGGCCAAACTTGTGACATGCAAAGCATTTAGCTTTGCTCATATCTTTTTTCTTTCCATACTATGAAGTAGCTTCCCCATTCACATTCTTCTTGGGCTTACCCTTACCCACTTATGCGAATTGTTTCTAGGGAAACGACCCCTCAAGACCCCTTAAGACCATTTTCACCTAGGAAACGACCCCCAAAATGGAGGAAACAACCCCTTTCAAGTTTCCTCGCGTACCCTATTTTTTGGGAGCGTGGGGAAACATCCCCCTCTCGTCCCCAAGTCCCCGGAGCGCAAGGGAGCTAGGAAACTCGACCCCCAAGTGGGGGGACAAGACCCCATGGAACACTACAAATAGATGTTGAACCAGCACTAGTGCACAAGATAAAAGTGCATATACTCTATGGGGAGACTGAAAAAGCCATCACCATAACCATCACAATGCTCAAAAGAGAGATTAGCAACAATAACCATCAAAAGAGGTAGCAACACTCGATTGAGTGTTTGTAAGCAAAAAAATGAATCACCTATGTAAGAGAACAATAGTTGCACTAGTGCACAAGATAAAAGTGCATATACACTATTGGGAGACTGAAAAAGCCATAACCATAATCATCACAATGCTCAAAAGAGAGATTCACAACAATAACCATCAAATGAGGTAGCAACAATCACCTACGTAAGAGAACAATAGCTCAATATGATGTTACAAATGAGTCCTGAGTGTGCATTTATACCAACTGAAGAGTTGGGGCACCCTCACCAAGACAGGTTATGGGCCCACATAACGACTAGGTCAATCTTATTTGCCTAGGAATAAAATGGATGTTGACTAGATGACTTTAAACCAAACCCTAGAAACTCACTAATACACTAATAATGATTACAAAGTAAGGTCAGCTATGCCCATATGTAAAGATTACACCATCATATCAACATCCCCCATTAAGAATTATGAAATACAAATAGGATACTAGGTTTATAGAGACCCAACTCTATTAAATCTAAGACTACTTGATAAAAAATTAAGAAAGTATGAATATATAATGAGAACAAATTTATGGATACCCAACTCAAGTACACCTCTGAGAGCTCAAACATAGCCAACTTAAATACACCTAAGGAAGATTGAATATAGCAAAGATAGCTAAAATATAGCTAAAGTGACTTAAATATGATTGAAGTGGGTGTGTGGATAACCAACTCAAACATAAGGTCAGTCCATGATACAAAGGTGAGTGTGTTTATAGATACCAAGGTCAAAATAGAGTCAGCCTTATTTACTGCATCCCCCCTTAGTGAACAAGAGGCCTTGAATAGTTAGATCAACCTCAACATGTGTGCTTAAAGGTTATTGCTCAAATATAACCATAGTCCTCCTCCCAATCAATCACCAACAAATCACATCACCTTGAACATGTGGCAATGAAGGGTACACTTTAATAAAGTGTAGTACCATGCAAATAAAAAATCTTCTCCCTAGCAAAATGCTTCCATGATAACAACAAAACATGAAGTCCAACCTAAACAGCACAACAACCAAGGGATTATGCAAAAGTCAATAGGAAACTTCACGAAACATGTATCTCCTAACCACCATCATCTAACCCCTTGGGGGGCTAGAACCATTTTCCATATCAAAGATAAGCATATATATCAAACCATCATAAAGAGAGCAGAAAAACAAACACCATCCAAAGGAGAAGTATGACTCCCCAACCACAGATCTTGTTAAAATTGGCAACTAGGGCCAAAATCCATGTGGGCCATCTTATTTATGGTAGTTGATATTTTTCTTGGATCCCTCTCATCAAAAGGTGTAGGATTGATCTAAAGATCATCAAATTCCGATAAGTATTCATGAAGTTATGAATTTATTTGTGTTATAAGACAATTCGTCAAAGTCGGCCAGCAACCAAATAAACCCCACATGTGCTCAACCTTTTAGTATAAAAGGACATGACTTGAGAGCCATTTCACACACACTTCTCACTTGATTTCTCTCCACTTGTATTGGGTTTTAGTGTGAGAGAAATCTAGGAGGAAGAAGCCCTAGACATTGGAGGAAAGGAGGTTGCCCTAGCCACAGCAAAGATGACAGGCCAGCAAAGCCATGGAAGGAACCTCTACACTAACCTAAAGCTGCCCTAACGTTGTCCTAAGGATGCCCTAGCCGCAGTCCTAAGGATGCCCTAGTGCAACACATACCTTGGAGAAAGCTCGTTGAAGGAGGACAAGCCGCAGCAAGAAGAGGCCAAGGTAATGAGGGATGTTCAGCAATTCCTTACGTTGTCCTAACACCAAAACCTAGCCGCAATTAAGAAGGCTGAGGAGATTCTGGACAGCGTAATGTGGAGGAGATTAAGGAGGCTGAGGGAGGCCTTAGCAAGCCCTAGCAAGAGCAAGAAGAGGCGAAGACAGCGAGGAGATCAGGGACTGTTTTAAGGGTTAAAACAAAGCACCGAGCTGCTGGAAGGAGGCCGAGGTTACTTGCTGGGTAGGCTGAGTTGGACTTGCGTAAGGTGAATTGAGGGCTCATTGTATCAGCTATCTCATGTCTCATATTTCATTCATTCATTATTCAATTATACATTTATTATCCTATATGGATATCATGTCATTATCCTTCTTATGTTAGGTATCTAGGTGAATTAAATATTGTTCATTATATCGATATCAGAGCCAAAAGTCTAACCACACCAATCTTTCAAAGTTCCTTGAAACCTTGCATTTGGCCAATTCATCAAAAACCATATTTTCACAGTTTCTCCCATTACCAGTTCTACGGCCATAATCAGGCATTTGGCCATTTTAAATTCAAAAGTTTTAGAAAGATTATTCTACTATAAACTAATTCAGCTACCAAACACATAACAGATAAGGTTATTGAGTTCACATCAAGGTAAAAGGCAAGGTTAACATTTCTTGTGTGATTTCTACTCCAAAACATTGGAAGAAGGCATCAAAACAATTAAAGTGAACGTTGCACATCAAATTGGTGCCATTGAGTCCCCCTCCAATATATATATATATCAAAAAATTTCATTGGAGACTACTACCATACTTTGAAAAGTCCAAGCGGAAGATCCATTATGTTGAAATTTAAAGAAGCATACGATGAATTCAAAGAACATAATATCATACTAATTAAAATAGCAACTAAAATACATGGCACTAGACATGAAGCATACCACAAGAATTCACATCTTAGAACAGAGTGGAAATAAGTTGAAACCACAAAAGAAATTATCACCTCTCCAATTAATTGGAGAGCCTCTCTACAGTCAGCATGTGAAGAGTCAAGTGCTGAAGAAGTTTGAGAAGTAGCACTGTCAAAACTAAAATTACAAAGCATGACAGATCACACCGGTGATTGCCAACACACCATATAGACACCAAACTGTTCTGGAACACATTAAAACTATATCTAACTGATATCATCAAGGGCATATCCAAAATTGCTGTCAACCAAGGCCAAGGGTTTGAGGATGTTAAATCCATCTGTTGCAAATATTAATCCAAAAAATCTCAATTCATAAGTTGTGATTTGAGGGTTTAGCTCAATTGGTCAAGTTCCTGTCTTTGAAGCATCTCCATATTGAGAGGTTGTGGGGTCCATTCTCCTTGACACTCTCGGGGTTAGGCTTTGTTAATAAGCGATTTGATCCCTTGGGTGGATCTGCCCGAAACAATGTTTCCAAGGATGTAGCAATCACCAATCTCCAGAGTCCATGAACCACATCCAAAAAAAATAAGTTATGATTTGTTCATAAGAGTCAGTTACATTATAATATTATATAGTATAATATTGACTCAAGACTCAATCGAAAAAGTCATAATTTTTATATTTATAGAATTGTGGAGTTTTAAAGGTACCTAGAAAAGGAAAAAAATTGATGACATCATCCAGGTACGAGGAGAAAAGATATATAAGGATTTTTAATTAAAATGCTATTTAGAGTTTGGATATCCAACTTCTCGTTGAAGAAGTGGGTCCTTTTTATTTTCTATGCCATCTTAACATCAAAGGTATAATGGGTATTAAACTACGGCAAACACATGTATACCTACAACATGAACTAGAACGGCTGTTTAGAGTTTCGAACTTTCGATATCCAACTTCACATTGAAGAAGTGAGTCCTTATTTTCTATGCCACCATAATATCAAAGATATGATGGGTATTAAACTAAGGCAAACACATGTATACTTACAACATCAACTAACAACTAACAAGAGTACGAAAAAAATACAAAGGAAAATCAAGATCTCAAGAAGAAACTTGCTCAAAACTTACTAGAAAAAATATGATGAAATTTCTCGCCTAGAAAATCAAGAAGCCAAAGGATAACTAGCAGTGCAATCAGACAAGAGAATCAAGATATCAAGAAGAAACTCAATGTAAACTTAAAAACAACAATGAAAATTCTTGCAAATCAAGATATCAAGAAGAAACTCAATGTGAACTCAAAAACAACAATGAAAATACTTGCCTAGGGAACCTTAGTCGAAGGTTGCTTGAACAAATAAAAAGGTTAAAAGAGAAGAATCCAAAATCAAGATATTCAAAATAAATTCAACGAGTCAAAAAATGATGCATAGCTTTCACATCAAAGGGATCATATCAAAGTTTGGTTGTGCAAATCAAGAAGTTAAAAGGGAGAAATAAAAACAAAATCGAAAAATTTAGATCAACCAATGATACAATGACCCATCCAATTGAAATAGGGATATCAGTATGTCGAAATACAAATAACAGATACAAGAACCCTAGCAAATTCAAGCATCTTAACTAATAAAATTTCAGTGATCAATAGAGCAACATATGTGCATGAAGTTATAATACCAAAGGCGAATCAAGAAAACTCTAAAAACATGAGGAAAATCAAGTTACACAAACACCCTATCAACATCCTAGCCGCGACAAACAACATTGTAAACAATCAACATATCTACATCACTCTAAACAAAAGCAACAATTGACCTTTATTTCAAAGAATATCAATTCCAATATAATCGGGTCTCAAAAATAAAAGTCATTTAGGAAATCACAATACAAAAAGTTCAACTTGGGAGCCCTGTACATAGAGTTCCACAGAAGAGTTCAAACCCTTACAATTCGACAAATTCTACTCTGCACTTAGTAAATCATATCATCTCATGTTTTCAACCATCACAGCTTCAAGGGTGGATAATCATGAGAAGGCATTGCAGTCCAAAATGAAGATACAATTTTTTCCATAAATGTTTTGAGGAAAAAGCATCTTTGAAAGGAGAAGCAATTTAAAGGAATATAAAATACATAATAAATAATAATTATAATAGTAATAATAAATAATCTAAAGGACACAACCCTTTCCTTTCAGGTCTGTCAATGAATATAAGTACATAGTCCCAAGGCATATTGTATCATCTATCTCATATATCTAATTGATTCGTTATTCAATTATATATTATTTGTCTTAGATGGATTTCAAATATTCATCCTTCTTGTGCTGGATGAGATACAATTCATTACAACAATACCAGTGCTAGCCTCCAATTCCACATGTCCATCTGAGTGTTGAGTCCCAAAAAAACCTAGGTCTTTGACTCTTGCGTCAACACAAGCTCCAAGACCTCCATGGAACATCAAGGATACAATAACCAAGTCTTCATCCAAGCAAGGCATCACCACAAGCACAAGACTCATCAAACTAATTTCTCCATGATATTGCCCTAGCCTCACATCCCAAAAGAACAAAGTTGCAAAACCATGCAAGGCATTAACTCCACTCTCCATGGCTTCTACCAGGGTACAAGCCTTCACGATATAACAAAAGCCATGATAACCACCATCATCTTCAACATAATGTTCTTCTCTGGGTGATACATGCATAACACAAAGTTCAAACCCTAGCTTGACCAGATCAAACATTTGTCATCACACAAGAGTAATCTCTCCTGGTGTCCTCGTACATCCAAGACATACATCTCTCTCTCCTCGTCTTCTATTAAGATTTCCATATGAACCCTAATGTATCCAAGACAAGTACAAAGTCAATGTTGATAATGAATATAAGAGCTCTCTCCTACCTTTATATATAGAGTAGGTGAGGAAGGCTAACAAAAATCAAGGACCTAAGTCCATACATTAAGTGCTCTATGATACGAGGATGTACACATGTTGAACTAGGGTTTATCCAACCCCCTCCAAGCATGATCTTCCTTGGGCTAAATGATCCTCCTCCAAAATGGCATTCTCTCCAACATGTTATTTGTCCAATGCACCCACTTCATGGTGATCCACTATCCAAGTGTCCCCATGCAAGGTGCTCCTCTAATTTTGTGCCACATATCCTTTCTGGTGCCCAATGCTACATTCATGTGAACCAATGTGATCACAAAGCTACAATGCTCATCCTCCTCTCATGTGTATGAACCTCCATAGTAAATATTAAAAAGTCCCAAGCTCCATTAGTTGAGTAACCAATACTCCTCCCAAGTGTGCACCCAATGGGTTGGTCATCATGTTGATTGAGGTAACAACCTCCTAGATAATGACAATATGCTAGCACTCTTAACCAGAAGTCAAGCATCCACACAAATCGCACCATCCATATGTCAATAAAGTGTCACCAAGGGATTGGGAGACCTAGCAAGGTGAAAACACATACGAAGTAGCCCAAAAGCTAAGATAAAAAAAAATGGCCAATAGATTACTCTTATTAACATCTACAAAATTTTTGACAAAGCCCTAATGCAAAACAAAATTCTATTGTCAAACAAAGGGATGCTTTACCGCCCAAAAGGACATAATGAATAGGTGGAGTGGAGCACTACATTGCTCAAGAATATGTTATATCAATAGTGAAGAGTGACTCAGGATTCAATCCCTTCATTTTACATTCCATCAGTCAATAAGAAAATTCCAATTGCGTATGCTATAACATTACAAAATTGAACTGAGGAACCCTTTAAACATTCAATTGCAAAGGGTACAATTTAGTGTGATAGGCCTCAATGATGCAATTAAATAGTAGATTCCTGGTATAGGCAATCTTAATATACCCAACCATAGAATTTTTGTTTAAGGAAAAAATATGTAACATCCCAAATACTAATGAAGCATGTTTCAGTTAACAGTTATATCAAGGATAAAGCAAGAGGGAAGAAGGCGGCATAGCCAGTTACACACATTGGTGGCTGGAATGAATCGAGTATTGCAGGGCTAATAGAGAAGCCCAAGCACTTTTGGCATGTAGGATGGGATTGTTTGAGGTAAGCTCACAATGGCAGCAAACATTGATTTCTAACAGCTTGTGGATTGATCTAAATGGTTATTTTCTGCAGGGATGCTGCCCTTTCCTACATTTTTGCATCTAAGCTTAGGGATAGTTCACGGGCAAAAGGTTTGTTGGCAGCAGATTTCATGGCAGTTTGCAGTGGGCTTCAGTGCATTCCTGCATTTTAGTGCCTATGTTGCTCAGAAGCCCATCCTGAGACAACTTCAAAAGCCCACTGCAGGAATGCAAAACAAAATTCTAGTGGAGGGAAACTAGATCTTCTTGGTCCTGCAGGGGTCTTGCTTGCAGGCCAATCAAGGGGCCTGCGGATCACATTGTTTCAGTGTTGGAGCAATGTCTATTCCACTGTAACCTAGTCCAGATGATCTTAAGGTTTTTTCTGCACTCAGATCCAGTAGACATGTTACAAACAACCTGTGTTACTATTTACAAGGTGCTGGTTCTTTAGCCTAATTGCTGTTCCCTATGCAGTGCAATATCACAATCACTTTGGCATTTTAGGGTTTGTTGTGCCAGGACTTCAGTGGCTTCAGTGGTTATGTTTATCCTTGCACGTCCTTCCTAGCAGTGTGAGGGGGAAGGATCTTTCATTATTCTTGCCTCAGCAAATACTGCTCCCTCGCATGTTGCCTAAGAAGTAATGGGAGGATTTGTAATGGCAAGCTCATAATGTTGAGCTGTTCCCTCGCATGAAGACCCTAAAGGGGCCCCCAATTTGGTTCTACATATGTATGGCTCTTCCTTGTATGTCATAAGGCGGCTCTGAGGGATCTAGTTTACAATTTTGGGCTCAGTGTTTTTTGCCATCGATCCATGTGTCCAGCAACAAGCTATATGCTGTTTAGTTTGTCCCATGTACTAAACAGAGATGGTCAGAAAATTTTATAAGTCCAACAAATAACCAGAAAATTAGGCCAATGGGACTAAAATGAGTACAACTAATATGAATATCATGTAGAAGCATGAGAGAAACTTCTAGAACAATACTGAAAGCAGAAAGGATGAAAGCATATAGCTAAAAGTTAAGATATAAACAACTGTTGAAGTACAACAAAGCCTCCATGTAAAACGGAAAGTACGCCAAGGTCTGCTTGAGCTGGCTGCTGAAGCGTATTTTGAAAACAAGGAATGTAGAACAAGGAAGTACTTTAATTAATGAACATGTTTCTATGTTCATCAAAAATTAAATCTTGAAATATAATTGGGTTTCTAGCTGCAGCAGGTCAAGGCAACAAACAAACAATGCTATCTACAACAGCCACACAACCTAACGACAAACTAATTTCTTTCTACATGGGAAAACATTTAGCAAATGAGACATAAAGATGGTTTTGCACTGAAAATTAGTAAAATATTCAACTGCTAAATGACCCTTGAATCAAGCATATATGGAACATTATAACTATAGATTTATCTGAATTGTATGAGGACTGTAAAATTAACTTATATGTGGAACATATATAGCAAATTCATCTTGTCAAATCCCTCTTCAAAATCGAAGTATATAATAATAATAATAATAATAATATTCATTTTAAGGTCACAGCCAAGCTAGACACCAAATTGGTGTATGAGACCCCCTTGTTTGTGGGACAAGGGACCCACCTCCGCGCAGCGATTTGACTGCTAAGTCTACGAAGGCATACATACTCTACCCCCCTCTGGTTTTGAACCTGTGACCTCTTAGGAGGAAACACATGCTCTTAACCATTAGGCCCACTCATACCTGAATTTCAAATTAAAGAACACTCACTAAAGAAATATAGGTACCCATGTTCCCAAACTTCAATGTAGCAAGTTGCAACATACCCTGAGTATTTGAGCCTCATAGCAAAGCCTTTGTTGAGATAACCGATCAATTTCTTCCTTTGCATTAGCAATTTCTTGCTCTAATTGTGGAGGAGCTCCTGCACCACGTTGGGCTTCAAGTGTGGCAAGTGCATCTTTACTCCTCGAGAGATCCTACATTTTACACAAACAAAATATGCTAGTAATTAAAACACTTACAGCCTACCATAATAAAATATACTCTCAAACTCGTCTTTATGTGTGCAACATGCCTAAAAGCAACATTTAAAATTATGTTCCGGAGAAACCCTTCAAAATGCACAGCAATAGGTCCCACATGTGAATCACTACTAACCACCTTGTTGCATTTCAGAGAACACAATGGTCAAAGCATTAGTCATTTGAAAAAAAAATATCTTTTCCTGAAACCGAATCAAGCATTAAGCACCAATGTGTTGCTTTAGCATCTTGTTAACTACAGTAAATGACCATAATTCATTTCAGTATAACAAAGAGAAAATAGCCACAACTCCCATACTCAAGTTGAAGCTCTTCCATGGAAGGACATGAATGGTCTAAAAGGGACTTGTTCAACTACTAAGTCCACCAAAGCAAATCCCATTTTAACTGATATTACCTTGATATGCAATTGGAAAACTTTGTACAACCAAACAAGTATAAACCCCAGAGAATTATGTTTAGTAGCATTATATAATATAAATAAAGAATTCAAAGTGGCAAATTGCCAATGGTTCTTCATATGGATTCTATGCAGTGTCCAAAATATTTGTTTATAAAACTACCTATATGTTTCAACCATTGTTGAAAATCTAGCCAGCAATTCTATTACTCAACCTAAATAGACATTAGGATTTGACACAAGCAAGGTATTTAGATTCTAGAATGAACAATAGGTTTTGACAAGCATGATATTCAGCAAATTACTCATACAATTCATAATCACAATTTTCAACAAATGTCACATTTTTCTTTCAACTATTGGAAAGCGCAAGCCTATAGGCTAATAGCATTTCAGCAACGCCTGAATATAGGTCACATCTATAAGAGAACTAAAGTTGCCATTTCAATTGCAACTTCGAAAATCCCAAAGAAAACTACTTTCACCATAGAAAACAAATAAATATAATTCCTAAACTTACATGCATTAGGCTCTTGTAGTCGGACAATGCTCTCAAAAGACCTAAGTTCAGTATTCTTGCTGTCATGAAAAAACATTCAGTAACAAAAGAATATCTGGTCTGTTTTTCATCACTCGAGGATTTATGTATGGAATTAGAGATAACAGAATCAGAAGCATGGTTACTGCCAGAACTCGTGGCTCCTTGAGATCGTAAGACACGACGTTCCTCTTGTTCCCTCTGTTGTTGAAACTGCCTGAAACTTTCAGTACGTGAATAGTTCCCTCTATCCACCCAAGCTGCAATCTCTTCAGATGATGCATGAAGTGCTGTCAAACTCCTACAATAAATTTATCAGCTAATACGTCAACACCAGCATAATTTATTTGCACGAAACGTTTATAGAGGAACAAAGATATAACACTAGAACTTAGGGAAATGAAAATTCCAATCGAAATAAAAAAAACAGTAATATCTCACTGAAAATCAAGACGGCTGCTGTGCAGGATATAATTTGGATCAATCAAGGTCAATTTTTTCAAATCTTCTAGAAATGGTTCACAAAGCTTTAGCATAACAGCACTGAGATTCACAAACATGCCAGTGCTGGCACATTTAAGAGGATTTATCTGCAATATATAGCAAACACAAGGCAGTAAAATTCAAAACAGAAACTAAAGATGAAAAGCATCATATTTCCTTGCAGAAAGCAACCAATGCATACATTGATTCCTGCCCTTGCTGCATTTTTTTCAATGACTTCCGCCAAGTATTCAAGAACCTTTTCACGCGTATTTGAATTCTTTAAGAGATGATACAAAACATTATGGAGGCCTTCATATAACTGATGCATAACCGTCTTTATTGTAGTGAATGTGGACTGTAAATCGGCCTGACGGCGAGTCTCCGCTTGAGAAAAGCATTGGCGCCTAGCAATTTGCAAAAATATTTCAGTCAGTTTATTGATGTCTTGATGGTAAATGCTTTAAGTAATAAAAAAAACAGATGTTCAAAAAAATGTCTTGATGGTAAATGCTTTAAAGTAATAAAAAAAACAGACGTTCAAAAAAAATGTCTTGATGGTAAATGCTTAAAGTAATAAAAAAAACAGATGTTCAAATTCCTTCATGTACGTCAAATTTAGATGTTGCTTTGAATGATTCTTGAAATATTACTGAGAATCCCAAAGAAAACATAGAGATTTCAAAAGAAACTAAATTGATTTTTAGGGGAAAAGAGAAGGAACTAAGGGCCATGGTAAAGCTTGTCTTAAGATGCAAAAGCAACCAGAAGTCAAAGAAGGAGGATGTTCAAACTCCAAATTATGCAACCCCCAAAATTCAAGATACAGAAATAAACACTAATAATGTAAATGAGCCAAATATTGTTTCACGTCATGATGAGATTGAAAACAATAGTCTGTATAGAACCTTCAATGCCTATTGAATCCTCACACACTTTTAAAACAAAAATTTCCAAGGAGTGTATTAATGTGAAACAAAATCCCATCATGGGGATATGCCACCTTAGTAAAGATAGCTTACAATTACAGACATTCATAGGTAGCAACCACAGGCCATAGAGGCCCACAAATCATGGCAACAAAACCACGAGTAAATACCTGAGTAACAAAGGATACTATCACATCAAATTGAGGACTTGCAACCAAAAGATAGCTTCCAGATTGGCAAACATTTTAGTGGAGGTAATGCCCCAAGGCTCATAAACTACCTTTATAAGGAAATTGTACAATTTACAAGCTCAATGGATTGTAGTAGTTTTCCCCCTTTCCCCAAGAGGAATGTGTCTTTCTAAAAAGAAAGGGGGCAAGGATAAAACTTTAAAGTTCTTGCAATTCAAAAGAACACATTGTCCTAAGTATTAACTAATAAGTACAAGGCAGCAGCTTCTGGAGTCTAATATTCCTAATAGAGATTGTACAAAAATCTGGCATCTTTGCAAGAAGGCAATACCATTCATGAATCAAAACATATCTAAGGTTCCAGGTGGGGGAAACAGTATCAATTTCTCTTTAGACAAAATCCTCGGGCAGCAGCCTATTGGATCAAAAGCAGAGGCAATGCCAATCATAAACTGGCTCAATGATAAAGGACTCTTCCACCTGTCCCAAATATCAAAATGGGATACCCATACTCATGCCTGGATAGGCTGGAGCTTTCCGGATCCTCCCAATGTTTTGGATAACAGTCTCACCGCCCTAAAAACGCTCCTCCACAGCAAAGCTCCGGTTCAAGAAGGTGCACTGGATGGGTATCGATGGGATCCATCTGGAACACAATACACGGTTAAAGCGGGACATCAATATCTTTGTGACAGCACCTATCAACAAGAATCCTGGAACCACTGGAAAATAGTATGGAGAGCCGAGGCTCCCCCCAAGGTTAAGTTCTTCTTTTGGCTTCTTCTGAAAGGGAAAACATTAACAGCGGAGAATCTAAGAAAGAGAGGCATAATGGGCCCATCCAGGTGCCCAAATTGTTGCAGATCAGAGGAAACAATGCAGCACTTATTTATTGATTGCCCGGTTGCCGGTGAATGCTGGAAGGAAATGGCCTCAATTGGAGAATCACCATGGGAACCCCAGAACACAATTGCAGAAACGATCTACAAATGGAGGAAGAACTGCCCTTGGAAGGAGAAAAGAAGCCAACTGGCTCAAAGAGTATGGAACACCATACCTCTCACTCTTTTATGGCGCATTTGGCTAGCGCGAAATGGCAAGGTCTTCCAAGAAAAAGGATTCAGCACCAGGAAAATTTGCCATAAGGCCAAAATGTTGGCTCTAGAATCAATAACAAATCACACCAATGGCAAAGTTAATGCAACAAACTACAGTGCAGAGGAGAGAAATTTCCTCAGCTACGTTCTGGAGAACATATCCAGTGCTCAGGAAACCAGCAGGAAGGGGACCAAGGTGAAGGAAGTAAACAGTGCATGGAAACTGCGATTGAAAGAAGAGGAACTCTCTAATTGGATGAGCAACTGTAATAGATTCTGCCTATTCTTCGATGGCGCATCAAAGTCGAACCCAGGTTTAGCAGGTGCAGGGGGCCTTATTTGCAATGCAAACGGAGACTGTATCCTTCATTATGAATGGGGGCTAGGGGAGAACTCCAACAACAGAGCTGAAGGACTAGCCCTGTTTCAGGGACTCACCCAATTAATTAAGCTCGGGATAAAGAAGGCAGCGGTGTTCGGGGATTCCTCAATAATCATCCGACTTATGGCACACCGGCAGAGCACTCCAAACATACTCCTCCAGCAGATAAATCAGCGAAATCAACTCCTTCACGAAACAATGGAAGAGGTAAGCTATTATCACATTCTACGCAGTCTGAACAAGGAAGCGGATAAGCATGCCAACAGGGCATGTGAAAGGCCCGTTGGCAGTCTGTGCTGTAATTCCAGCGTGTCGTTCCAACCATTACCATGACCGTTTCAAATCAAGTCAACAGCACGCGGTTCCCAGCTGACAGAACTAGTGGGATTGATCAGGTAATCCGTGCCGGCGACAGAATCAGGCATGTGGGGAGGATTTTGCCCGGATATGCAAACAGGAACTCGTCTAAAAACGCGAAATGGCACAGGCTCTCAAGCGAGGATCGTCCTTTCAGATCGAACCTCCATACTAAGCAAGATCTGCATCTGATCACACAGCGGGTCAGCAATAATCCCAAGACATCCAGGTCGACATCTTCCCGCCTTCGAAGCAAGCAGTCCGATTCTATAAATACAATAGAGAACAGAGCTCCTCAACGCATTAAGCATAGTGGTTTGGGTGAGCATTGGCACAGCAGTATTTGGCAAAGTGCTCAATCCATCAAGCCTGCTCGAATCACAGTAGCAGCCTCGCCCAGCTACATTCGTGCATCAGAGACTCGAGTTTTAGTGGCTGGTATATCAAACAGGACGTTGCCGGAGACAAATATGAATCGAACAGAGGACTGTCTTCATTGCGCAGACCTCCAAGCAGAATTTGAGGAGCTGAGAGCGCAGCAGCGCATCATGGAGGACCAGGTCAAGAGTCTGGAGGCAAGAATGGAGGATCAGTATAGGATTCTTAATGAGAAATACAGGGCAGAAATCAATCTCTTTCTGCATAGAGTGTCTTCTCTCTATGAACAGTTCAGAAACTTGGCAAATCGTTGTAGTCATGCAGAAGAGTCGATTGCAATCCTTCAGTACATGATGGATAAAAAGAACAAGGCTGCCCCCAGCTCCTCCAGCGCAAAACAGGTGGATCTAGACCCAAATCCAGAAGAGTCCACGGCCAGGCAGATCAGTCAAATTGAAATAGATTAATTATGATGTGTAGCTGTAAATTTTGGTCTTTGCAGTTTGTTAGGATTTATAGTAGTTTAGGAAGCTTTAGAGGCAGAACTACTAGAACAAGGATCAAGGAAGGGAACCTTTTTGTAATTCCTCTGATCCATGATATCCAGAAAGTATTGTATGTATGGAGAACTGACTCCTTTTTTCAGCTCATAATATAGCAACCGAAATTTGTCTAAAAAAAAAAAGTATTAACTAATAATCCCATAAAATTCCTTATATCCAAAGAAAACTTGATTTGCCTTATGGTCTCTAATAGATTGACAAGATGCAAAGAATCCACTCAATGAAATCAATAAATGCAAATAACCCAAATAAGCCATTAGGAAAGTAATCTGCAGCAATAACATGGTGGGTATTCTTGATACCCAAATAATCAATGAATAGTATAAAGAGTAGTTCACAAGACACGTTACAAGTGAGGAAAATCATCATGGTGGGTATGCTCGATACCCAAATAATCAATGAATAGCATAAAGAGTAGTTCACAAGACATGTTACAAGTGAGGCAAATCCCCAATACCTAAAACATGGGACCACTAAGGTCCCACTCTACTTATCAATGTTGGCATCAACCAACCACTAAGGTAACTAATGACTTTAATAGCCACTAGGACCACACATCAAGATTTCAATGATTACACAAAGTATCACACTAACAACACCAACATCCCTCATTAAGCTTGAATCAAGCAAAATGAAAGGGCATTACAAGTTACTGGCATTTAGTGATAGCTTCCTTCGACCCAAGCAAAGTGTGAAACTTAACAAACTCAGCCTTTACTATAGGTTTGGTGAAAATGTCGACAATCTAGTCCTTGACACAAGAATACTCCATTTGAATATTTCAATTATATCTGAACGTTGAATATAGTAATGATGGAGCCAACGAGACAAAGAAGTCATTGACAAGGTGTTCTATTAAGGCACTCCATGGTGAAAAGGTCACAACTATGTTGCAAGAAACGTGAGACCCTCCCCCATAAAAGCTAAATTTCGCCTCACATGTGCCACATAAGCATGTTGTATCGCCGCACACATGTCGTGTAGATGTTGAAATGCATGCTATGGTGCTTGAAATGTGTTTTAATTGGGTTGAAATGTTTGAAACATTTCAAGCACCATACCATGCATTTCAGCATCTACAAAACATGTGTGGGGCGATACAACATCCCTGTGGCATGTGTGAGGCGAATGCAAAATATTTTTTAAAAACAATAATTTATGAGTGGAGCAGCCTAACATTCAAGCCTAAGGCCCTACTAATGCTAAGTAATTACTATGTTAAGATCATGTTATGTAATTAATGGTAATGTTAAACCTTTTACTTAAATTTTTAGCATTACCATTAATTGTTTCAAGATGTTTGAGAGTGGTTCCAACCTCAATGGATTTCATATGGAGAAAGTAAAATTTTAGATTCCACTCGAAATCCAGACTTAGACTTAACATTTAATCAAGAGCACCAAACCCTCTATGTACCTTGATTGTTGGAACTCCTCTATCATGATTCATCACCCTAGTAAATTGTAAAAGTGTACCCATCACTCAAACAAAACCTAGATTTGACATGTTAAGCTTTTTCTATCTTATTTGAATGCTTAGAGGTGATATTGATGACAAGTATACAATATAGATGAATATGTATCTATATTCTAAATTATAATGTTAAAATTTAAAACTTAAATGCTTTCTTTCAAAGTTTTTGTATATATATATATATAGTTTCCCATTTCTTGATTTTTTGGGGATCTCATTCCCTTTTCAAATACGCATTTCCATTTCATCGTACCATGCAACTTGGGGTCACAAATTTGAAACCCCACAAGCACAAATCCATCCATGGGTACAAGTTGTTGTGCCCTGGGCCAAGTGCCATCCCCAACTAATTTTGACAACTTAAATGCCCCTAGGTCGCAGTTTCTCAAGCCGCAATTTTGTCTCGCCAACTTGCAAACAAACTAACAAACAAACAAAAATGGTAATAATAGACCTTAGTATGTTTGGCCTTTGAATGATACACTAGATCACAAACACTTTGAATCACATCCTAATTATTGCAATGAAGTGACATCTCTAAACAAAGTCCAAGGTCATCCAAATGTGCACACATCCATACAGGTTCCTGCCTAGTTGTGACAACAATTCTACACTCGGCCTTAGTAAAAGAAAGGGAAATCATAGAATTTTTGCTTGACCATGAAATAGATCATGAGGAGAGGAGGCAGGTATAACCAAAACTAAACTTTTGCACATCCTAATAACCATCCCAAATTGAATCTATATTCAACCAAAGTAACCTCACCCCCCGCAATAGTATTGAATACCAAATCGTTATATGCCTCTAAAACATCTCAAAATATGCTTTACTACAAGTTAATGGCTTTCCTTCAGCTCACACATATATCTAGAGACAAGATGAATAACGAAGGTGATATTCCACTTGCTATGAGTCAAACATAGACTACCTACAAGTTGCCAATATAAAGCAACATCAATTATCAAAGATCTTAACAATGAATTCAATTCCGAGCTAAAAACGCTAGGACAAGGTGTGTAACCTTCCATGTGAAACCCTTCTATGAGATCAATAACATTCTTATACTGCCAAATGACAATATCATCATCTAATTGCAAGACACAATACAAGGTATTAAATTTTCTCAAACCATGGTAAATAAAATTTGCACTCTAAAATGTTAAATCTCCTAATACCAGCCTAAGTTTATTTTCCCACGACAATTATTTATTCCCGGCAATTTATTTAATTAACAAAATAAATCCTGAATTAATTAAAAATAAAATCACTAGTATTTAACATCTAGAAATATATGTAGAAAAAATAAATCAAAGAGATCAATCACACACTGTGATAGAAATAATTCACCCACAACAATTCTCCATCAATTATTAATACAGAAAATCAAGGTTTCAACCCACAAAGAATTTACAAAGAAAAACACAATGATTGGAACCTACAACTCAACCCCACTAAAATAATTTGGCCCAAGGAAAATCAACCTCTAAAGAAATTCGGCCCAAGGAAAATCAGCCCTCCTCTCACCAGAAAATCAGCCTCTACGCCTAGCTCTCACTCAACCTATGCGCACTCACACCTCAGCCTTGGCAAATCTACCTCCCCAGCAATTGTACCTCCTCCTCACTTTAGCAATTCAGCCTCTCCAATTCCCAGCAAATCAACCTTCTCGAAACACCCCAAAATTATTCTTGTATTCTTCTTCCTTCTCCTCGGTCAACTTGAGCATCACGCTCTATAGATTCACTCTCTCCTTCTTGAGAAATCGTTTTCCCAAATATGTTGTAGCTGCCTCTCTCTCTTGTGTTCTTGTCTTCACCTCTACACTAGGCTTCTTTTATAATCTTCATTAAGCCCAAATCCCAAACCCTAATCTCCCTTCTACAAGATATTGGAGATCAAGGGTTGAGATTACTTCTAAGTCACTTAAATAATTAAATTATTTATCCTTAGAAAATGACTTAATAGTCCACAATAATTAGTTGACCTTTATTATTGTACTTTTTCCTAAGATTTAGGAAAGACATAAATCACTTCCACCAAGCAAGCACCTAAAGACGCAATAAATCATCTTCCACACGCCTATGCAAAAGACCTTCTGAAGCTACCACAAGCTTCAACATAAAAGAATTTCTACAAAAAAACTAGACAGCAGAAAACTTAAAGCTACTCAAAACTGCACTCTGTAATTGATGCTACACACTATAAAGGCATACTAAAATATATAACAGAGACACACTAAATTGACTGTCAAAAACTGTTACTGCTTTTCATTACTTCTAACAACGAAATCCACTACAGAAGAATAGCAGGGTAACTGTCAAGCTGAACTAGATGCATAAACCTAGAGCCTCAACTAGAGATTTTCTGAGGTATGCAAGCATGCATCCTCCTTGAGATCTGTACCTTAACTACTCGGCCACATGCATTTCACTAAATTGAGCTAAGTTGCATGCACCTTACCTAATTTATGCATGAAAACTTCAACTAAACTAAAGCCAAAAAGAGAACTGAACTACTAAATATAAAGGCATCTAAACTGGAACTAAAATGAGAATAGCACATGCATGCTTTTGGCATGCCTGCACTCTCTATCTCTCTCTTCTCCATAAATGCTCCTGCACCCTTGTTATTGCTGTATGGAATTGTTGAAGTGGACTGTACAAAACTGCTAGAGGAGGGTCACCTTGCTGTGGTACAGACCTGCACACCTGTCACACATGCCTTCTCTATGTGCACAGAGGTCTCCACTACTCGTTGCTAACAATAATGGCACTCTGCCATATCCTTTCTGAGGTAATGAAAATCCAACACTCTCTTGCGAGGAAAGAGTTCTGCCAAACACAAGATACCCATTCTATATCTGGAACCTCCCCTCTACTAAGGGCTTGGCCAAACCACTGACCACTAACAAACCTGAAGAAACATGAATCAAGATCACTGCTATCTTCTGTACTATGAACCAACATTGCATGAAGCAGGGACAAAGCAAGTGCATCTTTTGGAAGCGAAGCATCAAAAGTATCATTTTCCTAAAACCCTCAGAAGCAAAGCATCCTAGAAGCGTGTATATATATATATATATTCAAAAAAACATCCAGAATGCTAAATTAGTTGCAGAATATATCAAAGCAAGCATACTTGTACATAAATAAAGATAGAAATGGCGTCCATGATACATTAATGATTAATTATTCGAGTATCAACCATCTAGAATCTAGATTCTTCACCACTTCTCTACCATTTGCCTCTACCTATATTCTCTAAGGACATTAGTTAACATTGCCCACTTTTGATCTAACTGCCTAATTCAAGCCTTAAAATAATAAAATATGGTAGAAAAAGCTTAACATGCTTGATCAATGATTTTGACTT
The DNA here is from genome assembly GCA_031772625.1 of Pinus tabuliformis. Taxonomy (NCBI): domain Eukaryota; kingdom Viridiplantae; phylum Streptophyta; class Pinopsida; order Pinales; family Pinaceae; genus Pinus; species Pinus tabuliformis. The sequence continues at coordinate 1,013,035,485 of CM062805.1, read as the reverse complement.
GAATGAAAGGGTACATTTTTGCGAAGGCACTAACAAAGGAGTTCAACAATAAACACCACCATCAACAGGATACATATAAGCCTTGGTGCTCTTGATTAAATGCCAATCACATACCCTAATGTGTGATATAATTTAATGAAATGCCACAATCCCATTGAACTTGAAATCCTAAAAACTATTAAGTCCGTTTGAATGGGATACGAAATCCTATTTTCTCCATATGAATTCCAATGAGGTTGGAACCACTCCCAAACATCCTGAGTCATCTCATTGCAATTTAAAAAAATTAAGTAAAAGGATGAAAATGAAAGATAAAGGAGAATTTAAGAATTTAACATTACCATTAGGGAGCATCTAGGAAGCACCTAGGGAGTGTCCAAGAAGCATGATTCCTCACATAATGGTTCCAAAATACCAGGAACCACGTAGATCCAACCCGAAGCACAATTTCAAGCGTGCTTCGCTCATAATTCCGCATTATGCGCGATTTCGAGGTCTAGTGCATGGGTGGTGAGGAACAATCCCTGCAGCAGTGCTCTGAACTCTCTTCAAAAAATTCGAGATGAAAACTCTATACAAGGAACACTAGATCAGGGAACTATTCACATTCTTTGTCCTTGATGACATTTTCACTGGTCAAAATCTTCTCACAACATCATGCACTGTTCCAAATTTATAGCAATAATGAATTAGAGGGCCAAGATAAGTGTATCAAATCTATCAAACAACAAATTGAAAAACTCAAAAAGGCCCAACATGAGTACAAATTCATTGGTATTGAAATCCAAACTTGGTGGTGCATGCATCAACCCATCCAAGGCAACTCCCTCTTCCTTGGCAAATCCTCCAACAACTAGAGTAAGAGTCTCACCAAGGTCAACTCCCTCTTCCTTGGCGAATCCTCCAACAACTAGAGTAAGAGTCTCACCAAGGTCAACTCCCTCTTGTTTAGACAATCTATCTAATACAACATTACCCAGGCACTCTTTCATACTCCCATCAACAGTAATCAAGGAATCAATGACTGATTCCACAATTAGTTCCATGACTGTCTCCTCAAGGCTAGAGGCACACTCCTCCATCATGGCTTCCAACCATACCTCACACAACACAATCCTCCCTCTTGCTCTTGAAAGCCACTAAAAATCTATCTATCGTAAGTCATGCGTCTGGAAGCTCCACTATCCTCGTATGATTCAACACTTGATACTATGTTCACAAAAAGACACGACTACATGGAAAAAGTAGTACCAAGCCTAGCAATCAACTCATCCAAACCTGAAGCTTTTACACTCCCTGCAGACTCCTGATGTTTATTGCTTGCCCTTTTCCTTCTCCTCTTATGGCACTAAAGAATAGTGATCATGCTTATCACACTTAAGGCACTAGATATGACTGAAGTATTTCTTCCCCTAACATGAAGAATTAGAATTTTTAACTATGTTCATGGAAAGATGACACCATGGCAAAGGTAGTATCTGGCCTGGTTGTCAACTCATTCATGCGTGAAGGTTATGCACTTTCTACAAACCCCTATATTGATTGCCCTTTCCCTTCTTCCTCTCAAAATAATGAGAAGCATAGTGACCATGCTTCCATTCAAGACAATATGACACATAGTGATCATGCTTGTCACACCTCAAGAACGAGAGATGACTCAAGGTCTAGTGCATGATCATCCTTGTAACTAGCTGAGTTCTAGTAATCTCATCTCCTCTACAATGAAAGCATCCCACAGCTGCTCAAAGACAGGTAACTTCTCCCAACCACCAATAACTTGGACAAAGTTATGCCACAATGGACTAGAACCATTCAGAGAAGCCTAAACTGGCTAATTATCCTCAACTATGTCCATGACTGCAACTATTATATCTCAGCACTGCGACATTCATGAGATAGTTTGTAATTGTATCTAGCTGGCTCATGTGAGTAGCGTTGAGCTTGTTCTTTAAGGATCACTCTAATACAAGATTCCTGCAACATTTCTTTGGCAATCTTCTTCCTAGCGATGAAGGATTAGGTGACCCTTCACCACATACAACAGGATTGGCTTCACTGCCACTGTCTTCTTCCTATGTTTTGCCAAATCTTTGGGATTTGTAGGTAGCATAACCACCTTCTCGAAAAGGTACCATAAGTCCACCCTTCCCAACAGGTTCTGGAATCTCAAATTCCACATCACAAAGTTGGAAGCTCCCTCCAACAAATGACTTTCTTGCATACTAGAAATGCCATTATTACAGCTTTGTCAAATAAGCTTCAATCTCCACTCACTGGATCAACTAGGGTTTCACATCCCACATCCATTCTTAGGTCCACAAGCCGATCAGTAGCACAAGTCCATTTCAGTCATTGAAGCTTGGACATACTACCCATTGAAACCTTCCAATAGCTCTCTATCCTATGCAGCTTGCCTCTCCAGACACAAAATATGGAAGATTTAAAAAACTAGGCTCTAACACAATGTTACATGCACTACGAGATTAGATGCACTTCACTAAACTGAGCTCAACTGCATGGACCTTACCAAATTGATGCATGAAAATTTAAATTAGAAACTTAAAGCATGCAAATCCTAACTAAACCAAAACTAGAAATAGAACTGAACTGCTAAATATAAAGGCATCTAACAAGTAATGCCACATTTGGTATAAAATGTCCTCAAAATTCATGAATAGTGTATAATTAAACAATGAATAGTTCCTTCTCCTTTTATTACTTACTTTACTTCCTTACTTTCTAATATCTTTATTCTTTAGCTTTTAGGAGTAGCCTTGGCACAATATATTGTTACTAGTACTCCCACTGGTCTACATTTCTTGTCCTTCTGGACAATAATAAAATTATCTTATCTCCACCATTATCAACACTTGAGATTAAGTAGTGTAAATACGTTGATTTTCAACTAGGGATCTGAACTTTTGAAACTTACTCAGGACTTTACTCTCTATCTTTAAAAGATAGACTCATTTGCACCTCGAAGAATCATCAATAGAAGTAAAAATATACTTTGCACCTAAAAGAGAGGACCTATCCATAAATCCACACAAATCATTATGAACAATCAACAAGAGAGTCATCACACACCATGACTTTCCCTCCTTGAACTTCTCTTCGATGCTTTCCCATGACACATGCTTCACAAACACAATATCACAAAGACAAGTTAATCCATGCAACATCTTCAACTTGCTCATCCACTACAAACTTTGAAAGTTCAAGTGTCCCGTTCTTTCATGCACCAAATGTCTCATAGGATCATTCTTAGAAAGAAAGGCATGAGTGGCATGCCGCATGAAACATGCAGGCAAAGTGATCTACACTCCTAAAGGACACTTGGAGATGCCTCAAACATTGGGAACACCACTAACAATGCGGTGAAAGCTCTTGCTCTCTACCGAGGACAAAAGATTCTCAAATCCCCGGAAGACAACCAAAAATAGTGATTGGGATTCTCATTAACCATCAATGTCAAGAGATCAAAAAGGCATGTAGCCTCTCCTACTCTAGCTAGGCCCATTCATCAAGCTAAAACTCTCTCTGGGAATTTTAAACAAGCCCGTTTCTATCATATATATGGGATAAACAACAATTGCAAATGAAATGGCCAACATCAACACAACATTACCAAATGGCTTGTTGCAAATTCATGGAGGGGAAGTCACCTTAACACCCTACAAATTTGCCCCACGAAGACTTGTACGCTAAAATTGACTTTAAAGGTGGGGTGACTTCCTTCCTACCCTCCCCGTTGCCAGTAGTCATGTTAATTTATGACATATGAGGCATTCAAAGCCTCCTACCCTACAAACAACAACACCAAGCTACTATGCTTCTCGTCATGGACTTGGATCCCCCCTCATCCTCTCCATTGTTTGAATCCTAGTCAAGAAAAGCCTCCATCAAATGAAGCCTCTATATAGTTGATGGAGGGATATTTCTCTTTGTTCTACGCATCTTGTAACAGTGACCAATGTTGTCCTCGATTCCCCCATCTATTCAACCAACTACTGAATTAGGTGCCATAAGGGAATAGTCAAGTGGTTGATTGCTTTGCCTCCTACCAATATGAACACCCCACCATTTCAAGTGCAAGGAAGAAGAAATGTGGCTCCCCTATCAATCTTCTCACTACAATGAGAGCAGAGAAAATGAGGCCTTCATATTAGCATCAACCCAATTAAAATAATTCTTGAGGAAAAGACAACTTGAGCTCGCACAATGACAATCCATCCCTTAACAACAAATCTCCAAGAAATGAATGGATATTTCCAACATATAAACAATGAGAAATTGAAGGGAAATTTTCAATTGCGTCTTTGAAAGCCAAAGCAACAAAACTAGAGGCAGCCACTAATGTGCTCAAAGATCTAATGGTCCACATGTCAACCATTGTCAACTTCCCAATAGTGTTGTTATCCCACTTGCTTCACCACATTCCCAACTCAAACCCAACACCAACAAAAAACTCAAGTTCCTTTTCTAAATGGAATAAAAAGGAGCCCTAGATAGACATTAATAGTTATTGAGCAAATTAGCACTTAAACCAAGGACATGGTAAGCATCATTTACAATGCCATTTTTAGCTTTGACATTACCAATACAACAAACATGATATGCAATGCCATCTCCAAGATAAGCTCTCGTCAATGTTTTGGATAGTACCAAGGGAAAAAAATAAGGAGTAGTTCCTAACCATGTGTTCAATGCACAACCAAAATCAACAATCCATTTAGTATTAATGCAAAGCTTTAGAAGAAGTTGAATGAAAGGCCCTACCATCATTACAAGGGTACAAGATTACCCTGATGCTAATTGGACATTGAAATCTGCCTCATTTGCTTCTTATTATTTGCCAATTGCTTACAACACTTGTCATATAGACACCCCAGTTTGCCACAAACTAAGGTTTCTTGTTCAAATGTTTCTTTCCCTTCTGCTTATACTATAAAAGAGATGGTAAGTCCTTTTTGGGACTACTAGGGATCCTCTGGGTTTCTTCCCATCAAGAATAAGCAATCAACTTGGAACCAAGTTTACCAAGATTCTTTTTGCCCATCAAAGAACAACAAAATTCATCAAAATCTAACTTACATGAACACCAAACAAATGTTTCATAGAGCAAAAAGTGAGAATGAAATACCTCATAAGGAGTTGTAGAGCTGCAAATAACAATATGAATCACGTGAGCACCAGCCATCATGAAGTTAGACCCACAATCTTTCAACTACATTCTCTTCAATCTTGTTGAAATCAAGTGTCTTTAAGAACATCAAATCAATTTCATGTTGCATAACTCAAGCCTACTGAAGAAAAAAGTCTCAAGCATATCCCACGATTCTTTTTGAGCTTTCAAATCTTGAATATATAAATATAATTCATCCAACACATGGTACGCAATCAAATCATGAGCTTCATCAAGGTTGTTCAACCAATCTTTGTTCTTCCCTTGTACTCTTGGAACAATCCCTTTATCACATGTATGCTTTGTACCAAGGAGATCGAAATTCCCTAAACTTTGAACATTAAGATTGACAAATGGCTCTTAGCCCACAATTCTCCTATAGCCAGCATAAGTCGTGGTTGTTGCCCTTCCACATCCCCATTCAAATATTTTACTCTTATGTCAACTCAAATCAAGCTAGCATCTTCTCGAGTGAAGATACATGTCAACCCAAAACACTACAAGCCAACTTGTTTCACACCTAGTTGGCTTGATAACACACAGGTAGACTTACTTTTAGACACACATCAACTCAAACAATTTGGGAGTGGTTCCACTGGTCTTCTTTAAAAATCACCTTATAGCAAATCATCATCTTTTTCTATTTCTTTTTCTCTAGTCTATTTTTTTGTGTTTTCCTACAACATAGCTCCTCCTCATAGCAACAATCTATGGCCATTTCCTCCCTACTCCCACGCTTTTATCCCTACCCTCCTCCCATATCATGGTTTCAATGGTCTTCTTTCAAAATCACCTTATAGCAAGTCATCATCTTTTTCTATTTCTTTTTCTCTAGTATATTTTTTTGTGTTTTCCTACAGCATAGCTCCTCCTCATACCAACAATCTACGGCCATGTCCTCCCTACTCCCACCCCTCTATCCCTACCCTCCTCCCATATCATAGTTATGACGCTCCCTCACTATGATTACCTTTCCCTTATCCCTCATTCCTCTTTACCCACCACACTCTCCCTAACCCCCTACTCTCCATACCTCATTTCCCCCTCTTAATTGCAGGTATCCTAGACCCCACATCCACTACTAACATACACCCCTGCAATCCCCCAAAACCACCTACACACTTACCTCACAAGCATCCTCATAGCCTCTACAAAAACTAGTAATGAACCAACAAAATTACATTAAGCTCTCAATAAAGGATTACCATATAGGTCAAATCACTAACCGTACAGCAAAGACACCCTGAAATGACACCCCAAAACAGGTGTAGCCCAAAAAGACTTGGCCTCTTCTAACCCTCCAAGAGAAAAAAATAATAAACAAAATTAGGTAAAGAAAATGGAGGATATGGTATTATATGGTATTCTTTTAAAACAATTTATGATTGATGCCAAGAGCAAGAAAACCTTTACCCGACCGAGGATTCCCTACCCATGGAGATCTAGGATCTCAAGAACAAGCATGAGGAAGTCCTTCTCAAGAAGCTATTTGGACCCTCCAATCTTGGGTTCAAATTGTCAATAAAAAGGATTAAAAACCCCGTCATACTGAGGTTGAGGAAGTGATGCATGCCAAACTCAGAGGAACAAAGTAGATAGACTTGTGAACTAAACATGAAGATCCCCTCACCCTCAGCTGAAGCAAACCCTATGTGGGCATGGGTTTCTTTCCTTCAGGGCACCTAGGTCATCCTGATCTTAATCTGGAAAATGCATGGTATGGCAAAGATCCCACTCTTTCCTTAGGTTTCAGGACAAGTTGATGGCTCCACGAGTGAAAATTCTTCTCACTTCCCAACAAACATATTCCTAAACATTGGCATCAGATGTTCACAGGTGTGAAAATTCAAAAAGAAAGTCCAGAGATCAGGAAGCTGCAGGACTAAGATTAATTGGATAAAATAAAGGGTTTGAGAACCTAATATCTCTTTTTATGTTTAAGGCAACGGAATACATTGATAGAGTAAAGGATCTTGATAGACCAAGAAACCCCCCCCCCCCCCTTGATTAGGTGAAATACTGAAAAGTGCTGCCAAATACTGTCCATTGAAAATGTGAATCAATAAATAACACACCTCTATTTTTTCAGAAAAAATAGGATAATAGAACCCATCTATAGCCCCTACATCATCCAGATCCACTCACAAAACAACCCAAGATGACACATTGCCTCTAAACAGGTTACATGGCACAAACCATTTAGGCCACCAATATTTGCACCTTTATCAGCCTCAGATATTGCATAAAAAAAGGATTTTTGATGAAGTCCAATGGAAATATGTTGCATTGTGTTTCCATTGGCTAGCTAGTTTGTTCGATCTCTGCCCTTTTGTAGAGTGAAAGGCATTGCTTTCACACTCCTACTGTGTATTCTTATTGGTTGTACTTTTGAGTTCCAATGACCAACTTTGTGGTCACTCTTTGGACATTAATAAAATTATCTGATCTCTGATTGTTAAAACAGAAAACATGGCTAAAACTACAATAATCAGCCCTTCATATGCACAGAATTCAAACAGCGTAATCAAGTTTAAGAATCCACCACAACCACATGAAAGGACTATCTGGTTTGAAATATTGCTAATGGATGTTTGGAAAGGAGTCCTGGTGTTTCCAGAGGCACCCAGGCTAGAAGCAGATTGAATTTTTCCAGGAATCATGATAATTAGCTCTGTTATCTCTCAGAGCTATGAATTTTAGTGTTTGGAGGCAGGAGTTTTTAGCTTGCCATTTCAGTGTTATTGTTTCTTCACTGACTCTGGATTTCCAATCCTTCTATCCGGGACCCCTAAGTGAAGGAAGGAAACATGAGACGGAAGGAGAGGAGGTGGTCAGTAAGCAAGTAAAGCTGAGAACTCTGAAGCAGTTGAGGATGATTGGACAGTACGAACATGTTGGCAAAAGAATAAGGTCTGTAGTAAGCACACAGCATAATACTGAAACTAGACCCACTAGAGATCCAGGTTATAACATGGGGAAGGCACAGACCTTATCAGTATCACCCCACAGTTAAAGTGGAGTTCTTTCCCCAGGATATTAAGCCGGAGTATCGGAAGAAGCTGGTAGAAAGCATTCAAAATAAATTAATGATATACAGGTGCGACTAACAGAATGAATGCTTAACACAGTTAAGGAAGCCCTTCATGCTCACATATGCAAAGAGGAAGAGGTTCAAGGCAGATGATAACATCAAGGTGGTGGAAGAACATATGAATAGCTGCAATAGCATGAAGGATATGATTCAGAATAAGACCATGGAAATAAGCAACATCAAGGGGAAGATAAGTAGTCTGATGGGGACACTAGCAGGCAGAAAGGAGCCAAACAAGCAACCAGAGATGGTGAGTGGAGATAAAGACAAGGCTCCCATGTCTATTCCAGATGAGGAATAAGTGTAAGAAGATAGCTATTGGAAGCCACCCTTTGCTTTAATTCAATGTTACCAGTAGGCCGCTGGACAAGCTATAAGAAACAGCAAGCAATTGAACATTGCATTTATAAAAACATTCAGTATAAAGAAGGAAGCAAGTAGCAGAAAGATGAGCTGAGAACCCTGAAGCAGCTGCAGATAATTTAGTAGGAACATTGCAAAAATTAAGGTCTGGAGTAGAGCCACTGGAGATAAGGTTACATAACATAGAGGTAATGTATTCAAGATAAAATCATTGGTACACAGGTGAGATTGATAGAACACTTGACTCAGTTAAGGAAGCCCTTGACATGCAGAAGAAGATAACAAGATAAGTGGTCAGATGGACATCCTTGCTATAAGAAATATTAAGTGATTGCATATATAAAAACATACAGTATAACAGAGTTAGGATTTAATCTTCAGGCAGATTTAATGAGTTTTAGTTCGAATGTAATGTCACATCAAGAGTGGAATGACTGAATCCCAGAAGGCCCTGCCAGTCTAAGGCTTTGAAGCTCATGAAGAAGGTGCTCTGCTCACCTGAATATCCAAAGATGAAATCAGCCAAGCTTGAACTTAGCCCTGAAAAGTTTTTTGTTTCCTCTCCACCAGTATAATAAACAGTCATCATGCAAAGACTCCAATTACGATTAGATGTTTTTTATAATGCCCTTTATCTCAGGAATGGGCAGAACTAAATCTGATAATCCTATGCAGGTCATGTCCTATCTTTCTTGGGGGCAAGCCAAGGACCACCCAAAGTTCGTAAAATAATGTACCTATATTAAAATGAATTAATAGTTTTAACTTTTTAATTATCAAAAGAAAAATGGATAAACCAAAATAAGTAAAACATCACTCAATTAAGAACATACCCAACATCGTGTTCTTCTCTAGTAAACACATCAGGTAAAGCACTGACATGGAAAAAGGGTCCCAGTATACTTTCAACTTCAATGAGTCGTCCGTCCACAACATTGCCTTTGCATATCCAAGATGGATGATTGACCAGATATTTTGCACAAACAGGAATATCAATCAGTTTTTTTAGGGCTCTCAAGGGCTTCTGAAAGTCTTGAAGAGGTGAAGCCACTTCCCTTGTGGTTAATTTCAAATCTTCATAAAGCTGATTTAATATAGGATCCAAACTATCTTCTTCAAAATCCCTGAAAAAATCATCTAGAAACCCAGGAGGGGTTGTAATTACAGGAACACTGCTCCCGCCAAATGCAGAAAAATCAGTAGAAGCTTCAGAAAGGAACAGATCCAAGAGAGGTGACTTCTGCTCTGCAGGTTGAGGAAACATATCTGGGTTTCCCAAAACAATTCTACTGTATGAAAGAGACAACTGTCTTGCATGCTTTACAATTTCTTCCATTTTGGGGATTAATGCTTTATCCTTCATTGAAGGCAATCGCCGCAGCTCTTCCTGTGCTCTTCTATAACATTGGACTAGATACTGGAAAGGGGGCTCAAGGCCAGGAGTGGATAACCTGTCTATCAAAACTCTCTCCATTATGTCCATGAACAAAAGTAAGGGTCTACCTTCACTCAGTAATTCAGCTGCTGTCTGCTCCAAATATACCACTGAGGGAACTTGGTTTCTTCCAGCTCCCAACGTTACCTGAAATATTCGACGCAGTATAATATCTTCAACCTCAGCAGAGCTTCTGCTTGGCTTAGATTGTGCCATCTCTGCAAAACAATAATAAAACCTAGATTGGTCCAATGCAAAAAAAATAATAATAATACTAGGACTAATCAATGTACAAGGTATTTATCTAGGAAGATAACGTCAGCCACCGAACTACTCTTTAAAATATGGTTAATGGCAAACGATATTATGGTGTGAAAACATAATAATTGGGCATTGATCAATTTAAAAAAAAAAATGTCCCAAAGATAATAAAAAGAAGGCCAATGTGTCAATGAGGTCACGGTTCAGCGGTGAAGATGGAGATGTCAGGCAACCCATAGTTGAAGAACTAACCCATACACATCATTTTATTTTTTCACAAATCTAATTGGGAACAAAATACAAAGATCCGCATGCCTGTCTTCAGAACTAAGCTTTTTTACGGAGTTAGACCTTAGGTGACAAACCATAAAATTGGGCATTAAAAACAGTGTAAAAACCACAGAGGATGATTAAAAGCCCAAGTGCAATGGATACGCGGAAATTCTTCGATTGTTACACTCGCATTTTAAAAACGAAGAACACACAAACCAAATATCCGCAAATATCCAATCGTAAGGAAAATAAAGAGTCCAAAACTCTGTTTTTAAAGAAGAAATGTTTCCATAACTCTGCTTTTAAAGATATCGGATCTTAAAAGTGCCAAACCACAAGACATGGGCATTGATCGATTCAACAGTGCCCGCTTATGATCGAAAATAGGCGATTCACAATTGCACCCGATACACCGAGCGCAAAATTCAACAAACAGGTTGACAAAACTAATAAACGGAGAAGCAAAATAAGCAAAAACCCCAATCATAGATCGAATAAGAGGGCAAAATGCTAATCAAAATTGCTACAATAAACTGAATACAGCATCTCTCCATACGGGCAAATTATGCAGGGTCTCTAATGCCATTCTCAACTGAACTTCTGTAAAATCAAAAGCTGAAGTCAAATGAGAAAATTTGAACAAATGGCTTACCTGTTTATGCAGAAGTCCAGAGTTTAGATATGAGAGTTCTGGCTTCAGAACAGGATGGCACTGCTGACAGCAGAGAGCCGCTGGAGTGCAAACCGATCCCTACGAAATAAATATGTAAGAGCTTTCGGAAAATGTAACATGTTTAATTGCCACCGTTACGGTGCTTAGAGTTGGCTTTTTTAAACCTGCAAAAAGGACCTTCAAAGCAAAACGGTTTTAATACTCTCCACATGACATTACACCATGGATTTCATATTTTAAAGTCCCCACTTTTACATACCTCGTGAGAAATTAGGGCCTCATAGTTTCATTCTTCGCCACATAAATTAGGGCACTACGAGTTTTATACTTTAAAATCCCCTCCTTTTTCATTTTTCTTCCTATAAATGAGGGCATTACGGAAGACAACCACAAAGGCAGTGTAAATATAAAAAAAATTCACATATTTTAGTTTATAAATTAAGAGAAAGACTATTGTGTATGTTTTTTTTTGTTTGGGTAGCTAAATTGACAATGGTTATGGAAATTAAGTCTTCCCAAATAAGAAGTTTTAGGTTCAAATGTTGTGCTATTTTAGATTCAAATGTTGTGCTATTGTGCTATTTCGTAATGAAGGTGAGAAACTAGACATAATGAAAATATAATCCTACCAAAATATATATATATATATATATATATATAAAAAAAAAAAAATTAATGAAATAATAATAATAATATTGTTATTTTAAAATTATAAATTAATTGATGTATAAGATTTCTGGTACAAAATCTACCATTTGAATATACAAAAAGATATATATTCTATTTGGTCTAAATTTGAATGCTGATTTTTAGAAAGGTAAAAAGAAACATCTTCTCAACCATTAGGATCATTCAAGTTTTACAACTCGTTATATATCATACAATGATATCAATTTTACTTTGAGATATTGTCATTTCAATGCCCTTTTTAAAATTAGATTCATATTAATTTGCATCAATATAAATCAAAAAAAAAATTATTAATTTTTGAAATGCTTAAAAAATCAAAGTCAAAATAGCTTTACACTAGTTATTATTTTATGTCATGTTCTTTTTCTTTCTTTCTTTATAATTTTGTTTTCTCTTTACATTAAAGAAATCAACTTTTGCTTCATTTTAGTTGAGTATTACTTTGCAATTAAGATATCCAAAAGAATTTATTTAACTTTTTTCTATATAACAATGCATTTGAAATCGAGACTTCGCCGTCCTTAATAGGTGGTAACCAAGGTAATTATCGGTGCCTAAGTTCCAAACACCTAAGCTAAAAGGAATTAAGAGAGTAAAACTCATGACCTCCTTAACTTGGGGAGAGATCTCATGTGTAGGTTGTCACTGTTTGATCTAACTTTTGGGGCATTTTAAATATGAAAGACTTTTGGGTGGGCTTTGATCCATTTATGTGTGTATAGGTCATAAAATCATTTAATATAATCTTTCAGGGCACAACCACACTTTTGACCACTACCTCAAGATGACCCCATGGCTCCAAGAACAATCCTCATGGGCATTGAACTTTGCTAGAGACATCTAGTTGACTTATATGTTATTATTTTTCTTTTGTGATCATTGGTGCCATTGTGATGTGTTATATTGCACCTTACCTCTCTCAATTCAATAATGTAAGCCAATTAAATGGACACAAAATACTACTCAGTTTCAGAAGAAGCTCTATAGAAATTGCAAGGGGGGGTCAAAAAATATTTCTCTTGCACTATCAAATGATGTTTTGGTTTGCGGTGTTGCAAGCGGACATGCAAACCTAAATTAATGTAGTCTTGCAAAATCTTTCAACCATACAAGGTTGTGCAAGTAAACCCTAATTTTGGAAGCGCTAACACCAACTTTGATTGTTGTCATTAATGACTATAGTCACCTATATTGGATGCCTTCATGTGCTAATTTTACAATGTGACTTAGGATTTTATCTACCGATACCTAATTCAAGTATACAAGGAAGTAATCGACAAAAGAATCAATTGGAGTGAATACCAACAATGAAATTATTTACTTCATTATAAAGGTCAATGACCCTAACCTTATTACTAGTTGGAGGCCCATAACCCTTTAAATGTGTTATAAAAAAAATCCATATGAGTTGGTGCTCGAGCTTAAGTACATCCTTCCAAAAGTCATGCACAAGATGAAAGTTTCATTAAAGGACAGTTCAAATTATAGTATCATCACAATGTGGAAGGCACAGAGTGGATTGATGCTACTCTCTTCACCAAAAATGATTTTGGAAAAGCATATGATAGGGTTTAGAAGCCTATTATTATGGTCATGATGAAGGTCATGAACATCAAACATTCTTTCTACAAGCGCTTGAAACTCTATTAGTTGAAACCTTGACCTATTTATTTATTAACATATCCAAGTCGAGAGATGTGAGCTTGTTTTGTTTAATCTATTGAGGGAGTGTGATGGTCTCTATGATGGTTGTAAAAGTCTTGGGATATTTAATTGGGTCAGGGCTTAAGAAGGGTATCCCTCTTTCTAAACTTGAAGTTGGTTAGATATTTTAATGGGAATTTTGTGGATGACTCCTTCCTTACAACCCTTGAAGGAAAATATATTGTGGATAATGTAATGCCTCCCCCCACATTTACCCATTTCTACAACCTCATCAGGGTAAACATGAGACGAGTGTCACTATGATATGACCCGACCTCCAAGATCCAGTTATGAAAGTGGGTTCGACACACCAACAACTTACAACATCCATCAGGGACTATAGACCACTCAAGAGCTTGCGAACCACCCCAAATGGTCATTGCCTAAGCTGGAGCTCTTTTCATAGGGGAAACTCCCCAACCACTGCACAACACAGCATCATTGCAGTTATGGGGTCCCAACCACACGTATAAGCCTGCTTCCATGCGGTTATGACCTAAAAACTCTAGTTATGTGCCAACAGTTCCAAGATCTAAGCCACTTCTTTAGGCTAGCCTCCACACCACTGCCCATAACTACCTATAACATTCCACAATGCATTCAAAGTTGATGACAATGTTAATCAATCAAAACTCAAGCAAGAACTTGACCTAGACATGTTTAATCCATGATAGACATTTCGTCAAACATATAGTAAACATGAAAGTTACAGGTCATGAATGCATATCTAATCATAGACATCCAAACTTCATCTAAAAATCATCGAGAAGGTTCTATGCCCTCTTTATCAAGGTGCAATAACACTTGTTAGCACATGTATTCATTAACCATTCAATAACTTATCCAAACACGGCAAGAGACATAGATAGAATACATCATATAACCATAATAGAAACCATGGAAAATCCACCATAAGGTCACCATAATATCTAATACAAGTGCTCATATATCACAATAGGAAAATAGCTCTTATTAACATATAAAAATGTCAACCAAGTCAAGGACTTCCACGTACCACCCGACCATGGGTTGGACTGAACCAAATCTCTCTTTCAACCAATCACCCTCGCGCCATATTTCAAGCATGAATGTGGGATCTCATGGGATAAACCAAGACAAAACCAACCAAGGATTCCAAAGGTTAAACCACCTCAACCCTTAACCATAATCATCTCACTTATATGATCTAAAAATCACTAACATCAACCAGATCAGTATCTACCTAAGTTTTCCATGGCTCCAGGAACTAGTAACTCAACCCACAACTAAGTTTTGGCTCTAGGGTGTTTGTTCCACCTACGACTCCAGGAACTAATAACTCAACCCACAAGGCCCTAGACTGTTTGTCCAAATCTGCAAGTTCCAGGAACTAATAACTCAACCTGAGTTGTTCCAAGGCTTCCAGAGTGTTTGTTCCAACCCACAACCATAGGGAACCAATCAAAAAAATAAGTGGAAAACCCACAACACCCTGATTATCCAAGAATTGGCAAGGCAAGGCTGAAACCACTGTCAATCCAGGCAAATATCCATGCCAATGATAGCACATAACCAGAGAATCACATGCATATACCATGCATCCAAAAACCAACAAGGATATCATACATGCAAGTTGTTACCTGCAAAGCAATCCAATTGTATTGTTGATCCAACAATCTCCTTGTGCTTCCTTGGTTTCCTTTGCTTTCTTTCTCCAATCCAAGTAAATGCTAAAATACTCCAAGAATGCTCTAAGTGTGCAAGAGTATGAGAGAATGAGAGTGTGAAAGGAGAGAACCAAAGTTGCACTGGCAAAAGATATGAATTGTTTCTCTGATGCCTTTTTATTATTGATGTCTCATTTTTCCTTCATTTTCCTTCATTTTCCTCTAATTTCCCTTGCATGCAAATTTGTGTCTCTTCACCTTCCTTTTCTCCTATTTTCCTTTATTTTCATAGTTAAATGCCAATTATTACCTCTTTTCCTTTTTCAATTCCCATAGTCGTTAATTAATCCACAAGTGATGCCCACTAAGATGTTTTTCCAAACATTCAGCTTATAATACATGTCTCATGACCTTGTTCTTATTTTATTTACATGTAAAATCAACCAGGGGCTGCTACAACCCCCCCCCCTTGGGGGAACACCGTCATCGGTGTTCAATTACTCTTGTAAACAAAAAAACATGTTTCCCATGGAGCTTTATAACACATCTCGATGCAACATTTACATCATATCAAATTGTTGAAACCATGAACACCATATTGCTTATTGGAGCTTTATAACATAGCACAATGCAGTATTTACAACATATTGCTTATTAGAGCTTTATAACACAGTTCATTGCAGTATGTATAATACACATATGCATATATAAATATAAATCAAAACACATATACCAACACATCTACTCAACCAACAAATAAAGAAGGATACAAAGCTCGCATATGATCAACTATCTCCCATGTAGCTTCATCGGGCCTAAAGTGCTTTCACTGCACTTTAACTTGCTCAATTTCTCTGTCTTGGAGCATGAGTTGTTTCTGTTGAAAAATTCACTATGGCTCTGGCTTGAATTATCCCTTTGGTTCCACCTGTAATACAGACCAATCAATCGCATGATCAACATCCTAGACATATCTCTTAAGCAATGAAACATGGAAAACATCATGGACTTTCATTGTTGGTGGCAGTGCAAGTCAGTAAGTCACTGGTCCAATCCTCTCAAGGATCTCAAAGGCCCACAATAATGAGATGCGAACTTGGCACATGACCCAATCCTCAAGGAGCTCTACTTGGGCTTGATGTGCAAGTACACATGCTCCCCAACCTGAAACTCCTTGAATGTTCTATGTTGATTTGTGTAACTCTTTTGCTTTTCATGTGATGTGTTCAAATCCTCTTTATAACCTGAATCTTGTGCTCCATCTCAGCTAACATGTTTGGTCCAATCAACACCTTTTTGACTAGATCACTCCGGCTGATATAAGTATTACAACTTCGCCCATAAAGAGCGTCAAATGGACTCATCTTCAAGGACTCTCGATAACCATTGTTATATGAAAACTCCACTACTGGAAGATACTCCTCCCACTTCTGTTGTTGATGCATGGTATACATCCTTATCATATCCTCAATAATCCTATTAAGCCTCTCTTTCAGTCCATCTGCCTATGGATGATAAGTTGTACTAAAATCTAACTCTATCCCCAAGCCTACAAACAACTCCTTCCAAAACCTGGAAGTGAACTTGGCATCTCTGTTTGATATGATATTCTTAGGAACATCGTGCAACCTCACTATCTCCCTGATGAAGATTAGAGCTAACTCACTAGCTGAATTAGTAGACTTCATTGCAATGAAGTGAGCTACCTTGCTCAACCTATCAACCACAACCATGATGGAAACATGTTCCTTCAATGTCCTCAACAAACTTGTAATGAAGTCCATGGAAATAACCTCCCATTCCCATTTTGGAATCAGGATAAGCTACAACAAACTAGCTAGATGCTTACACTCTACTTTCACCTACTGACAATCCAAACATCTTACAACAAACTTAGCCACCTCTTTCTTCAGATTCGGACAATAAAGAACTTCTTAACAACTGCCAAAGTCTTCTGGTATCTTGGGTGGCTTGAATATGGCTTGACATTGTAATGATGCCACCCCACATCTACCCGCTTTTAGAAACCCTCCGGGTAAATGTGAAGCGGAGTGCCATTATGACAGGACCCGACCTCCTAGTTCCAGTTAAGGAAGTGAGGCCTACAACTAAGACTTACTGACCACAAACAGACATCCTAAAGGGACTACAAATCACCGAGGAGTTGAAGAAACATTCCAGGTGGTCAATCCTTGAGCTGGAACCTTGTTTCACTAACCTAGACCACCAATCGCATGCATGAAAAGGCATGGGTGCAGTTATAGGCCTCCAACCACATGCACAACACTACCTCCATGCAGTTGTTACCCAACTTGCCCATTTCAAAGGGTGCGGTCTCGAGATCTAAGCCACAATTCTAGGCCAGCCTCCATGCCACTGCCCAGAACTACCTGAGACTTTTCAGAATCATAATAGACATGAAAACAAAGCTAAACATTCAAACTTGAGTTAGAAACTTAACCTAGAATAGCCAAAACATACTAGACATTTCGTTAACACGTGTGGTAAACATGTAAGCTACAGGTCATGAATGCATATCTGAGTGTGAACCTTTGTTATTTAGTTGTGAATCACTGAGAAGGTCTAATGCCCTCTCAAGTAGTTGCAACCACACTTGTTAGCCCATGCATTCATCAACCATTCATTAACTTATCAAAGCATAATCAAGAGTCATAGTTAGAACATATTATAGAACCATGCTTATAACCAACATATAATCAGAATATTGGCCATGACAGAATAGTCGTCAAAGGCACATAATAACAAGTATAAATGCTCATGGATCACAATAGGAAAATAAATCTTATTAACATATGCAAAAGTCAACCAATTCATGGACTTTCACATACCACTTAGCCATAGATTGAGCTTAACCAAATCTTTATTTTAGCTAATCACCCCCGTGCCATATTCCAAGCATAAATGTGGGATCTCATGGTATAAACCAAGACATAAACAACCAAAGGAATCCATAGGTTAAACCACCTCCACCCTCAAACTACCATGATCTCACCAGAATCGGTTAAGAGATCACAAAACCAAACAAGCTTGGATGCCTCAGAATTCCTTCACCATACGTTGAGGAATTTGCTTGTCTCCACCCACCTGTCAAGGGCTTCCCAGAGAAAACCATCTCCACCCCCAACCCTTGGGAATTTTCCTGAGACCACCTCACCCAGTTCCAAAACCTTCCAGCAATCCAAAGCTCAACCAAGAAATGAATCCCATCACACCATGGTTATCCAAGAAATGGCAAGGCAAGGTTGAAACCATTGTCAAACCTGGCAAAACACATGCCAATGACAACAAATAAACCAAATAAATAAATGCATGTACCATGAATTCTCACATCAACTAGGAAATCACACATGCAACCTGTTACCTGCAAAATCTTCTTGTTGAAGTTGTTGATCCAGCCTTCTCCTTGCTTCCTTCACTTTCCTTGTTTGTCCTTTTCCTTCCTTTGCTTGCTTGCTTCCTTTCTCTTCTTGTTGTTCTTTCTCTCATTCTCACTAACTCCAAAACAAAACTGACAAAAGGTTAACTAGAAAAAGTTGTGAACTAATCCTCATAAGCCTTTTTATCATTGGGTCCTCTCTTTTCTTCATTTTCCTTAATTTTCCTTCTAATTTCCCTCTCATGCAAATTTATGTCTCTTCACCTTCCTTTTCTCCTATTTTCTTTTCTTTCATAAATAAATGCCAATTAATGCCACTTTTCCTTTGCCAATGCCTTTTCCAATTCCCTTAGCTATAAATAAACTAAAAGTGATGCCCACTATAGTGCTTTTCCCAACATTCATCTTGGAATACATGTTCCATGACCTTGGTCTTATTTTTCCTTTATTAACCTTTATTACATGAACTTTAACCTAGGGTTGTTACACTCATCTGACAAGTACTTTAACCCAAGGTTGGTCATAATATCTCTCTAACAAGTACTTCTTCCTGAAGAGTCTTTTAAACTCATGCCAACCAAGCTCCTCTATCCTGATGCCTCTAACATGCTTCACATCTTCCCCCCAGATATTTGCTCTTCCCTTGATACTAAAATAGTTATCTTGGCTTTCATATTCTCTGAATAATCATGCAATCCGAAGAACTTCTTCATCCCAAGCATCCATGATTCCGCATCTTCTGGTTTCTTCACATCCCCATCAAAAGCAGGAGCCTTGGCTTTCTTTAACTCTTCTGGAAAATATTGCTTCTTACTCCTGTTGTAAGGATGTTAGCGGTAATGACAATGATGCCTCTATGAACTAGAAATAAAATAGAATCCATGAGTGTTAGCTCGCCTGTCAGGTGTATCCAAATATCTGCCACATTTGGTTGTGTCATCCATGTCCAACCTATATCACAATCAAGACTTATTGCCATATGCCCCATTTGTCTTTTCTTCTTGTCCCTGACTGACCCTCAGTTGTCCTTGCTTCTGCAAATCTAAAAGAATCTAAAGGATGACTGCATTAACCTCTGCTTGCTTTTCTTGAGCTTTGGAAAGCCTTTCTTGTGCCTTAATCAACCCGTTATTATCTGCCTTCAACCTTCTTAGTGGATATATTATATCAGAAGAGTAATCTTCTCCTTCATGTTCAATTGACTTGTCCCATTCTGTTGAATTCACATCAGGCATGTAAGGGGAGTCATGTGAATTGTAGTCCACCATTATACTTTTCATCTATGATCCTCTATCTCCTGCAAACATGTCATGTTAGACAAACCAAATGTAGACATAATCAAATCATACCAGGGGAGGCTATCATATATGCACAAGTCAGTTCAAATTAGCATGATGACATTAATCATATCAACATCTCAACATCATGCGTGATAACAAAAATTGTAACACCAACTATATACATGACAAGCATAGAGACTGCAATGTGTGTCTGACCTACTATGCATGCATAACAATCACATCTAGCCCATCCAGCCCAAGTGTTTGAACATGGAAGCTCTGATACCACTTTGTAACGCCTCCTCTCACATTTAAACATTTCTATAAGCTTGTCAGGTTAAACATGAGACGAGTGTCACTATGATATGGCCCGACCTCCAAGATCTAGTTATGGAAGTGGGTTGACACATCAACAACTTAAAGACATCCCTAAGGGACTATAGACCGCTCAGGAGCCTGCAAACCACCTCATATGGTCATTCCCTGAGTTAGAGCTCTTTTCATAGGGGAAACTCCAAAACCGCACACACAACATAGCATCAGTGTAGTTATGGGGTTCCAACCGCACGCATAAGCATGCTTCCATGCGATTATGACTTAATAACTCCAGTTCTGTGCTAGTTGTTCCAATTTCTAAGCCACTTATTCAAGATAGCCTCCAGATCACTCCCCAAAATTACCTATAAATTTCCAAAATCCATTAAAAGGTTATGGCAATGCTACTCAATCAAAACTCAAGCAAGAACTTGACCTAGACATGGCTAATCCATGATAGACATTTCATCAAACATATAGTAACCATGAAAACTACATGTCATGAATGCATATCTAATCATAGACATCTGAACTTCATATGAAATCACCAAGAAGGCTCTATTCCCTCTCTAGCAAGCTACAATAACACTTGTTAGCCCATGCATTCATCAACCATTCAATAAATTATGAAAACATGACAAGGGATATAGATAGAATACATCATATAACCAACATATAACTAGAATAGAAACCATGACAAATCTGCCATGAGATCACCATAATAACTAGTACAAATGCTCATAGATCTTAATAGGAAAATAACTTTTATTAACATATGAAAATGCCAACCAAGTCAGGGATTTCCATGTATCACTTGACCATAGATTAGGCTAAACCAAATCTCTCTTTCATCCAATCACCCCCACGCCATATTCCAAACATGAATATAGGATCTCATGGGATAAACCAAGACAAAACCAACTTGGGCTTCCATAGGCCAAACCACTTCAACCCTCAACCACAATGATCTCACCTATATGGTCAAAAAACCACTAACATCAACCATATCGGTGTCTATCCAAGTTGTCCAGGGCTCCAGAAACTAGTAACTCAACCCACGGCTAAATCCGAGCTCTAATGCATTTGTTCCACCCGCAGCTCCAGGGACTAATAACTCAACCCACAAGGCTCCAGAGTGTTTTTCCCAACCTGAAGGTTCTAGGAACTAGTAACTCAACCCAATTTGTTCCAGGGCTTCGAGAGCATTTGTTCCAACCCACAACCATAAGGAACCTGAGAACAAATTAGAAAAACAAGTGGAAAACCCACAACACCATGGTTATCTAGGAATTGCCAAGACAAGGCTAAAACCACTATCAATCCAGGCAATTCTCCATGCCAGGCAACACATAACTAGAGAATCACATGCATATAACATGCATCCAAAAACCAACAAGGAGATCATACATGCAACTTGTTACCTGCAAAGCAATCCAGATGTAGCCACTAATCCAACAACCTCCTTGCGATTTCTTGCTTTCTTTCCCTAATCCAAGTTAATGCTAGAATACTCCAAGCATGCTCTGAGAATGCTCTAAGTGTGCAAGAGTATGTGAGAATGAGAGTGTGAAAGGAGAGAACCAAAATTAAACTGACAAAAGTTGTGAATTGTTTCTCTGATTCCTTTTTATTGTCGATGTCTCCTTGCTTCTTCATTTTCCATCATTTTGCTCTAATTTCCCTTGCATGCAAATTTGTGTCTCTTCACCTTCCTTTTCTTCTATTTCGCTTTATTTTCATAATTAAATGCCAATTATTGCCTCTTTGCTTTTGCCAATTTCCATAGTCATTAATTAATCCACAAGTGATGCCCACTAAGATGTTTTTCCCAATATTCAACTTGGAATATGTGTCCCATGACCTTGGTCTTATTTTATTTACATGGAAAATCAACCAGGGGTTGTTATAGATAACATAATAAAGACCCTATAAATGTTTTATATAACCCGTGGCTCAAATGTACAATGGGCCAAGACTTGACATCTATGATATTTCAAATTAGTTATCAAACCAATGGTGATCCTAAATCCACTTAAGTCAAGTATTTCAACTCTTTAGACCCTCTTTTTTCCTTCCACAGTGTGCCAAAGGCACTGCAAAATATGCTGATTTGGAGGGTGGAGAATCATATTGAATAGTGGTTCAATAAACCAATCATGAAATATTCCCATCTTCAAATTTGCATTAAAATTTTAGTAATAGCCCATGTGTGTTGCTCACCCTCAATGAGTGCCTACTAAAGGCTTAAAAATCTCCTTAAATCTTTCTCTAAGCAAATATGGAACAAAGTAAAGGGTTTTATTTGGCTAATTTGAGTCTACCTAGCACCATTAGAGACCTGAGAAGGATGGAGATCACAGAATATATATATATATATATATACATATATACATATATATATGTATATATATATATATACATATATATATATATATATATATACATATATATATATATACATATATATATATACATATATATATATACTATATATATATATATATATATATATATATATATATATATATATATATATATATATATATATATATATATATATATATATATATATATATATATATATATATATATATACATATATATACATATATATATATATACATATATATATATATATATATATATATATATATATATATATATACATATATATATATATATATATATATATATATATGTATATATATATATATATATATACATATATATATATATATATATATATATATATATATATATATATATATGTATATATACATATACATATATACACATGATGAATGCAAAGATGTATTTTCTCACATGTAGGCCAAATGTTCACTTTAAAAAAAGTGTAGCAGGTTAAATTACTTGATGAAAATTATAATCAGTAGTAGAAGTATAATCAATTTAATTATGAGTTTCATTATAGTTCCATGTTTAAATGTTTTATAGTCAAGTTTTTTAGATGATATTTTATTTTATTCTTAATATTTTTACATGGAACTAGTCTCTTTTTGCTAAATGAGTCACTTGAGCCTTAGAAGGTGCTCTTGCATAATTGTATAAGATATAAGGATCACCATGGCCAAAAAAACATGGTTAAGCTTAAACCATTAGCCTCTAATTCTTTCATTAGTCATGGTTACAATTAAAGGAACTTCTATTGCCCATGACATTTATAAATCTTGGGAATCTATCAATGCATTATGGGTTTGAAGGGTCATAGATTCAAATTTTTATATATTTTCTCTTGTGTGAGTCAAATTTCCCACTATATTTACACCATATATTCTATTAATAAAAAACAACTATATCTAATAAATATTAAGACCTATGTTTCTTCTCATGTTAACTATTTATAACAATCATTTATTGTGCAGTCACTCACATGATCAATCAAAACTCAAGCAAGAACTTGACCTAGACATGGCTAACCCATGATAGACATTTCATCAAACATATAGTAACATGAAATCTACATGTCATGAATGCATATATGATAATAGACATCTAAACTTCATATGAAAATCACCAAGAAGGGTTTATGCCCTCTATAGCAAGCTGCAATAACACTTGTTAGCCCATGCATTCATCAACCATTCAATAAATAATCAAAACATGACAAGAGCCATAGATAAAATACATCATATAACCAACATATAACTAGAATAGAAACCATGACAAATCTATCATGAGATCACCATAATAACCAGTACAAGTGCTCATAGATCAACCAACCATAACTCTTATTAACATATGAAAATGCAAACCAAGTAAGGGACTTGCATGTATCAACCGACCATAGATTAGGCTGAACCAAATCTCTCTTTCATCCAATCACCCCCACGCCATACTCTAAACATGAATATGGGAGCTCATTGGATAAACCAAGACAAGACCAACTAGGGTTTCCATAGGCCAAACCACCTCAACCCTCAACCAAAATGATCTCGCCTATACAGTCCAAAAACCACTAACATCAACCAGATGGGTCCCTACCCAGGTTGTCCAAGGCTCCAGAAACTAGTAACTCAACCCACAACTAAATCTGAGTTCTAAAGCGTTTGTTCCATCTACAACTCCAGGTACTAATAACTCAACCCACAAGGCTCCAGAGTGTTTGTCCCAACCTAAAGGTTCTAGGAACTAGTAACTCAACCCAAGTTGTTCCAGGGATTCTAGAGCGTTTGTTCCAACCCACAGCCATAAGGAACCTGAGAACCATTCAAAAAAACAAGTGGAAAACCCACAACACCATGGTTATCTAGGAATTGGCAAGACAAGGCTAAAACCACTATCAATCCACACAATTCTACATGCCAATGACAACACATAACCAGAGAATCACATGCATATACCATGCATCCAAAAACCAGCAAGGAGATCACACATGCAACTTGTTACCTGCAAAGCAATTCAGATGTATCCGCTAATCCAACAATCTCCTTCTGCTTTCTTGCTTTCTTTCTATAATCCAAGTTAATGCTAGAGTACTTCAAGCATGCTCCAGGAATGCTCTAAGTCTTCAAGAGTATGAGAGAATGACAGTGTGAAAGAAGAGAACCAAAATTGAATTGTCAAAAGTTGTGAATTGTTTCTCGGATGCCTTTTTATTGTCGATTTCTCCTCGTTTCTTCATTTTCCTCTAATTTCCCTTGCATGCAAATTTGTGTCTCTTCACCTTCCTTTTCTCCCATTTACCTTTATTTTCATAATTAAATGCTAATTATTGCCTCTTTTCCTTTGCCAATTTCCATAGTCACTAATTAGTCCACAAGTGATGCATACTATGATGTTTTCCCTGGTATTCAATTTGGAATATGTGTCCCATGACCTTGGCCTTATTTTATTTACATGGAAAATCAACCAGGGGTTGTTGTAGATAACACAAAAAAGACCCTACAAATGTCTTATATAACCTGTGGCTCAAATGTACAATGGGCCAAGACTTAAAATCTATGATATTCCAAATTAGTTATCAAACCAATGGTGATCCTAAATCCATTTAAGTCAAGTATTTCAACTATTTGGACCCTCGTTTTGCCGTCCACAGTGTGCCGAAGGCACTACAAAATATGGTGATTTGGAGGGTGGAGAATCATATTGAATAGTGGTTCAATAAACCAATCATGAAATATTCCCATTTTCAAATTTGCATTAAAAATTTAGTAATAGCCCATGTGTGTTGCTCATCCTCAATGAGTGCTTACTGAAGGCTTAAAAATCTCTTTAAATCTTTCTCTAGGAAAATATGGAACAAAGTAAGGGATTTTATTTGGTTAATTGGAGTCTACCTAGCACCATTGGAGACCTTAGAAGGATGGAGATCACAAAATATAATAAAAATATATATAAAAAGCTGAGAAAACACATGACATATTGAGTGCAAAGAGGTATTTTCTCACATGTAGGCCAAATATTCACTTTAAAAAAAGTGTAGTAGGCTAAATTACTTGATGAAAATTATAATCAGTAGTAGAAGTATAATCAATTTAATTATGAGTTTCACTATAGTTCCATGTTAAAATGTTTTATAATCAAGTTTTTAAGATGATCTTTTTTTATTTTTTTCTTAATATTTGTACACGGAACTAGTCTCTTTTTGCTAAATGAGTCACTTGAGCCTTAGAAGTTGCTCTTGCATAATTGTATAAGATACAAGGATCGCCATGGCAAAAAAACATGGTTAAGCTTAAACTATTAGCCTCTAATTCTTTCATTAGTCATGGTTACAATTAAAGGAACTTCTATAGCCCATGAAATTTAGAAATCTTGGGAATCTATCAATGCATTATGGGTTTGAAGGGTCATAGATTTCATTTTTTTATATATATTTTCTCTTGTGCGAGTCAAATTTCTCACTATATTTATGCCATGGATTCTAATAATAAAAAATGGCTATATCTAATAAATATTAAGACCTATGTTTCTTCTCATGTTAACTATTTATCACAATCATTTATCACACAACGACTCACATGATCAATCAAAACTCAAGCAAGAACTTGACCTAGACATGGCTAACCCATGATAGACATTTCATCAAACATATAGTAAACATGAAAGCTACATGTCATGAATGCATATATGATCATAAACATCTGAACTTCATATGAAAATCACCAAGAAGGCTATATTCCCTCTCTAGCAATCTGCAATAACAGTTGTTAGCCCATGCATTCATCAACCATTCAATAACTTATCAAAACATGACAAGAGCCATAGATAGAATACATCATATAACCAACATATAACTAGAATAGAAACAATGAAAAATCTACCATGAGATCACCATAATAACTAGTACAAGTGCTCATAGATCACAATAGGAAAATAACTCTTATTAACATATGAAAATGCCAACCAAGCCAGGGACTTCCATGTATCACCCGACCATAGATTAGGCTAAACCAAATCTCTCTTTCATCCCATCACCCCCACGCCATATTCCAAACATGAATATGGGATCTCATGGGACAAACCAAGACAAAACCAACTAGGGCTTCCAGAGGCCAAAACACCTCAACCCTCAACCACAATGATCTCACCTATACAATCCAAAAACCACTAACATAAACTAGGTTGATCTCTACCCAGGTTGTCGAGGGCTCCATAAACTAGTAGCTCAACCCACAGCTAAATCTAAGCTCTAGAGCGTTTGTTCCACCCGCAGCTCCAGGGACTAATAACTCAACCCACAAGGCTCCAGAGTGTTTGTCCCAACCTGAAGGTTCTAGGAACTAGTAACTCAACCCAAGTTGTTCTAGGGCTTCCATAAAAAAAAACAATTGGAAAACACACAACACCATGGTTATCTAGGAATTGGCAAGATAAGGCTAAAACCACTGTCAATCTAGGCAATTCTACATGCCAATGACAACACATAACGAGAGAATCACATGCATACACCATGCATCCAAAAATCAACAAGGAGATCATACATGCAACTTGTTACCCGCAAAGCAATCCTTGCGCTTTCTTGCTTTCTTTTTCTAATCCAAGTTAATGCTAGAATACTTCAATCATGCTTTAAGTGTGCAACAGTATGAGATAATGAGAGTGTGAAAGGAGAGAACCAAAATTGAATTGACAAAAGTTGTGAATTGTTTCTTTGATGCCTTTTTATTGTTGATGTCTCCTTCTTTCTTCATTTTCCTCTAATTTCCCTTGCATGCAAATTTATGTCTCTTCACCTTCCTTTTCTCTTATTTCCCTTTATTTTCATAATTAATTATTCCCTCTTTGCCTTTGCCAATTTCCATAGTCATTAATTAATCCACAAGTGATGCCCACTATGATGTTTTTCCCAATATTCACCTTGGAATATTTGTCCCATGACCTTAGTCTTATTTTATTTACATGGAAAATCAATCAGGGGTTGTTATAGATAACACAATAAAGGCCCTACAAATGTTTTATATAACCCGTGGCTCAAATGTACAATGGGCCAAGACTTGACATCTATGATATTCCAAATTAGTTATCAAACCAATGGTGATCCTAAATCCATTTAAGTCAAGTATTTCAACTCTTTGGACCCTCGTTTTGACTTCCACAGTGTACCAAAGGCACTACAAAATATGGTGATTTGGAGGGTGGAGAATCATATGGAATAGTGGTGCAATAAACTAATCACGAGATATTCCCATTTTCAAATTTGCATTAAAAATTTAGTAATATCCCATGTGTGTTGCTCAGCCTCAATGAGTGCCTACTAAAGGGTTAAAATCTATTTAAATCTTTCTCTAGGCAAATATGGAACAAAGTAAAGGGTTTTATTTAGTTAATTGGAGTCTACCTAGCACCATTGGAGACCTGATAAGGATGGAGATCACAATATATATATATATATATATATATATATATATATATATATATATATATATATATATATATATATATATATATATATATATATATATATAGTTGAGAAAACACATGATGCATTGAATGCAAAGAGGTATTTTCTCACATGTAGGCCAAATATTCACTTTAAAAAAAGTGTAGTAGGTTAAATTACTTGATGAAAATTATAATTAGTAGTAGAAGTATAATCAATTTAATTATGAGTTTCACTATAGTTCCATGTTTAAATGTTTTATAATCAAGTTTTTTAAATGATTTTTTATTTTTTCTTAATATTTCTACATTAAACTAGTCTCTTTTTGCTAAATGAGTCACTTGATCCTTGGAAGGTGCTCTTGCATAATTGTATAAGATACAGGGATCTCCATGGCAAAAAAACATGGTTAAACTTAAACCATTAAGCTCTAATTCTTTCATTAGTCATGGTTAAAATTAAAGGAGCTTATATAGACCATGGCATTTATAAATCTTGGGAATCTATCAATGCATTATGGGTTTGAAGGGTCATAGATTTCAATTTTTTTATATATATTTTCTCTTATGTGAGTCAAATTTCCCACTATATTTACACCATGGATTCTATTAATAAAAATATCTATATCTAATAAATATTAAGACCTGTGTTTCTTCTCATGTTAACTATTTATGACAATCATTTATCACACAGTCACTCACATGATCAATCAAAACTCAAGTAAGAACTTGACCAAGACATGGCTAATCCATGATAGACATTTCATCAAACATATAGTAAACTTGAAAGCTACATGTCATAAATGCATATATGATCATAGACATCTAAACTTCATATGAAAATCACCAAGAAGGCCCTATGCCCTCTCTAGCAATCTGCGATAACACTTGTTAGCCCATGCATTCATCAACCATTCAATAACTTATCAAAACATGACAAGAGCCATAGATAGAATACATCATATAACCAACATATAAATAGAATAGAAACAATGACAATTCTTCCATGAGATCACCATAATAACCAGTGCAAGTGCTCATAGATCACAAAAGGAAATAACTCTTATTAACATATGAAAATGCCAACCAAGTAAGGGACTTCCATGTATCACCCGACCATAGATTAGGCTAAACCAAATCTCTCTTTCATCCAATCACCCCCACGCCATATTCCAAGCATGAATATGGGATCTCATGGGATAAACTAAGACAAAACCAGCTAGGGCTTCCAAAGGACAAACCACCTCAACCCTCATACACAATGATCTCACCTATATGGTCCAAAAACCATTAACATCAACCAGATCGGTCTCTACCCAGGTTGTTAAGGGATCCAAAAACTAGTAACTCAACCCATAGCTAAATCCAAGCTCTAGAGCGTTTGTTCCACCCACGGCTCCACGGACTAATAACTCAACCCACAAGGCTCTAGAGTGTTTGTCCCAACCTGAAGGTTCTAGGAACTAGTAACTCAACCCAAGTCATTTCAGGGCTTCCAGAGCGTTTGTTCCAACCCACATCCATAAGGAACTTGAGAACCAATTAGAAAAACAAATGGAAAACCCACAACACCATGGTTATCTAGGAATTGGCAAGAAAAGGCTAAAACCATTGTCAATCCAGGGAATTCTCCATACCAATGACAACACGTAACCAGAGAATCACATGCATATACCATGCATCCAAAAATCAACGAGGAGATCATACATGCAACTTGTTACTTGCAAAGCAATCCAGATGTAGCCGTTAATCCAATAATCTCCTTGCGCTTTCTTGCTTTCTTTCTCTAATCCAAGTTAATGCTAAAATACTCGAGGCATGCTTTGAGAATGCTCTAAGTGTGCAAGAGTATGAGAGAATGAGAGTGTGGAAGGAGAGAACCAAAATTGAACTGACAAAAGTTGTGAATTGTTTCTCAGATGCCTTTTCATTATTGATTTCTCCTTGTTTCTTCATTTTCCTCTAATTTCCCTTGCATGCAAATTTGTGTCTCTTCACCTTCCTTTTCTCCTATTTCCCTTTATTTTCATAATTAAATGCCAATTATTGCCTCTTTTCCTTTGCCAATTTCCATAGTCATTAATTAATCCACAAGTGATGCCCACTATGATGTTTTTCCCAATATTCAACTTGGAATATGTGTCCCATGACACTGACCTTATTTTATTTACATGGACAATTAACCAGGGGTTGTTATAGATAACACAATAAAGACCCTACAAATGTTTTATATAAGTCGTGGCTCAAATGTACAATGGGCCAAGACTTGACATCTATGATATTCCAAATTAGTTATCAAACCAATGGTGATCCTAAATCCATTTAAGTCAAGTATTTCAACTCTTTGGACCCTCGTTTTGCCTTCCACAGTGTGCCAAAGGCACTACAAAATATGGTGATTTTAAGGGTGGGGAATCATATTGAATAGTGGTTCAATAGACCAGTGATGAAATATTCCATTTTCAAATTTGCATTAAAAATTTAGTAATAGCCCATGTGTGTTGCTCAGCCTCAATGAGTGCCTACTAAAGGCTTAAAAATCTCTTTAAATCTTTCTCTAGGCAAATATGGAACAAAGTAAAGGGTTTTATTTGGTTAATTGGAGTCTAGCTATCACCATTGGAGACTTGAGAAGGATGGAGATCACTATATATATATAAAGTTGAGAAAACACGTGATACATTGAATGCAAAGAGGTATTTTCTCACATGTAGGCCACATATTCACTTTAAAAAAAGTGTAGTAGGTTAAATTTAGGTTAAATTACTTGATGAAGATTACAATGAGTAGTAGAAGTATAATCAATTTAATTGTTATGCAACCAACTCACAAAATATAAGAAAATATAGATCAACGACTTCAAAATCAACCTCTTCGAGGGGACAACCTCCTTTACATTACACAAATGAACAATTCTTCGATGATACAAATGACAAGACCCCCTTTCTATATATAGGATTCTAAGGGGTCCCAATACAATCAGAGCCTACATAACAATAATATTGTAGGGGCACAACAATAACAATAGTAGGCCTCTATGGGGCACAATAATAACAACATGGGGACTATATGGGCACAATAATACAATAAGGGGGTTGCACTAATAACAATAAGGGATTACACTAGTAGTATAGGGACCTAACATGCCCCTCTCCTTCAAAGTGTGTTGTCCTCAACGCGTGAGTAGTTCTGGACGCTTCTGTATAAAATTCTCATCCTCCCGTGTGGAATATTTAGAGGATAAGTTCTTCCACTTGATGAGATACTCTGAAATTAATTGATTTCGTACCTGTCAATTTCTTGTTTCTGTGACTGGTTCAAGTTCCAATATGATTTTTCCTTCCTCGTCAAGTTCTAGAAATATTGTTTGAACTCGGATCTTCTCACCTATTATCTTATTTAAGCATGAAACATGGAAAACTGGGTGCACTCAGGAAGATGCAAGAAGCTCCAATTTGTATGCCATAGTACCAATCTTTTGTAACACCTTGTACGCACCATAATACTTTGGTGATAGTTTATTATCCTTCTTAGCTTGCTTGAGGGACATTTGTTTGTATGGTTGTAGTCATAGAAATACCCAATCACCTACATCAAAACTTCTTTCACTGCGATGTTGATATGCATGTCGTTTCATTCTATTCTGTGCCAAAGTGAGGTTATCCTTTAAGAGTTTTAGAACTTGTTGTTGATGCTTGATGTGATCTTCCACTGCTTGAGCCTTAGAATTTTCTTTTAAAGATTATGTGATGGACGGTGGATGATATCCAAAAAGTGCCATAAATTGGGTCATTATTGTTGCAGTATGGAAGGAAGCGTTATACCACCATTCAATCAAAGGCAACCACTTGACCCATTATGTTTGTTTATTAGATACAAAGCAACGAAGATATCCTTCCAAACATTTGTTCACTATCTTAGTTTTCCCATCAGATTGAGGATGATAAGATGAGCTATGAGCTAACTGAGTACCCAGACAAGAAAATAATTATGTCAAAAAATTTCCAGTGAAAATGGGATCTCTGTGCTTACAATAATATTTGGTCTTCCAAGTAGCTTTTGAATTGTTTCCATAAATGCAGTAGCAATTGTACTGGCTTTAAATGGATGAGATAATGCATAAAAGTGTGCATACTTGGTAAGTTTATCAACTACCACCATGATGACACTCTTTCCTTCGGACTTGGGTAAACCTACGATAAAATCCATTGAAACCTCCTCCCAATGTTGACTTGGAATGGATAAAGGTTGTAACAAACTTGGGGTCTTAATTGTCTCAACTTATTTTGTTGGCAAACCAAACATTCTGCCACAAAATTTTGAATATCAGATTTAAGGCCATCCCAAAAAAATTATATCTTAACCCTGTGGTAATTTTTTAAAAGTAGTGCCCTCATAAGGGAGAGGTGTTCAATTCCAGAAGAATCTTTTGTTTGAGTTGTGAATTCTTACAGAGGTATAAGCGATATTTGTACCATAACGAATCATTTTTCTAGCTAAATGTATCAGATGTACTGGGATCTTGCTGCAACTTTTGAATGAGTGCCCACACTTCTTCGTCATTCTTCCATTCATCCCTTGCTTCGTTTATCCAATCTTGTTGGATAATAGAAATGACACAAAACAATGCTTCCACATCCTCGTCCTTTCTTGACAGTGCATCTGCAACAACATTTTGCTTCCATTTTTTGTAGATGATTTCAAATTCATAACCCAACATCTCTGTGACCCTTTTTTGTTGTTCTTTTGAAGATAATCTTTTTTCTAAAAAATATTTAATGCTATCATGATCCATTTTTACCTTGAAGTGTCTTCCCATTAGGTAAGGTCTCCATTGCTTAAGTGCATGTAGTATTGCGAACGTTTCCTTCTCATAAATAGCTTTGTGTAAATACTCTCCTTTGATTGGAGGACTTTTGAAAGTAATGGGTCTTTCTTCTTGCATTAAAACAACACCAATTCGATTTCCTGAGGCATCACATTCCACAATAGAGGTTTTTGTGAAGTCTGGCATAGCTAAGACCGGTGCTTGGCACATTGCCTCTTTAAGATGTTCAAAGGCCTTCGTTGCTTCTCGAGTCCAAGAAAATGCATCTTTCTTTAGTAATGTTGTTAGAGGTGCCACTATTCTCCCATAATTCTTAACAAACTTGCGAAAATACCTTGCCAACCCGAGAAATCCTCGCAGATGCTTTATGGACGTGAGAATTTTCCATTCCTTAATGGCTTTAATTTGTCTAGGGTCTACCTTAACACCTTCATGAGATACAATATGACCCAAATATTCCACCTCTTGTACTCCAAAGAAACATTTGGAGATTTTTGCATATAATTGTTTCTCCTCCAATAGTTTTTTGCACCCTGTCAACATGTTGAACATGATCCTTCCAAGACTTGTTGTAGATTAGTACATCAAAAAAATACTAACACAAATTTTTTAAGGAAGGGTTTGAACATGGAATTCATCAAACCTTGAAAAATGTAGAAGGTGCATTGGTAAGGCCAAAAGGCAAGACCAAAAATTCATAATGAGCCTCATGAGTTCTAAATGTTGCTTTTGGAATGTCTTCATTCTTCATTCTGGTTTGATGATATCTTGAACGAAAATCCAACTTGGTGAAGTAAATTGCTCCATGTAATTCATCTGATAATTCATTAATGACAAGAATGGGAAATTTATCTTTAATAGTAAGCTTGTTGAGCTCCCTATAATCTGGAAACACGCACCATGATCCATTCTTCTTGTATACCAATACCACTGAAGCAAAGAAAGAACTTTGACTAGGTTGAATTATACCAACCTCTAGCATTTTTGCAACCATACGTTCAATTTCACTCTTTTGGGCATATGGATATATGTAAGGCCTGATGTTTGGGGGAACACTTCTTGGAATCAAATGAATAACATGATCATGATCATGAATAGGTGGGAGGCCTTTGGGAGTCTCAAATACCTCGGAATGGTTGTCCAAAACTTTTTGGAGATCTGGAGAAATAGATGTTTTCGATGTGGAAACCTCTAGTGAATATAATTATGCAATTATGCCTCGTTGTTATTTTTTTAGAAGCTTTGTCATGCTGTTAGAGCTGATTATCTTTCCCGGTTTCCCTACGATACCCCTTAATTCAACTTCTTTTCCTTCCCAAAAAAATTTCAAGAAAAGTTCTTGAAAATTAAAAGCTATCATACCCAAAGATTGTAGCCATTAGATTCCTAATACAACATCAACACCACCCATTGGAATGGAAAGCATTGAACTATTCATTACATATTCTCCCATGGATAACTTGATATTATGGAACTTTCCAGAGCAATTTATGGTTCCTCCATTTGCAACAATCACTTGACACTTTGGTGCTGGATATAGGAAGCAATTCAATTTCTTGGTTATCTTACAATGAATAAAATTATGGGTACTACCCGAATCAATCAACACTATTACCTTTTTCTTCTTGATATGTCCTTCTATCTCGAGAGTTTGAGGAATGGAAATTCCTGCCAATGCATTACAAGATATGGTAAGATTCATTTCTTCTTTCTCTAGGGTTGGTTCCTGGTGTATATCCTCTTCTTTTGACGTTTCTTGTTCATTTTCTTCCTCCTCTTCAAAACCTATGTAAAATAATTTATTCTCAACACACTTATGACCTTTAGTGTATTTGCTATCACAACTGTAACAAATCCCTTTTGCTCTTTTTTATTCCAATTGTTGTGGTGTCAACCTTGTAGGTTGCGGAAGGCTAGGGGAAGGAACACTTCCATCTTTATAGTTGTGAGTGGTAGGCTTCCTTGTTGCCATAATTTTTGTTTCAATTTTTCTTACCAACCTAAATGCCTTCTCCAATGAATCGGGTTCCCAAAGGCAAACCTCATGTTGGATGTTATCCTTTAAAGTCCCTATGAACACATCAATTATATGCTCCTCTGGAATATATTTTATCCTTATATTGAATTTTTTGAATTCCTCAATGTGATCCACCATTGAACCCTTTTGTTTGAGATTTATCAATTAGCTAAAGAATGTGTTGCTTTTTGTATCCTCACAATGTGCTATCATTTCCTCCATAAAAATTGACCAAGTGACAATTTATTTACAAGAGCAAAGCCATCGATACCATACAAATTGATTGGGTTCTAGATATAAAGTTTCAATGCGTACATTTTGTGTGTATTGCACATTATGGAGATCGAAATATTGCTCCATCTGTAGTATCCATGTTACAGGATCCTTGCCATCAAACTTCCTCATATCAATCTTTGGAACATGGTGGGTCTTAAATCCAACATTAGATTCTATGGAATCATGATTAACGTTTCTTTTGTTCTCATCATGAGTTTCCTCTACTACCTTTTCGCCATTAGGAAGCATTTTTTGAAGCAACTTTGCCAAACCTCCTTTCAAACCTTCCATGTTTTTCTTCAAATCTTCAATGTTTACTTCTAAACCATCCATCTTAGATTCCACACCATCAATCTTAGCTTCTATGCCATTCATCTTCGCTTCCATGCCATTCATATTAGCTTCCATGCCTTTCTTTAAAACATCCATCTCAGCTTCTGTTACTTTTTGTGAGAGTGAAATTTGTTGCACTCGGTCTCCTAATTTTGATATATCATGTTGCATTTCTTCCTCTTCTTCATGAGTCATGGTAGATCTTTCAGGTTGCTTACTGGGTGTTTCCATTTTATTTCTTTGGGGCATCAATTAATGATAATTATGTTTCACTATTCCATTTGAATTACTTCAAACTAATTTTTCAAACCAAACTTATGCAAAAATTTAAAAAGACTACACACCTTTTTTCGCTTTGTAGGAGCTCGATATTGAATCTGTAGTATCTCTGTAATTTTGGATCTCCAAGGTTTGAAATTTTTTCCTATGGTATCCCTCTGAGTCCTATTAACAACCCCACAAGTCTGATCAAGATTGGATTCTCCAAGAAAGATTTATTCCAAATATCCCATGATGGCCTGATTATAGACTGGTTCAATATAAATAACTTGTACGAAGTGCTATGTGTCATTGTTTCGTACTTTGCAGCTAGAAACGACACACATCAAACTACAATTTTCCTTCTTTCCGTAACTTTTTACGAAATTTCAATCTGATGCTCAGAGAGAAAGTTATGATGATTTTACACAGCTTAGCTATTTGAGATATAATTCGGGAGCCTGCAAAAACCCTAACTTCCTTGGATCATATCACTGAAAATATAGCGATACAATATCTGAAATTCAGACCTGAGGTTCATGAATATTTTGGCTCAAATGGGTTTTAATTTAAGCTTCTAAAAATTTGTATAAAAAATGTTATACCGAAAATACCACGATGAACTGTTTGAAGCAACAAAGCCCTAAAATCCAAAGCTCCGATACCAAATATTATGCAACCAGCTCACAAAATAGAAGATAAGATAGATCGATGACTTCAAAATCAACCTCTTTGAGGGAGCAACCTCCTTTACATTACACAAATTATAAATTCTTCGATGATACAAATGATAAGACCTCCTTTCTATATATAGGAGTCTAAGGGATCCCAATACAATCAGAGCCTACATAACAATAATATTGTAGGGGCACAACAATAACAATAGTGGGCTTCTATGGGGCACAATAATAACAACACGGGGACTATATGGGCACAATAATACAATAACGGGGTTGCACTAATAACAATAAGGGTTACACTAGTAGTATAGGGACCTAACATTAATTATGAGTTTCACAATAGTTCCATGTTTAAATGTTTTATAATCAAGTTTTTTAGATGCTTTTTTACTTTTTTCTTAATATCTCTTTTTGCTAAATGAGTCACTTGAGCCTTGGAAGGTGCTCTTGCATAATTGTATAAGATACAGGGATCGATATGGCAAAAAAACATAAGCTTAAACCATTAGCCTCTAATTCTTTCATTAGTCATGGTTACAATTAAAGGAACTTCTATAGCCCATGACATTTATATATCTTGGGAATCTATCAATGCATTATGGGTTTGAAGGGTCATAGATTTCAATTTTTTTTATTATATATTTTCTCTTGTGCGAGTCAAATTTCACACTATATTTACACCATGGATTCTATTAATAAAAAATGGCTATATCTAATAAATATTAAGACCTATGTTTCTTCTCATGTTAACTATTTATCACAATCATTTATCACACGGTCACTCACATGATCAATCAAAACTCAAGCAAGAACTTGACCTAGGCATGGCTAATCCATGATAGACATTTCATCAAACATATAGTAAACATGAAAGCTACATGTCATGAATGCATATATGATCATAGACATCTGAACTTCATATGACAATCACCAAGAAGGCTCTATGCACTCTTTAGAAAGTTGCAATAACACTTGTTAGCCCATGCATTCATAAACCATTCAATAACTTATCAAAACATGACAAGAGCCATAGATAGAATACATCATATAACCAACATATAACAAGAATAGAAACCATGACAAATCTGCCATGAGATCACCATAATAACCAGGACAAGTGCTCATAGATCACAATAAGAAAATAACTCTTATTAACATATGAAAATGCCAACCAAGTCAAGGACTTCCATTTATCACCCGACTATAGATTAGGCTGAACCAAATCTCTCTTTCATCCAATCACCCCCACACCATATTCCAAACATGAATATGGGAGCTCATGGGATAAATAAAGACAAAACCAACTAGGGCTTCCAGAGGCCAAACCACTTCAACCCTCAACCACAATGATCTCACTTATACGGTCAAAAAACCACTAACATCAACCATATCAGTGTCTACCCAAGTTTTCAGGGCTCCAGAAACTAGTAACTCAACCCACAGCTAAATCCGAGCTCTAGAGCGTTTGTTCAAACCGCAGCTCCACGAACTATTAACTCAACCCACAGCTCCATGAACTATTAACTCAACCCACAAGGCTCCAGAGTGTTTGTTCCAACCCACAACAATAAGGAACCTCAAAACCAATCAGAAAAACAAGTGGAAAACCCACAACACCATGGTTATCTAGGAATTGGCAAGACAAGGCTAAAACCACTGTCAATCCACGCAATTCTCCATGCCAATGACAACACTTAACCAGAGAATCACATGCATATACCATGCATCAAAAAATCAATGAGGAGATCATACATGCAACTTGTTACCTGCAAAGCAATCCAGATGTAGCCGTTAATACAACAATCTCCTTGCACTTTCTTGCTTTCTTTCTCTAATCCAAGTAAATGCTAGAATACTCCAAGCATGCTATGAGAATAATCTAAGTGTGCAAGAGTATGAGAGAATGAGAGTGTGAAAGGAGAGAACCAAAATTGAACTGACAAAAGTTGTGAATTGTTTCTCCGATTCCTTTTTATTGTCAATGTCTCCTTGTTTTTTCATTTTCCTTCATTTTCCTCTAATTTTCCTTGCATGCAAATTTGTGTCTCTTCACCTTCCTTTTCTCCTATTTCCCTTTATTTTCATAATTAAATGCCAATTATTGCCTCTTTGCCTTTTCCAATTTCCATAGTCATTAATTAATCCACAAGTGATACCCACTATGATGTTTTTCCCAATATTCAACTTGGAATATGTGTCTCATGACCTTGGTCTTATTTTATTTACACAAAAAATCAACCAGGGGTTGTTATAGATAACATAAAAAGATCCTACCAATGTTTTATATAACCCGCGGCTCAAATATACAATGGGGCAACACTTGACATCTATGATATTCCAAATTAGTTATCAAACCAATGGTGATCCTAAAACCATTTAAGTCGAGTATTTCAACTCTTTGGACCCTCGTTTTGCCTTCCACATTGTGCCAAAGGCACTACAAAATCTGGTGATTTGGAGGATGGAGAATCATATTGAATAGTGGTTCAATAAACCAATCATGAAATATTCCCATTTTCAAATTTGAATTAATAATTTAGTAATAGCCCATGTGTGTTGCTGAGCCTCAATGAGTGCCTACTAAAGGCTTAAAAATCTA
This sequence comes from Pinus tabuliformis, assembly GCA_031772625.1. NCBI lineage: Eukaryota > Viridiplantae > Streptophyta > Pinopsida > Pinales > Pinaceae > Pinus > Pinus tabuliformis. The sequence continues at coordinate 1,012,996,339 of CM062805.1, read as the reverse complement.
TTTAAATCTTTCTCTAGGCAAATATGGAACAAAGTAAAGGGTTTTATTTGGTTAATTGGAGTCTACCTAGCACCATTGGAGAATTGAGAAGGATGGAGATCACAATATATATATATATAAAGCTGGGAAAACACTTGATACATTGAATGCAAAGAGGTATTTTCTCACATGTAGGCCAAATATTCACTTTAAAAAAAATGTAGTATGTTAAATTACTTGATGAAAATTATAATGAGTAGTAGAAGTACAATCAATTTAATTATGAGTTTCACTATAGTTCCATGTTTAAATGTTTTATAATCAAGTTTTTTAGATGATTTTTTTTTTTTTTTCGTAATATTTTGTACATGGAACTAGTCTCTTTTTGCTAAATAAGTCACTTGAGCCTTGGAAGGTGCTCTTGCATAATTGTATAAGATACAAGGATCGCTATGGCAAAAAAACATGGTTTAGCTTAAACCATTAGCCTCTAATTCTTTCATTAGTCATGGTTACAATTAAAGGAACTTCTATAGCCCAAGACATTTATAAATCTTGGGAATCTTTCAATGCATTATGGGTTTGAAGAGTCATAGATTTCAATTTTTTTTGTATATTTTCTCTTGTGCGAGTCAAATTTCCAACTATATTTATGCCATGGATTCTATTAATAAAAAATGGCTATATCTAATAAATATTAAGACCTATGTTTCTTCTCATGTTAAATATTTATCACAATCATTTATCACACAACGACTCACATGATCAATCAAAAACTCAAGCAAGAACTTAACCTAGACATGGCTAATCCATGATAGAAATTTCATTAAGCATATAGTAAACATGAAAGCTACATGTCATGAATGCATATATGATCATATACATCTTAACTTCATATGAAAATCACCAGGAAGGCTTTATGCCCTCTATAGCAAGCTGCAATAACACTTGTTAGCCCATGCATTCATCAATAATTCAATAACTATTCAAAACATGACAAGATGCATAGATAGAATACATCATATAACCAACATATAAATAGAATAGAAACCATGAAAAAACTGCCATGAGATCACCATAATGACTAGTACAAGTGCTCATAGATCACAATAGGAAAATAACTATTATTAACATATGAAAATGCCAACCAAGTCAGGGACTTCCATGTATCACCCGACGATAGATTAGGCTGGACCAAATCTCTCTTTCATCCAATCACCCCCACGCTATATTCCAAACATGAATATGGGAGCTCATGGGATAAACCAAGACAAAACCAACTAGGGCTTCCAGAGGCCAAACCACCTTAACCCTAAACCGCAATGATCTCACCTATACAATCCAAAATCCATTAAGATCAACCAGATCGGTCTCTACCCAGGTTGTCCAGGGCTCCAGAAACTAGTAACTCAACCCACAACTAAATTTGAGCTCTAGAGCGTTTGTTTGACCAACGACTCCAAGGACTAATAACTCAACCCACAAGGCTATAGAGTGTTTGTCCCAACCTGAAGGTTCTAGGAACTAGTAACTCAACCCAAGTTGTTCTAGGGCTTCTAGAGTGTTTGTTCCAACACACAACCATAAGGAACCTAAGAACCAATAAGAAAAACAAGTGGAAAACCCACAACACCATGGTTATCTAGGAATTGCCAAGACAAGGCTAAAACCACTATCAATATAGGAAATTCTCCATGCCAATGACAACACATAACCAAAAAATCACATGCATATACCATGCATCGAAAAATCAACAAGGAGATCATACATGCAACTTGTTACCTGTAAAGCAATCTAGATGTAGTCACTAATCCAACAATCTCCTTGCTCTTTCTTACTTTCTTTCTCTAATCCAAGTTAATGCTAGAATACTCCAAGCATGCTCTAAGTGTGCAAGAGTATGAGAGAATGCGAGTGTGAAAGGAGAGAACCATAATTGAACAGATAAAAGTTGTGAATTGTTTCTCTGATGCCTTTTTATTGTCGATGTCTCCTTGTTTCTTCATTTTCCTGTAATTTCCCTTGCATGCAAATTTGTGTCTCTTTACCTTCCTTTTCTCCTATTTCCCTTTATTTTCATAATTAAATGCCAATTATTGCCTCTTTGCCTTTGCCAATTTCCATAGTAATTAATTAATCCACAAGTGATGCCCACTATGATGTTTTTCCCAATATTCAACTTGGAATATGTGTCCCATGACCTTGGTCTTATTTTATTTACACGGAAAATCAAGAAGGGGTTGTTATAGATAACACAATAAAGACCCTACAAATGTTTTATATAACTCGTTGCTCAAATGTACAATGGGCGAGGACTTGACATCTATGATATTCCAAATTAGTTATCAAACCAATGGTGATCCTAAATCCATTTAAGTCAAGTATTTCAACTCTTTGGACCCTCATTTTGCCTTCCACAATGTGCCAAAGGCACTACAAAATATGGTGATTTCGAGGGTGGAGAATCATGTTGAATAGTGGTTCAATAAACTAATCATGAAATATTCCCACTTTGAAATTTGCATTAAAAATTTTGTATAGCCCATGTGTGTTGCTAAGCCTCAATGAGCCACTAAAGGCTTAAAAATCTCTTTAAATCTTTCTCTAGGCAAATATGGAACAAAGTAAAGGGTTTTATTTGGTTAATTGGAGTCTACCTAGCACCAGTGGAGACATGTAGGTGAGATATTCACTTTAAAAAAAAGTATAGTAGGTTAAATTTCTTGATGAAAATTATAATGAGTTGTAGAAGTATAATCTATTTAATTATGAGTTTCACTATAGTTCCATGTTTAAATGTTTTATAATCAAGTTTTAGATGCTTTTTTATGTTTTTCTTAATATTTGTACATGGAACTAGTCTCTTTTTGCTAATTGAGTCACTTGAGCCTTGGAAGGTGCTCTTGCATAATTGTATAAGATACAAGGATCACTATGGAAAAAAAGCATGGTTAAGCTTAAACCATTAGCCTCTAATTCTTTCATTAATCATGGTTACAATTAAAGGAACTTCTATAGCCCATGAAATTTATAAATCTTGGGAATCTATCAATGCATTACGGGTTTGAAGGGTCATAGATTTCAATTTTTATATAGTTTCTCTCGTGTGAGTCAAATTTCCCACTATTTTTTTCCCATGGAAAAATCATAATTTTCATTAATATAGAAAATTACATGCTGAAGATGCTAGGTAGCATATGAGTTATGAGTGGTCTGGCCACTATCTGTGTTGTTGTCTAAAAAATATATGTCGATCCCATCTAAGGGAGACTCCTGTGAATAATTACATATTAAAGTTCAGTAATATATAGACATAAACATGCTATAATTGAAATATTTACAACAAAATTATGTTATAAAATACTCAAAAATCAAGGCCTCTGGCCCCATCAAAATTGCCCATCCATGAATGGATGCTGATAATAGTTGTATGAGTCCATATCCTGTAGTTCTTGGATCAACCAGACCCCCCTTGGCAGGTGCGTGGCTTCCTTGGATAGCTTATCAGAAACTTGGTTGTGTTCCCTATATATATGATGACAAGAAGATATATCAAAATGTGTTCTCAGTCTCAAAGCATCATCTAATATGTGTCGTAGTGTGTGTGTGACAAACATATTGTTGATTAAACCATTTAATAATGATATGTGAGTCACCAAAAATCTGCAAATTTCCACATCCTTTGACAAGAGAAAAATATAATAAACTATGGAGAGATATAAGTTCTGCAAAGTTATTTGTCCCCCCCCCCCAGAGTCCCATTTGAATCTTGAAGGAGTGTGTGTGAGTGATATGAAGGAGTATGCCTTCCCCACGTCCATGTTGTTGTGCCGATCCATCAAATAAGCCCATGGAATATCATAATCAATGTTTTCAGCAATGATGTTGCGAGCGGGTGGATCTCAGGTTTCCTCCGGTAAACTTAGATAATCAGTGATGAGTAAAGCAATGATATTGGCCCAGCATGGTGCAATATCTGTGAATATTATCTTGTTCTGTTGTAACCAGATACACCAACAAACCATAACAGGTAGGTTCTGACACTTGTGTGTATGAGCAGTAGACCACCATCGGTGCCATGCCATCCAAAAATCCTGTCCCAACCAATTGTTCTGAATCTGTAATTGTGCAGTAACCTCAGTCCAAATGGAAGTAGTGGTTGTGCATTTTAGGAATAAGTGATCACATGTTTCCATTTCCTTCTTGCACAATACGCACCAAGTTAGGCCATGAAATGTGTGTTTAAGTAGGTTGTCTGTTGTAGGAACCTTATTCCGTAGGATGCACCACATGAACAGTTTTTCCTGAGGGGTCGCCTTCAGCTTCCATAATATAACCCACCACCATTCCATAGCAAGGGGTCTTCGTTCAGCAATAATATGCAGGTATCCGTGTTTGGGGGTGTATTTCCCATTTGGTGAGTGTGACCAGTTTAGTTCATCCTCCCACTTGGTAATCCAGACATGTGATTCCATCAGTGCTATTATATAGTTTTTCCAATTGACCTGCCAGCATGGAGGGATATTCAGTGTGATGGTATTTTTCCATGCCTGCTGGAACATATTAGTATGCTCTAGATCTGCAATATGAGCCAAGTTGGTGTGTCCTGAGTCGATAGATGTTGTATCAACCCTGGTGGGAGTAAATGAGCATTCCCAAAACCAATCCAGGGGTCCATGCTAATCCGAATAGAGCTTCCATTGCCAATTTTCCATGTCAATCCATCCCTAACATGGTCCAAAGTGTTGAGGACCACCCTCCAAATCGTAGATATGCTGGTTATGTCCCATGTAGGAAGCCTGATCCAATCATGCAGATGTAGTGGAGAAATGTATTTATGATAAATGACATCTGTCCAAAGGTTCTTGGATGATAGAACATTCCATCCCAATTTTGCAGCCGAGCACAAGCAAAGAAATCTAGATTCTTCAATCCCCATCCCCCCCATTTCTTTGGAAGTGTGATTTTGTCCCATCTGACCCAGGCGAATATGTGTCCCACTTGTTTCCCCCCCAGATAAATCTGCAGCATAATTGTGTTATTCTTTTAATAATGCCCTTTTGTATCCAGGCCAAGGACATCTGGTAAACTGGAGTGGCCTCCGGGATAGATTTGATGAGAACCAGTCTCCTCGCTCTACACAACCACTTATGATGCAGATATTTAATCTTCTTTCAATTTTCGCAACCAACCATACCCAGTTAAAAATCTGATAGTTTGATGGTTTTAACATGAAGCCCAAGTATTTGAGTGCCTCCTCAATCTGTATAGTGATAAATGGGAAGTGATGAAGTGCCTAATGGATCTCATTTGGATTGCACCTGAAGGATGATAGAGTGGATTTATGATTGTTGCATTGCATACCTATAGCGAAGCAGAATAATCGAAATGTGGCAGCAAAAGCAGTGGAATCCCCTAATGATCCATTTAGAAATATGAGAATGTCATCCACAAATAGTAGATGTGTGAGGATGCAATTGTTTATGATCTTGATACCCCTCTATCTGCCCTATAATCATTCCATCAAGATGAGCCTAGTCAGACCTTCCATGATCATTAGAAATAGTAGAGGGGAAAGTGGGAAACCTTGTCTCAATCCTCTTTCCACATGGAAAAAGGAGGATGTCAATCCATTGATCAAAACACTATATGATACATTGGATATGCAACACATAATCCATTGGATGAAGGATAGAGGAAATCCAAGATGGGTTAATAAAATTCGAATGTAGAGCCAGCTGGTGCGATCAAAGGCTTTTGCCAAATCAATCTTAAGAATCATGCCTTTAAGGTTCTTGGATTTGATGGAATGAAGGGCTTCTTGTGTTGTACCCACTGCTTCGTGAATTTGTCGATGTTCAAGGAAAGAAAATTGCTCCGAAGATATATGATCAGATAATATGGGCTTGAGGCGATTTGCTATGATCTTGGCTATTATCTTGTATATACAATTGCAGAGGGATATGGGTCTATAATCGTCAAAGCTCTGTGGGTCATCAGTCTTGGGGATGAGAGCGATAAATGTAGAGTTGAATGCATCATACATTCGCCCACTAGTCCGACACTCTTCTATGATCTGTAGTAGCTCCTGTCCAATCATGTCAAAAAAAGAAATGTAAAATTCGATCGACCATCCATCTGGTCCAGGGCTCTTATCCTTCTTAAACCACTTAATAGTGGCCTCTAATTCCCCCATGGATACTGGAGTAAGTAGTCCTTCACCTGTATCTTGGTCCACATATCTGGGGAAAATTCCAACTACCCTGATGATCTCAACAAGATTTGCCTCTGGAGGAGCTTTGAATAATCTTCCAAAATGTGAAATACCAAGGTTGGCCAATTCATGGAAGGTCTTTGCGTGAGTACCCTCCTCATCTGCAACTTTCCAGATGGTATTAATGGCTTGGTGCTGATTTACAACATGATGATAGAACTTGGTGTTCTCATCCCCCTCCTTTAACTAGATGGCCTTGTGACAGTCTCCAAGTTTCCTCCTTTTCTTTCAAGATCCTATTCCGCTTAATCCCAAGTCGAACAAAATTTTCTTTAGCATCAACAGAAATAAACCCTCAACTCTTCGAGCCACTCAATTGTTCAATTTCCTATTCTGTGTCTCTCAGGATCTTCTTGTCTTTGATCCTATTATTCTTTGCCCAATTAATCATTTTTTGTTTTAGGATTACCATTTTATGGAAATACTACGGAGGCTGATAGGCCCAGCTGAGCTGTAATGGATTTCCAATTCTGAGTGATCATCTGTATATAACTATCATCTTTAAGCCAAGTAGAATTGAACTTGAATGGTGCATTGGGTTTTCGTTCACCGCCCGCAATCTCCAGATAAATGGGAAGGTGATCCGACAACCCCCCTGATCCCACCCATTGTCGATAAAGGGGAAATTGATCCAATAAAGTCTCCTTAACCAGAAAATGATCCAATCTTCTGGCTAGTGTAGCATCCCTGGTCCTTCGATTTCGCCAGGTGGGTTTTAAGCAGGGCATGGGTATATCAATCAGCTGGTGATCCTCCAGTAGGGACAAGATCCCATCTGATAGCAAGTCAATCTGAGCATTCATGCCCCAGGATTCGGCATGTCCAAGAGAGAAATTAAGATCCCCCCTTATAATGATGTTCTCAGCTTTAAAGTAGTCAAAATCAAGTAACTGCTGCCAGAAAGTGTTCCTGTTGATACAAGGTCCATAGACATTAATAATCCTCAGCTCCCTTCCAATCTTTGCTGAGTATACATCAGCTCCGATGAACCCTAACCCCCCCAGGAGTTTAATAGTCTTATGGATCTGGGGTCAAAACCCAATAACAAACCACTAGATCACCCTCGGGCATCCAGTGTAATGAAGTGCCATCCAGGTAAGATAGCCTCAAGGATGGGAGTAATTTGTGTTTTGGTCGCAAGTGTCTCCTGTAAAAATATAATGTTAACCGATTCCAATTCCATCATTTGAAGAAAGGTTAATTTATTAGCAAGGCTAGCCAACCCCCGACAGTTGTAGGAGATCCACTTCATGGAGAACCAGGGGGCAGGTCAATGCTCTAAGGACCTTATCAATGGGTTGTTGCTGCCCTTTAGCCACATCCAATCCAGCCTGGAGAATGGCTTTAGAGATGTTGGATTGTCTACCATAGGCAGTCTTGGAGTGTAGAGGTAAGGGAGTAATACCAATTCCACTACCATCCCCTGGGGGTATGCGAGACAAAGACCAAAGATTATAACAGTGTCCCATACTAGAGTCAATGGAAGGCTCTGCAGGGGAGAGTGGATCCGGTATCCCAGTGATGGTAGGAGGAGTGGGGGAAAAAATAGGTGCAGATGGGAACAATGTACATACAACAGAGGGAGAACAATGCACATGACCAACATGACAAAATGAAGTGCAAGGAGAGTAAACAGATGACAATAATTGGAGAGATGGAGGGTTAGAGATGGTACCCACAACAGAGGCAGCCGCCGCTGCAGCTGCACGCGATCTGGTGATACGTGGGGATGGGGGACGAATATGCTCCTTGCGAGTGCTAGTGCCACGAGCTTCCTGAGAGTCCATTGGTTGATCATCTTCATAACTAACAGGTGCCTTCCCACGCCAATCAGGATCCGGGTTTGCAGTAGCTTGTTCAGGCCGTGCAACCGAAGCAGATCTAGATGCAAGTAGGGGACAATCTTTATAAATATGTCTGATCTTGTGACATCTCCTGCATCGATAAGGAACCCCCTCATAGTCCAAAATTTGTACCCTGCATGTGTCCCTCCAATGCAGCTACATACTCTCCTCCAGACCCTCCCTGGTGTCAAGGAAAACAAGGATGCGATCCATGGACATATTCCCAGTCAACATATAAGATTTGTCATAATCCATGTATCTACTGAGGGCATTCCCAATCCACTTGAAAACATCTTCCGACTAGAAGTGTAGGGGGAAACCAGGCAATCTAACCCAGATGGGTCCAGCCCCAAGGTGTTCTCACTCAAGATCAAATAGAGGGTTCCATCGTTTGAGGAGAACCAGAGCCAATTCGATGTGCCAGTGTTTTGATAAAACCCAAGGTATAAACTCGGGCCACTGAAATCGCAAAGCGAACCATCCATGAGAGAGGGTAACCACTGACGGAAATTCGGTGAGGACCTGCCCCCATATCTCTAGCACCCACTGCTTCAATCACATAGATGAATATGCCCTACCTCTAACACGACCAACCAGAACACGGTCGGAGGTATCCAAAACTTCCCCCATTTGAATTTTGACTCCAAATGTGAGAGATATCTTCTTATTGCCTGCCTTCACCCCTTTGAAATGCTTGGTAGGATGCCCCAGACGATTTGGGGGTGGTATAGTCTGCTGAGAGTGAGAAGGGATCATGTCGGCCTCCAAGCGAGGGTTCACAGTCAGACCTGGATGGGGAGGGGATGAATCTTCAAAGTAGTCGAATGTGGGAGGGTCGAGAAGGGGAGGAGGGGGAAAGTAGGCAGTAGGGTCCAATGGAAGTCTAAAGCCTGTGGGAGTGGGATGTGAGAAGATTCTGGGGGAAAAGATGGAGTGGGGTTGAAAGGGTACGTGGGTGCAGGCGAGTTAAGACAAGATGAGATAAACTGCAGGGAGGTCGGGGAGAGCGGGGGGAGGTCAGAGTGAGGTGGGAAATCCACTACTTTAGGGAAACTAGAAAACGACAAAGAGGAGGAGGATGACCCAGGTAAAGGATGAGACTGCTGAGCCAAAATGGTGAAGGCAGGGTATTCCGGCACCGAGTAAACCCTAGGTGCACCGGCTAGGGTTGAGGGAATGTCCAGCGAGATGTTCGAGGAGGTGACCGACAGTTGCGAAGAGAAAACATACCAATTGGGGTCCAGTTCGAAAGGATCCTTAGAGTAATCAACTATGTCGCCCTCTATGCTAGCTAACAATGGAATAATAACCATCCCGAGAAATTCCCAAACTAACAAATTCCAGGTCAGTGAGGTGTACAGTGCAGGTCACTGCAAAAGGACCGGATGGTCTACAAACGGAAGTGGTTAGCCGGAATGTGAGAGAGTAAACGCCCGTGAAGGTGAGTTGCACATGGTTACATTGTCTAACCAGTCCAATGGGCAGGCCGCCATTGCCGAAGCTTTCAAACCTTAGAACATTGTTTCGTGTTCATCGCCTTCCTTCCTCTTAACCAGTAACCTCAACTTTTGAAGGTTTCGTTGTTAAAAAATCCAATTTCCCACTATATTTACACCATGGATTCTATTAATAAAAAATGGCTATATCAAATAAATACTAAGACCTATGTTTCTTCTCATGTTAACTATTTATCACAATCATTTAACAGACATTCACCCACATGATCAATCAAAACTCAAGGAAGAACTTGACCTAGACATGGCTAATCCATGATAGACATTTCATCAAACATACAGTAAACATAAAATCTACATGTCATGAATGCATACATGATCATAGACATCTGAACTCCATATGAAAATCACCAAGAAGGTTCTATGCCCTCTCTAGCAAGCTGCAATAACACTTGTTAGCCCATGCATTCATCAACGATTCAATAACTTATCAAAACATGACAAGAGCCATAGATAGAATACATCATATAACCAACATATAACTAGAATAGAACCCATGCCAAATCTGCCATGAGATCACCATAATAACCAGTGCAAGTGGTCATAGATCACAGTAGGAAAATAACTCTAATTAACATATGAAAATGCCAACCAAGTCAGGGACTTCCATCTATCATCTGACCATAGATTAGGCTGAACCAAATCTCTATTTCATCCAATCACCCCCATGCCATATTCCAAACATGAATATGGGAGCTCATGGGATACAACAAGACAAAAACAACTAGGGATTCTAGAGGCAAAACCACCTCAACCCTCAACCAGAATGATCTCACCTATATGGTCCAAAAACCACTAACATCAACTAGATAGGTCTCTACCCATGTTTTCTAGGGCTCCAAAAACTGGTAACTCAACCCACAGCTAAACCCGTGACTCCAGGGACTAATAACTCAACCCACAAGGCTCCAGAGTGTTTGTCCCAACTTGAAGGTTCTAGGAACTAGTAACTCAACCCAAGTTGTTTCAGGGCTTCCAGAGCATTTGTTCCAACCCACAACTATAAGGAACTTAAGAACCAATCAGAAAAACAAGTGGAAAACCTAAAACACCATGGTTATCTAGGAATTGGCAGACAAGGCTAAAACCACTATCAATCTAGGCAATTCTCCATGCCAATGACAACATAAAACCGGAGAATCACATGCGTATACCATGCATCCTGTTGTATCTTATATTGTGACTTAAGCCTTATTTCTTAATTTTATCACAATGTGTGGTCTAAAATCATTAAGGAGGTTCAACCTCAATTAGACCCTTTATATTTTCCACTTCACAAAGTCTAAAGATAATGAGGTATTTATCAAAAATCGCAAAAGGAATGAGTATAAAGAAATTGGCCATGTGATAAAGCTAAATCGCAACCAAAATGGAGCCATAACCCATATATACATATATATAATATATCGGGTTTATAAAGAAACAAGTGAAATAGAAGAATTAGCCCCGATATAGCCTAAGAGGAAGCTAATGGTTATATGGATGTATTCATATATACATATCGCAAAGCATAAATACATGGAACTTACAAGGAAAACAAGCGCTAAAGTGTTAATACCGGACTTCAAGAATATATATTATGTTTTAAGGTTCGGCGGGTCCGTAAAGCGGCAAATGTATATACATTGGTTCATTCACCGATAGCCGATTCCAATTCGAAGAGACGAACCTGAAAGATATATACAACATAGTTTTAATTCCCGTCGGGTCCACCCTAACACAAATTTCTGGACGTTGGGATCCGTCGATCGTGACTTGCGATGGCAGACCCGAAAATATATATATGTTTTATTATAAGCACATCGGGTCCACGGTAATGGCAGGCTGGACCCGATATAATATATGTTACGATTAATAGTTCTGTCGGGTCCGTGGCCATTATAACATTATATAACATTTATATATATATGCTTCAGGCCGATTGCGATTGTGATAAGCGAAGAAAGCATATCTTACGGTATATTTGCGTTATAAAGTATATAACGGAAAAAGATCAGTTTTGAAGAATTAATGTGTAAGTCTAACATTACGTTGATATATATGTCTATATATATATATATATATATAAAAACTGATCTTTTTCATACATATATATATATATATATATATATATATATATATATATATATATATATATAGATATATATATATATATATATATATATATATATATATATATATATATATATATATATATATACATATTCAAAAACTGATCTTTTTCATATATATATATATATATATGACACGCCAATTGTGGGCTTCGATAGCGATTTGCGATAGAAGTCAATAGAGTGCTGAATGAGCAAACTTGACAGTTATAAAGCAGGATCTACTCTTGTTGAGTCCCAGATTAATAGGAAATGTTAACTTCACTTTGTAATGCGAAAAATCGGGGATTAGAGCCGAGGTTGAAAAGGAAAGCAGATCAAATATATAATTCTTGGCATTTTGAACAATCAGAATGCCCAATATTATAAAAACTAAACACATTGCATTACGGCGCATCATTAAAGTGTTTACAGAGGAATTCGGCAACGAGCTAACATAACAAGCTAGCAGTTACCATCTCTTCCTAAATTCAATTTCGTTTTTGTTATTTCTTGTTCTTCGAGGTGTTTTTTACCCTCTGTAAATTCTGTAGCAGTTTTATTTCATATAGTTAGAAAGCAGTTAGATAGGTTTCAGAAATCAATAACTGTTCCACAATGTATAAAAAGTGGAAAAATTTACTAGGAAAGGGTGGGAATTTTGGAGAACCAGGCCACTGTATTTCTGATAACATCATTGATTAATGAAACAACCAAAAGTTTCCAGGAGTTGTTACATATAATTTGTAAGTCTCACTATCATGTGTCATGCAATGTTTTCTTCTTTTTAAGTATAGTAATGAAGCTGCAGGGTAAAATCCCCTAAAGAACGCTCCTATACTTAAAGTCCTCACTTCCTTTATAAGTTATAGATAGTATTTTCTATGAAAGACCAACGTATTATCTCTGATTTATTTCTCATAATCATAATTCCTCTAAGTTACAGATAACAGTTCCTGTGAAAGATGAACATATTGTCTTTAACTTCCCTTTCAAACTTTCCTCATTCATCATTTATATTTAGCAACAAATGGCATTCTGAAATGTTCTGATCATACATGTATTAAGAGTCTAAGGCCAAGTTTTCCAAGTCCTTCATTTGAGAATATAATAAACAATAAGTGACAATACGCAATCATTATTAATGTCTTAAGCACAATTTCCCTACAGCCAGGAAATTGGTTTCTTAAGGAACAACACATCCAAAAATCAATAAGGAGATCATACATGCAACTTGTTACCTGCAAATCAATCCAGATGTAGCCACTAATCCAACAATCTCCTTGCGCTTTCTTGCTTTCTTTCTCTAATCCAAGTTAATACTAGAATACTCCAAGCATGCTCCGAGAATTCTCTAAGTGTGCAAGGGTATGAGAGAATGAGAGTGTGAAAGGAGAGAACCAAAATTGAACTAACAAAAGTTGTGAATTGTTTCTTTTATGCCTTTTTATTGTCAATGCCTCCTTGTTTCTTCATTTTCCTTTAATTTCCCTTGCATGAAAATTTATGTCTCTTCACCTTCGTTACCGAAGACAACGCGTCGAAGCCGCAAGCAAAGAAAAACACCATGAAGATAAAGAAGGACACAGGAAAATGGTGTGAGTTCCATAATAGCTCCACTCACAACACAAGTGAATGCTAAGCCAAGTAGTTACTTATGGTCAAGCTATTTAGACTTATGTTCTGACTCTGAGTCAAAACCTAACAAGGGGAATGAAAAAGGAAAGAAAATCATTGACACGGAGTCAAGTGCTACCATGGCCACCACCAAGATCCAGGAGAATGAGCTTGAAGATCTAGAGGAGGGGGAACACCTCTTCCACTCACAGATGTGGGTGAAGGTTTCTCCACTGAAGTTCATTGTCGACAATAGGAGCCAAAATAACCTTATTTCAGTAGAGGTCATGAAGTGGCTGGGCCTACTAACGACAACATATCTACATTCATACACCATCGGTGGCTTCACCAAGGATGTGGCATTATGTGATGTTTCTCCTCTTGAAGTTTGTGATGTATTATTAGGAAAACCATACTTGTGGAAGCGACATGTTGCATATGAGTCTAGGCCTTGCTCTGTGATTATTAATTTTGGTAATAAGTTGTACAAGATACCAAAGGTAACCTCGCCTACCGCCATCTCTTTGATCATTGAAAAGCAATTGAATGAGATCATTTCCCAGACTAGGAAATTTTTTTTCCTTATGATTATCCCTCAGTGATAGAAGAAAGTTGTGGCCACGACTTCCAGACAGGGCTCCTCCGCTCAACAGTAGCAAATGGACAAGGTTGTGGAGGAGTACAAGGACATTTTTGCCTCACTTACAGGGGTACCTCTGCAATGTTAGGTCAAGCACTCCATCGACCTGACCCCGGGCGCGCCGCTATCCAATGGACCAATCTATCAACGCTCTATTCTAGAGAACGATGAGATCAAGAGGTAGATTCGGGAGATGTTGCAAAAAGGGCATATTAGGCCAAGCTCATCGCCTCGTGGGAGCCCGATTGTATTGGTACAGAAGAAGGACGGGACCTGGAGACTATGCATTGACTATCAGGCACTGGAAAAGATCACTGTATAGAATAGGTACCCAATCCCATGGATTTATGACCTTCTGGACCAACTCAAGGGGGCCAAATATTTCAGCGAGATTGACTTGAAGTCTGGTTATCACTAGGTGCTTATTGAACCCTCTGATGTGTGGAAGACTGCCTTCAAGTCCAAGGAGGGCCTTTTCAAATGGTTAGTCATGCCTTTCGGGTTAACGAATTCCCCCACAACCTTCATGAGATTGATGGAGAACATCTTGTGACCTTCACCAATGCATTCATGGCGGTATATTTAGATGACATCTTGATCTTCAGCCAGAGTTGGGAAGAGTGACTCCACCATATCCAACAGGTCTTTTAAACCCTGCGACAACACAAGATGTAAGCAAATTTGGAGAAATGCACTTTTGGCATGACCCAGGTTCAATATCTGGGGTACATCATTGATGAGAAAGGTGTGCATGTGGACCCATCCAAGATACAATTAGTTCGGGATTAGCCAGCCCCAACCACTCTAACAGAGCTCCGCATCTTTCTGGGTCTTGCCAATTTCTACCGCGGGTTCGTGTTGGGGTTCTCTCATATCACTTGGCCTTTAAGTCAAGTCACCAAGGGTGGAGAAAGATTAAATTTTTTTGGTATGAAACCCAATAGAAGGTGTTTGTCAAGTTGAAGCATCGCCTCTGCTCTAGACCAGTGCTCACATTACCAAATCTGCATCAACTATTTGAGATTGAGATAGACACCTTCGACTATGTTATTGGTGTAGTTCTTACTCAACATGGGCATCCAGTGGCTTACCACAGTGAGACACTTTTAGACATAGTTTGAAAGTATCCACTTACGACAAAGAAATATATTCCATTGTGTAGGCCTGCCGTCAATGGAAGCATTACATTATGGGGAAGGAAACGGTATTCCACACAGACCACCAAACCCTGTAGTTCATACAGACATAAGGGAAGTTGCAGAATGATCACCATTAAAAATGGTCCACGTACCTGCAATAGTTCCATTTGAACATTAAGTACAAGAAGGGCAACACCAATAATGTTGCAAACTGCCTCAGCCGACCACCAGTCATGGCGTTGATCACTGTGCTCGACTCCTATGGGCACGATACTTCAGAGTGGTCGCATCTTTACCGGAGCAATCCAGAATTCGACAGCACATACCCGAAACTCTTAGAAGGGAAGCAAGTTCCAAATTTTCACCTTCAGGATGCACTATTATGTCACCTGGGACACATTTGTGTTCCTTAAAGCGATCATGCCAAGATGATTTGGGAGGTGTCGGGTCGCTGGACATTTTGGAGTAGAGAAAATAGTGGTTGTACTTCATAAGTATTTTTATTGGTCGAAACTTCGTCAGGATGTTGGGAAGTACATTAGATCCTGCACCACTTGCGTCGTTGCCAAACCAACCATCAAGAATCAAGGCCTATATACTCCTCTACCTACTCTTAGTCGACCTTGGGAATCTATCTCCATGAATTACATGTCAGGTCTTCCTTCTACTAAGCATGAAAACGATTTCATTTTCATTGTTGTCAACAAATTCTCTAATATGGCCATCATGGCAGCCTACAAGACGAGTATCACAACATAGGCCACTACTAAGCTCTTCATTGAGCGAGTGTGGGTACAATTTGGGATCCCACAACCCATTGTCTCAGATTGGGACAACAGATTCCTAATTTCATTTTGGTCAAGTCTCTCGTCAATGTTGGATACCAAACTTACTAAGTCCACGACTTTTCACCCCCAATTTGATGGCCTAATGGAGGTCGTCAATAGGATGATTGTGCACATTCTGTGCTTGTACAACTCAAAGCATCCACACACATGGGATGAAAGCCTCCCTTATGTCCATCACATCTACAATAGATCTCTCCATAGCTCAACAGACCACAACCCCTTTCAGGTAGGGCTAGGATTTCAACCATTATGTCCCATTGATGTGGCCATACCATTTGCATCCACTAAGACAGATCTGGCTCGCGTCCAATCTTAATCCGACAGGGCTAACAATTTCATTGAGCACATTCAACACATCCACTAGTAGGTCCATGATATATTGGACAGATGTAATGCTAATTACAAGCAATTCCATGATCAACATCAGGTGCCGCACAAGTTCCAGGTGGGCGACAAAGTTTGGCTACATTTGCAAAATAAGCATCTTGTTATACCTCACTGCAAGCTTTGCCCGCTCCGATATGGGCCATACACCATCACCAAGGCTGTGGGGGATAATGCCTTCGAGTTCAGCATTCCACCTTTCCTCAGTATGCACCCAACGTTCAATGTAGACTGCCTTCGGTCATACTTTCCACCATTGTTGGACACATCTGACATTGTTGAACAACTCACACCAACAAAGTTAAACACAGGCTGCATGGAATAGGCCACAACTGATCAGATCATGGAAATGCAGATCAAGAACACTCGCCAATGGAGGATCCAACTATATCGATTCAATTTCATTTGTTTCCTTGTTTATTTCAACATTTACAATTTGTAGTAGTTTTTTGGGTCATGAACTTATGGAGCAGTTTTGACCCCGTAAATGACGCTCTTTTGAGGTTCCCAGCAGTCCCATAGCCATAGGCAGGGGCATGCTGAAAATCTTGTAGTACTTGGAGAGACCTTTCCATCAAGGTATCATACACACCAAACAAAGATAATATGACCAAGTTACGACCCCAGGTAGTTTCCTGCCCAACTAACCCCAACGAGGTCCACAAACTCTTAACGTTACATCTCCTAGGGTTATGGCTTTCCCTTGTTGTTCAATAATAAATAGGCACTTGAGCCTCATTGTAACACATTTTAGAGGCATGTAGTCGCCACATCTCTTCTCAGAGATAAGCTACCATCACCGAGCTAGTTTATTTCCATGTTCTTTGTAAGCATATTTCAGTATTGTTATATTAATAAAATGAAGTGTTATTTCTGATACATCTGTGTATTTATGGTTATATATGTAATTTGTTGCTTTCCTGTTTAAGTTCGGATCAAAATCTGCCAATTGTCATGTTGCCCATTTCTTGTAGTTCTAGACCTATTTTGCAAAATTGTATCCTATGTCAACTTTGCCTAAGCATCTCATGCCAAATCCTCTATAGAAGGTAGGACCTATTTCTCTTCCTGATCTAGCATGGAGGGCTTATAGAGTTTCAAAATCTCTATAGTCATATCTGAGTAAATGTGCATGTATGGGAACAAACTAAGTCTACAAGTATTCTCTCCAACCTTTTCCAATATCTCAAAGGGATAATATCATAGAGCCTTAATTTTCTTACCAAAACCCTATAGCCTCTCCTTGTTCAATTGTAACCATACTTTGTCTCCCACCTTGAATGACTTGTCCGTTATGTGTTGATCATGCCTATCCGTGTATTTTTCCTATGATTTTTGTAGTGTCTCATGTACATGTAGATGGATATGCATACTCTTCTCAACAATTTTTTATGTCCTTAAGGAATCCTTTGTAGGATTCTCCCTCACTCCTCCTTGTTGTCCATATGCAATATCCAAAGGAAAATGTGAAAAATATCTAAAACAAGTTTTAAAAGGGGACTTACTAGTAGAAGTGTGGTTTGCTCTATTATAAGAGTGTTGTATATGTACCAAATTTTCATCCTAGGTCTTAAGAGGCTTCTAATTATAACCCATCAAAAGTTGCACTAAATCCCTGTTGAATACTTCTATTTTCTTATTTGTTTGTGGATGGAATTTTGTAAACCTCTTTAACTTCGTGTCCATATTCTCTCATAATGTAGTCCAAAATGCACTGAGAAACCTTGTGTCCTTGTCTGAGATGATGCTCCTTGGTATCCCAAAGTGTACCCAGATTTGTCCAAAGAATAAGTTCGTTGCTTCTTGCCTATCGATGGTATTTTTACAGGGCATTAGAACAAACATATTGATGAACCTGTATGCTACCATGAATAAGTAGTGATGACCCTTCCTAGTTGTTGGTAATCCTACCACAAAATCCTTGGAAATACTTTCCCAAGGACAAGTGGGTATAGGTAAGGGATGGTATAGACCTTATTTCTTGATACTAGACTTGTTGGTACAACAAAACATGCATCTTCTTATGAACCTAGCTATCTCTTCTTTCATCCTGATCCAATACACATACCTTTTCAAGTTAGCCACTGTCTTCCCCATACCAAAATTCTTTGAATGTGAGCCTCTTTTATCAATTGTAGTCACTCACCTTTAGGAACACATAACTTATATAACCTATAGAGTAACCCATTCTAGAGATGGTAATCAACTGTGTTGTCAACATCGTGCACATGAATTTGGATTTACAACTAATAAAAAACATCCTTGAAGCCCTCATCCTCTCTGTATGCCTCTTTGCATGCATCATGGGTGAAAGGTTCCATGTAACGAACAAAGTTCGTATACACAACATAATAATTCAGAAGAACCGCAATATGTAAGTATCCATCGCAGGACAAGTAATAATTGGATATAAGAATTGTTGAATGTATAAAAGATGTGTATAATAGTTACAATGAAGGTCCTCTTATACGTAGCCAGGCACCCTTTCATAAATGCTCATGTCTCTAAAACATGCCTCTTCATTACTAACTAACTAATTATTATTATTATTATTATTATTATATTTATTATTTTTATATGAATTCTATTCATAATATTTCTCCTATTCAAAAAGTTTTTTCCTCAAAGCTTACTAATGAAGGGATCAAATCTCTTTTACCGATTCGAATATCTTCTTGTCTCAGTACTTTCATCTTCGTTGTTAGAAAACGATATGATCCTCTGAATGATAAACAAAATTATTAGACTGAGAATGGATCTGACCATCCAAGATTAATATTTTGTGGAATCTTTCGATCACTGGAAATTTGTAGTGAATTGATATCATAGGATTAGACTCTGCAAACTTCAATATTCCTTGGAACATAAATTTGTTGTTTATATTATGAATGGTTAAAATACATAGACTGACTTAGTTGTCTTCTCTTGTGATTCAGATGTCGATAACGAGTTCTCGCTGTTTGATTTTCTCTTGTCATGAGCGTGGCAGTTTCTTGATTTCCTTCAGGTGCTAATGTTTTTGAGTTGGGTACTGAATAATCACTTGGAATGTTAATTGTTTGAACTGCAATATCTGCACATGTTTGAACTTCTGTTGGTTTCTCATCTTCTTGAGTTATGATATTAACTAGATTTGTATTTGTTCCTTTATCTTTAACTTGGACTGTTATAACTGGAGACTTCAATACTTCTTCTCGAGTAAGTTGTTCTAACTTGTCATTCAGTGACTTATTTTTACTTTTAAGCTTCTTTATTTGCATAAGGAGGTTTTGGTTATGATTCCCTAGACGTAAAATATCTTCGCCTTCTCGATTGTTGACTTTATGTTTAGTATCCTCCTCATCTTTAAACTTTGGATTTGTTCTAATAATGTTTGATTAAGGTTATTTAAACATAAATTTTACTCTTGTTATTCTGATAAGTGCTTCTTGAGTTCCTTCTTTATGGCCTTAGATTTTTTGACTTGTTTGAGTAGTTTTTCATTATGATCTCTAAGGCATGAAATTTCTTTGTCTTTATTGGAGATGATTTTTTCAAGCTCTTTCTGCTTCTTCGGTATAGTTTTTTATTATCTTGAAACATCAATTCCGAAATATCCTTAAAGTCTTCTAATGAAGATGTTATTGATTCTGTCTTGCTTGTTATGTCTCAAAATGTGACCATCTTCCCCTTATAAGGAAACGTAAAAAATTGTTTCTCTATGTTTAACATGAATGTACCCAATTCCTTAAACCAAGGTTGACCGAGAACTATGTCAATCTTTCTATTAAACATAATTGCAACATGGAATTGAGATATGTACTCATAATGATCTAGTATCACTTGCAAATCACTACTTTCATACTCCTTTTGGCCACAAATATCTATTCTTTCACCAATGCGTGGTTGTTGAATTAATAATTGATTTGCCAAATTAATATTGATGTAATTTTCCTCGTTGCTTGTGCTAATAACAATATTAATTTATTTTCCTTGGATACTTCCTTTTAATGTAATTAATCTGTGATCCATAATCAAAATTCCTTTGTAGGAAAATCTTCCTTACGTTGTTTATGGATTAGACTCCATTTTTTTATAAAGAAATAGACTTTTTGTGTTCGTCGATGAGCTTAGGGTTTAATGGTAATCCCTTAAACTTTGTAGTAATACCTTTTTTCTTTCTTTCTTTCTTTCTTCTTATAAATTGCTAAAATTATTCCTTTTAATAATTTATAAGTTGAACATTTCTTGGAATATAGATATATTTTTTCCAATATATATTTTTTTTTCTTTATATATATATTTTTTAATATAAAAAATCTCCTTCTTTTGCACAAAATATATAAAAGCACTAAACAATATTCCTTTTATATGGCCTGGAGTATGCCTTAAAACTACTTATGCTTGGCTAAGAGATCGTCTTTCTCGGACGTAAGGAAATAGGTTAATGACCCAAGACCCAGAGGCATCTAGCAGGCGTGAAAGCCTACCCCCTTATGGACCACCAATGGGTTATTCCAAGCGGTGTAGTTTTCCTTGAATAACGGTGATGAGTCAGCCTAGATTTGCAAATAACAATTAGAGATGGATGTCCTCATTGTTGGTTTGAAAACTGAGTTATGATAGGTTTTCCATCTGTGAAAAATATATTCCTTTTATCTTTCTATCCACTAAGAATCAACTTAATTGCTCACTAAGATTTGACATTTTCAACAATTAAAACATATATTTTTTTTTAATGAGGGAACTTAGATTATAGATTTATATTTAAAACTATGTTTACTCTTTGAATGTGACCCTCAGTTGACAATGTTTTCCAACAGTGATTATGTTTGCTTTTTTAATTATATTTTTTTAATAAATTTTAGTTTATTTTTTCAATCACAAGTCACAACTGTACGAAGGCATTGTACGAAAATGATGATAGAACAAATCGGTGACAATAACACAAAATAGGATAGGTCTCGAATTGATGGAAATTCTATGACACGAGGGTGCAATGACAGGGTTGTCGACCTGTGGGTTGATCGAGCAGGAGTCGTGGCATGGATAAGGGCATAAGGAAGTGGCGACAAAAAAACGAATATGGTGGCACTAACGATAGTCTATTGGTGTTAGCGTGTAGTAGTGGAGAAACGATGGTGGTGTGGTGTGAGGAAAACAACCAGAGACTTTGCAGTGGCGGGTAGAGCGATCGGTGGCTGGTATGATGGCATCTGGCTAAGGAAAACTCTGGGAAGGTGGCTGCCGGTTGGAGGCTCATGGTAGGTTGTTGACTCTATTTAGCAGGGGTCATGCAAGTCGTGGCTAAAGGAATATCGTGGACGAGAATTTGGTAATCATGTTGGGCCTGCAAAAAGGTTGATGGACTATACTAGCAGCTCTATACAGTGCGACGGTGGCATAGTTGTGATGGATGTGGATGTGTTCGGACGACAGAAAGTTTGCAACGATTGACAACGGGTTCAAGCGAATTTTTATACGACAATGGTTGACTATGCAGCATCTGAGGTGGGTCTGTTGGGTGGCCAATCGACTAGTTTGTTGTTGAGGCTGCCGGGTGTGTATGGAAAAACCGATTATTGTTCCTAGACAGGTAATGTGTGTGTGTATATATATATAGTTTTGAATTATTTATTTATTTATGTAAATGTTTTTTTAATATTCTTTGACTCTTTTTATTTTCCAATTTTTTTTCAACGTGTTTTTTTTAAATAAATCAACAATTTTTTTTTTTTATTTTTTTATTTTTTAAATTAAATATTTCCTCTCTTTTTCTATTTGATCTTTTTTTTCCTTCTATGGCCAAAGGCATTAATGATGTGCAACTTGGAGAAGCTCCAATTCTATATAGCGAAATGCTTTAATTTCATGACAACAAGGTTGACGAAAACTTCAATGACCAATGGCCAGGATCAGAGAACATGGCTCTGACACCACTGTAATTAACAAAGTTTGTATACACAACAAAATAATTCAAAAGAACTGAAATATGTAAGTATCCATCGTAGGTCAAGTAGTAATTGTATATAAGAATTGTTGAATGTATAAAAGATGTGTGTAATGATTACAATGAGGGCCCACTTGTATACCTAGGCAGGTGCACTTGCATAAATGGTCATGTCTCTAAGACATGCCTCTTCATTACTAACTAACTAATTACTATTTATTGCTACTATATTTATATTTACATTTATTATTTTTATATGAATTATATTCATAACACTCCATGTGCATAAGAGTTCTCAAAGTTGTGATCTTTGATGTGAGCGGCCTTGAAAGCATGTTGGCCAACTTGGTTATGTTTTCGATTACTAAATGAAATTGTTGTAGAAGCCCCATCCACTTGTAATGCTTGGTCTAATGTTGTAGAAATTAATGTGTAGATTCAATACTGCTTTTAAAATTGACTAAATCATAAGACTTGAAGATACTCTACTGATCCACAGAAGTTAATTCATCATCTAGATCACATATCATAGACATGCAAAAGGAAACATCACACATGCACAAAGATTTATCTAGGGGAAAGCAACTGCTCACAACCCCTTACTATCTGTATTGCATTAATTAGAGGATAAAGAAGATATACATATGCTTGCTCAAGCTTGAGCACAACCTACAAGTGTATAGTTTATTTGTCTGCCCCACTCACTGAATACCTCCAAGCTCTTAATTCCTTGCATTGTTCCCTTGGGAAATTGGCCCCTATTATTTAGGAATTTCCCACTCTGGAATTGCACAATTTTTGTAGGTCCTTCCTCTGAATGCATGCACCATTTGTACTCTTCGGAATAGTCTACAACTGATAGTATACTGCCTTGAAATCTCCATCTCAACTGGGTAACTTGAATTCTATACATGCATAAGCTAATTCATGTTGATTTATTAGTTATCTGGATGATCACTGAGTGTGGTTGAACTTTCACTTCCACAACTTGACCTTCCACTAGTTCCTCCAATAGTTAGAACTAGTTTAACTGATCATAACTCAATTTATATGAATAAAATTGCTACATCTAAAACAACCTGGCTCCTAAAATTTAGGAACCCACTGCACACAACTAAACTTCATGTCCTTAACTCGAATTAACTGATCTAGGCTCTTGTTTTTTAGGAATCAACTTAAGCAAATTGAACTTCAACTCATTAACTCGAATTGAGTGTTCCTAACTAAGTGACAAGTGTTATGTCACCTCAGTGAACTCCTCCAAGTTGTCTCCTAGTGTGGAATTTCGAATTTCTTCAATTTGATTTAGGCAAAAATCAAATTGAGACTTTCTTGCTGCATTTTTCGACAATAATAGCTTACTTTGGGCCTATAGTTATTGTAGTGGCTAGTGATCAATATGGATTTTCGTCTCCTTTCACAACTTGCACTGGGGCATAGATCTCCTTATCATAGACAAGGTAGTTGAGAATGACCCCATGAAATACTTCAGAATAGTAGCCTACAATCCTTCCTTCATGCATCAAGACCACTTCCATGGTATACCCACTCACATATATCTCCATTTTGAAGGGATATTGCAAGTTTGGTAATGCCAGAAGCAATTATAACTAATATTCTTCTTTAACTCCTCAAAGGCCCTCTACTCACCCTTTCCTCATTATAAAATCTTGCCACTTGTTGTTGTGTCATGGAGTGGTGCTACTACTATTGATAACTAGGCTATGAATTTCCTTAGGTACTATTCCACCACAATGAAACTCCTAACCCCATAAACACTAGCAGGCACCAACCACTTAATCATGGCCTCCATCTTTGCAGGATCTATCTTCAGCTCTCCCACACCAATCACGTATCTCATATACACCAAAGGATATTGTGCAAGCTCAATATTCTTGATATTTTCTAGTAGTTGGTGCTTCTTTAATGTCTCTAGCACCTGCATCAAATGTGAGATGTGCTCCTCTTAGGTAGCATTGTATACTAGTATGTCATTCAAATAGACAAATGAATCTATAAAAGGCACAATCTATCATTCATTAATCTCATAAATGTAGTTGGTGCGTTGCATAGGCCAAACAACATGACTAACCACTCATATAAACCTTGTCTGGCTTTGAAGGTGGTCTTCCAAGTATATTCTTCACTAACCCAAACCTAGTGATATCTTAACTTTAATTCCAAATTGGTGAAGTATTTGGCTTGTTGTAACTACTCCAACAGATCATCTGTCCCAAGTAGGGGGTACTTGTTTTGAGCGTAATTTTGTTAAATGCCCTATAATCAATACACATTTGCCAAGTCCCATCTTTCTTTGGCCCAATGATGATGGGTAACTCACATGGTGTTGGCTTGAGGGGACTTGGACCCAGGTTTAGAGTTAGCTGCGCTAATAAACAAAACCTGCACTACCGACCCTTTTTGTAACGACCTGCATAGTGCAGGTTGTATCTCACCCGAGGTAGTATTGGGGGATGTTAGAACCAGGTTTATGCATCCAAACGACTATGTGATGTGTTTATATCAAACTTAGGGCTTATCTCGACCTTCGTGGACCGTAACCCTTAAAACCTGGAAATTACAGCTATCTAACAGTTAACAGGTTTACGCCCTTTGCTGATTATGCTAAACATTCATAACATCATATAAATACACAGATCTAAGTCTTCGCGAATCTATTAAGTAATTTTTCTGATTAATTGCATTCAACCGATCAAAATACAGTAAATTCAGATAAAAGTACTAATACATAGATACACATAAATTCTCCAAACAAGCCTCTATTATGCTTAGATCTTCAATTACAGTCCTTTCCAACCCTGCGCACACAGCTGCAAGGGCTCGCGCACTCAACTGCGAGGGCCCGTGCACTTAGCTGTGGACTTACCAAGGTCTCCGCACACATAGCTGTAGGAGCCTTCCCCTTCGCCCAAGTACAAAATAGACAAAACATACCCAAAAATTTCCCTTCTATGTTCTTCCTTTCCATATCCTATGACTCTTCTATGATTCCTTTTTATATGATTCTTCATTAGAATACCATGGTCCACGAACCATGGGTGGGTCACAAAATAGCTTGACTCTTAACAAAATTAGGGGCTTTGACCTTCTAAAAGCCCCTTTGACTCTTATCGACTTGTGATACTAGCACTCCACTCCTCAAAATGCGGAGACTTTAAAATTATTAACAAAACTTAACAAAATTTGGCCCCAGGGGACCCCGTCCCAACAGGCCCCCAACACAAAATTATGAATCATCCGAGTCACTCTGTTCTTGCATACCACTGAATTCTAATGTAGGAGGATATTGGTGGCCACCCACCTACTCCAATTGGACCCCTAACACTGTCTCTTTCAGTTTTTCGGTTTCCTTGATTGTAGCACAGTTTATTGATTTTGGCAGTTTTTTGGGTCCTGAACTTCCAGAGTCGTTTGGAGGCCCTAAATGACGTTTTTAGGGAAAATGGAGAGACCAAAAATGGTCCAAATTGATTTTCCAACTTCTTTTTGGCCTTCTCTTTGAGATATTCAAAATGAGGTATTATGATAGCGAAACGAAGATCGTATGCCAAAGTTACGACCCTCAGAAGTTGATGTACCAATTTACCCAAATGGGGCCCACAGTTTTGGTGCTTCATATCATAGGGTTAGATTTTTGGATATCTAGGGCTTTCCATTATTTCTCAATAATAAATAGGCCTTTTAGCCTCATTGTACACCACATCTCTTTTCAGAGATAAGCTACCATCGCCCAAGCTATCTTATTCCCATTCTGTTTGTAAGCATAGTTCAATATTTTTTTAATTAATGAAAGGATGTGTTTTCCTGCTACATCTTTGTATTTATGATTATATCTGTAAGTTGTTGCGTTTCTGTTTAAGTTCGAATCATGGGTATCAGAGCGGTCTGCTCCTCTCTATTTTTCTTTGCATGTCCCCAATGAGGTTAGGGTATAAGGAGTTAGGCTCGATATAGTTGAACCATTCCAAGATCAGCCTCACAAAACTCGACGACCTCCCATGGTGGAAGAAAAGAAAGACGAGGGGGTAGAAGATCCTTTCAAAATGTTGCTCGAGGAATCCCTTGAGCGACAAAGGGACGCGATGATGGATAAATTTGCCTAGATCCTTCGACGGCTACCCATAGACGATGCATCTTCATCCAACAACCACTCTGGAGGCATCACTCCTTTTAAGGTACACGTTAACTTCGATATTCCCATATTTGAAGGCCTGATAGATGCAGACATCATAGATAAATGGTTGGATATGTGGGAAGGATATTTTTAAGTTCATGACTTTCCCAATCGGGAAAAGATTATTTTTGCACTTCTCAAAGCCGCCCCACACGTCAAGCACTGGTGGGAAACCTACTGTGAACAAAAGGACGAGAGTGAACCCTCGCTGTTTTCAGCCGCACCCACTTGGGATTCTTTCTGAGATACCATCAAGGAACAATATAACCCTGTCACGAGCTATGAAGATAAATACATAGTGTGGACCACGCTATGGTAGGGAAGGAACCAAGATGTGTTGGAGTTCACAAATATTTTCCATACCCTTCTCATAAAGCTGGGTATCAAGGATACTAAGCGGAATTTGGTGCTCAAGTACCATTGCTGTCTACATAAGTACATCCAAGACGAGATGGAGTTCGTGGACATTTCCTCACTCCGCACGACGTATCGGTACACTGTCAAGATTGAGCAGAAGTTTAAACATAAGAAGCAGGAATTTGGATCTACGAATCCAAAGCAAGGAAAATGTGCCCCCAAACCACAAAATAAAGGACCAAGCCAAGGCGGGGTTACCCAAGATAGCCTATTGAAGCCAGAAGCAAAGAACAACACCACGAAGATAAAGAAGGACATGGGAAAATGTTGTGAGTTCCATAAGAGCTCCACTCACAATAATAGTGAGTGTCAGGCCAAGTAGTCAATGGTAGCTGAACTGAAGGCTTTGGAATCAGACACATGTTCTGACTTTGAATCAAAACCCGATAAGGGAATTGACAAAGGGAAGAAGATCATTGATGCGGAGCCCATTGCCATAATAACCACCACCACCAAGATCCAAAAGATTGAGCCTGAAGATCCAAAGGAAGGGGAACGCCTCTTCCACTCACATATGTGGGTGAAGGGTTCTCTGCTCTAGTTCATTGTCGACATTGGGAGCCAGAAGAACCTCATTTCAGCAGAGGTTGTGAAGCAGATGGGCCTGAAGGCTAAAACACATCCACAACCATACATCATTGGGTGGCTTCACTAAGGACAAGATCTTCGCGTCAACCAGTAGTGTCGCCTTCCCTACAACATCAAGCCCTTCACGGAGGAGGTACTGTGTGATGTTGCTCCTCTTGAAGTTTGTGATGTATTGTTAGGACAAAAATACTTGTGGAAGAGACATGATGTACATGAGTCTAGACCTCGCTATGTGATTATTACCTTGGCCAACAAGTTGTAAAGGACACTGGAGGTAGCCCTGCCTACCGCCATCTCTTTGATGACTGCAAAGCAATGCAGTAAGATCATTTCCCAGACCAGGAAATTTGTTTTCCTTATGATTCGCCCTCAGGGAAATAAGAAGGTTGTGGTCACAGCTTCCAAGTAGGGATCCTTTGCACAACAGCAGCAGATGGACAAGGTTGTCGAGGCGTATAGGGATATTTTCGCCTCCCCTGTAGGGGTACCTCTACACTGTCAGGTCAAGCACGTGATCGATCTGACTCCAGGCGCGCCGCTACCCAATGGGCAGATCTATTGGTGCTATTTGTTGGAGAACGATGAGATCAGGAGGAAGATTCAGGAACTATTGTAGAAAGAGCACATCAGGCCAAGCTCATCACCTTGTGGCAGCCCATTTGTATTAGTACAGAAGAAGGATGGGACCTGGAGGCTCTATATTGACTACTGGGCGTTGAACAAGATCACTGTTCGGAATAGGTACCCAATCCCATAAATTGATGACCTTCTTGACCAACTCAAGGGGGCAAAATATTTCAACAAGATTGACTTGGAGTCAGGTTATCACCAGGTGCCTATTGAACCCTCTGAAGTGTGGAAAATTGCCTTCAAACCCAATAAGGGTCTTTTCGAATGGTTGGTCATGTCGTTCGAATTGATGAACGCCCTTGAAACCTTCATGAGATTGATCAATGACATCTTGCGACCCTCACTAATGCATTTGTGGTGGTGTATTTAGATGACATCTTGATCTTCAGCCAGAGTTAGAACGAGCACCTCCACCATATTCGACAGGCCCTCCAAAGCCTGTGAAAACACAAGCTGTGTGCTAACTTGGAGAAATGCACCTTTGGTCTGACCAAGGTTCAATATCTAGGGTACATAATTGATGAGAATGGTGTCCATCTGGACCCATCCAAGATACAAGTCATTTGGGATTGGCCAACCCCAACCACTCTAATAGAGCTCCGCAACTTTTTGGGTCTTGCCAACTTCTACCGTAGGTTCGTTTTGGGGTTCTCTCATGTCACTTGGCCTTTAATTCAAGCCACCAAGGTTGGAGCAAACAAAAAGTTTTTTTGGTTTGAAACCCAACAACAAGCATTCTCCGAGTTGAAGAACTGTCTCTGTTTTGCACCAATTCTCACATTACCATAACTCATCTCATGGAGGCACTCAATGCAATGGGGACCATTGCTTCCTAAAGGGGAGGAATGATTCAGGTGGATATTGGTGGCCACTCACCTACTTCACTTGGACCCCAAACACTGCCTCTTTCAATGTTTCAGTTCCCTTAATTGTAGCACAATTTACTATTTTTGGCATTTTTTTGGGTCCTAAACTTATGGAGCTGTTTTGAGGCCCTAAACGAGGTTTTTAAGGAAAAAAGAGAGACCAATTTTATCCTAAATTGACTTGTAGATTTGCTTTCGGCCTTCTCTTCGAGATCTTCGAAATGATGTATTATGATAGCCAAATGGAAATCGTATGCCAAATTTACGACCCTAGGAAGTTGATGTACCAATCTACCCAAACGGGGCCCACAGTTTTGGCGCTTCATCTCCTAGGGTTACATTTTTGGATGTTTAGGTTTTTCCATTGTTTATCACTAATAAATAGGCCTTTGAGGCTCATTGTAACATAGTTCAGAGGCATGTAGCCACCACATCTCTTTCTCAGAGATAAGCTACCATCACTCGAACTATCTTATTTCCATTCTGTTTGTAAGCATAGTTTACTATTTTTCTATTAATGAAATGAAGTGTTTTTGTGCTGCATCTATGTATTTATGATTATATTTGTGAATTGTTGCGTTCCTGTTTAAGTTCGGATCAGTGGTATTAGAGCGGTCTGCTCTTTCTCTGTTTTTCTTTGCATGTCCCCAATGAGGTTAGGGTATAAGGAGTTAGGGCTCGATCTGGTTGAACCGTTGCAAGAACGACCTCACAAAACCTGACGACCTCCCATGGCGGAAGACAATAAAGACGTGGGGACAGGAGATCCTTTCAAAATGTTGCTCGAGGAAGCCCTCAAGCAAAAGAGGGATGCGATGATGGATAAATTTTCCTAGATCCTTCGACGGCTACCCACAAGCGATGCATCTTCCTCCAACAACCACTCTAGCAGTGCCACTCCTTTTAAGGTACAAGTTAACTTCAATATTCCCATATTTGAAGGCCTGATAGATGTAGACGCAGTAGATAAATGATTAAATCGGTTGGAAGGATATTTTTCTGTTCATGACTTTTCCAATCGAGAAAATATTATTTTTCACTTCTCAAAGCCGTCCCACACGTCAAAGAATGGTGGGAAATCTACTGTGAACAAAAGGATGAGAGTGAACCCTCGTTGTTTTCAGCGCACCCACTTGGGATTCTTTCCGAGACGCCATCAAGGAACAATATTACCCTATCGGGAGCTATGAAGATAAATACATAAAGTGGACCACGCTATGACAGGGAAGGGACTAAGATGTGTTGGAGTTCACAAATATTTTCCATACCCTTCGCACGAAGCGGGGTATCAAAGATACTGAGTGGCATTTGGTGCTCAAGCACCGTGACTGTCTAAACAAGTACATCTAGGACGAGATGCAGTTGCTAGACATTTCCTCACTCGACGCAACATACTGGTGCGCTGTCAAGATTGAGCAGAAGTTTAAACAGAAGAAGTAGGACTTTGGATTTGCGAATCCAAAGCAAGGAAAATGCGCCCCCAAACTGCAGAACAAAGAACCAAGCCAAGGCGAGGCTACCTAGGACAACCCGCCGAAGATGTAAGCAAAGAACAACACCACGAAGACAAAGAAGGACACGAGAAAATGTTGTGAGTTCCATAAGAGCTCCACTCAAAATACAAGTGAGTGTCGGGCCAAGCAGTGATTGGTGGCTGAGCTGAAGGCTTTGAAATCAGATGCATGTTCTGACTCTGAATCAGAACCCAATAAGAGAACTGATGAAGGGAAGCAGATCATTGATGTGGAGCCTAGTTCCACCACGGCCACCGCCAAGATCCAGAAGGTTGAGCCCGAAGATCGAGAGGATGGGGAACGCCTCTTCCACTCACATATGTGGGTGAAGGGTTCTCTGCTACAGTTCATTATCGACATTTGGCGCCAAAAGAACCTCATTTTAGCAGAGGTCATGAAGTAGCTGGGCATGAAGACTACAACACATCCACACCCGTACAACATCGGGTGGCTTTACCAAGGACGAGATCTTCGCGTCAGCCAGCAATGCTTCCTTCCCTACATCATCAAGCCCTTCATAGAGGAGGTACTCTGTGATGTTTCTTCTCTTGAAGTTTGTGATGTATTGTTAGGACAACCATACTTGTGGAAGCGACATGTTGTATATGAGTCTGGACCTCGTTTTGTGATTATTACCTTGGCCAATAAGTTGTACAGGATACCAAAGGTAGCCCCTCCTACTATCATCTCTTTGATCACTGCAAAACAATGCAGTAAGATCATTTCCGAGACTAGGAAATTTGTTTTCCTTATGATTCACCCTCAAGGCAAGAAGAAGGTTGTGGTCACGACTTCCAGGCAGTGCTCCCCTTCAAAGCAGCAACATATGGACAAGGTTGTGGAGGAGTAAAAGGATATTTTCGCCTCACCTACAGGGGTACCTCTGGACTGTCAGGTCAAGCACTCCATCGATCTGACCCCAGACGCACCGCTGCCCAAAGGGTCGATCTATCAACGCTCTGTTCTGAAGAACGATGAGATTAGGAGGCAAATTCAAGAACTATTGCAGAAAGGGCACATCAGGCAAAGCTCATCACCCTGTATTGGTACAGAAGAAGGATGGGACCTAGAGGCTTTGTATCAGCTACCGGGTGTTGAACAAGATCATTGTCTGGAATAGGTACCCAATCCCGCAGATTGATGACCTTCTTGACCTTTTCAAGGGGGGGGAATATTTCAATAAGATTGACTTGGAGTAAGGTTATTACCATGTGCCTATCGAACACTTTGATGTGTGGAAGACTACCTTCAAATCCAAGGAGGGCCTTTTCGAATGGTTGGTCATGTCGTTCGAATTGACAAACACCCCTGACACCTTCATGAGACTCATGGACCACATTTGGCGACCCTTCTGTTATCACTCCCCTAGGTCTCCAAGGTTGAGGAAGAGTCCAACTGAGGTAACCAAAAACCAATATTTTGACTTGGTAGCTATCCCTACCAAGCCGAAGAGGGCTCTCTCTAAAGAATCATAGCCCAAAAGGGCTGGATGGATTAGGGTTTTAGGCTAGATATAGTAGCTTAGGGTTTTGATTTGATTTGATTGGGGTAGTAACTTGATGAGTGAATTAGGTCAGAGAGTGAACTAGGTCAGGGCAAAAGAGAATTAGAATTGTAGACATATTATGGGGCAAGGTAGGCAAGTACTTTGACACATTGTAGTATATTGATGAAATGGTTTAGACTGATGAGGTGCTAAAAAGATCATGGAAATAATGAATTCTTTTTAAACTGAATAAATGAAACAAATCATGATGATTTTCCCAAAACAGAGCATAGAAGATGTATTCTGCTTATCACACCTTGAAAATCAAACATATTTAGAAGTGAAATGGATCATGGAAGACACAAAACATTCACACACATGTAATTGAAGAAGAAATAATATGAAAATACCATGCCACAGGAATCCCACCAAAATAGCTGCAGCTCATCCAATATATTCCATGCCAAAGTCTGAAACACTAGTAGAACATCCAGTGGAGTCCAACCTCTTCCATGAGTGAAGAAAGGGTAGATATAGACATCAAAACAAACTCCTCCCAACCTCAGGGGTCGAATCCATGAGAAGAGGAGAAATTCCACCAAAATCTAAACTAATAGCTAGAGTGTAGGGTGGTCAATTGACTCATCCCTAATTACATTGCACCTGATTCATCTGACCTGATGAGGACTATTAACCTAATGTATTTACCCCTAGGTAATAGTAAAAGACCATAATTACATCAATCATATCAATTACATCAGTAAAATATTGATTTCCCATAGGTAAAAATCAAATCTAGAGAAGAACAGTGAAAAATTAGGCCAACTGTCAAGTGCACAGTGCCTGTGTCAAACGCGCAGCGCCATCTTCAGACCCGCTTTTGCTTACCTTCCCTGTGTCCAAATTGAGCCTAGGATAGCTCATTAGAAAGCTGTCCAAATTGAACCTAGGATAGCTCATTAGAAAGCTGTCCAAATTGAGCCTAGGATAGCTCATTAGAAAGCTTATCTAGTCTAGTTTCCCAATCTACCTTTATTTTTCAAAATGGGCTTGATTTGAGCCTCCAAAACTCCATTCTCCAAAGACTGGTCAACTGCGTAGTGCCTTGCTGAAAAAGAGGGCAGAAACATGATTTTTTGGTATTTTTTGCCCTTTTCACCTACCAGTTTTGCATTCCAGGGCTCGAAACATGATTTTCCTAGATTTATTAGTCCTTATACATCCATTGGTGGCTTCCATGCCTCCAAAAAGTTTGCCAAAAATGTGTGCAAATTCCTACGCGCTGTGTGTTTGACCATGCAGCTGATATTTAAATTGGCTAAGAAACACAAAAAACATATATTTGCCAAAATATGCTAAGGGACTTCAAAATTGTTTAAGGTGCTGAGGTTTGGTGTAGCTAGGCTTGAGTGAAGTCTCTGCAAGTATGTCAAGATTTTCCTTCTCCTTTTGGTGAGTTAGGGCTTCAATTCTTTCCTCTGCAGCTTTGAGTTTTTCCCTGACAATCCTTTCTCTATTGGCTTAGTGTTTTGACATCTTCTTCTGAATTTTATTTTGCTGGTTAGCTTTGTCTAGGAGTTTCTCTAGATGCTGATTGAACTTATCAAGCGAATGCTCCTGGTTTTCATTGACCAAGATGGAAAATTGCTCATTCCATGTGAGCTCATTAGCAAGATGAGCCTCCTTTTGTTTCTATAGTTCTAGAGCTCTTTTCAGCCCTCTTGTTCTAAGTATTTTTCTAGTTTCTTGCTCTTCTTCAGATTCACCATACCTGTCATAGGCCTCTTCTAGCAATGCCTTAGCTTTCATTGCTCCCCTCTCTGCCTTGATGAGCTTAATTTCCATGACCTCATGTTTGGCCCCAAGCTGCTTATTTTCCTGCTCATAATATGAGATGATGTATTTTTCCCTTTGCAGGTTGATCTGAAGCTCCCTCATGAGTACATAATTTTCTTTGATGACAACACTTGTACTCTCACTGTCATCATGCTCACCTAGGTCAACCAAGTCAAAATCCTGCTATGTCTCATGGAGGTCTTCCTCATGTTGAATATCTGTCTCTGTCATATTTTCCTTGCCCTTCTGTACCTGCCTATGGCCTTTGTGATAAATGTGTGTAAAAATTCCCAAATCAGCCTCTTTGGGTTTGATGACCTCAACCTATCCAATCTTTTCTAGCTTTCTGATTTCGTCTCTGTTAGGTGAATGGATATGCTCATGAAATGGTGATGATGGTGGTGATGGTGAGGGTGTTTGATCAAATGAGGATGAATGATCTATAGGCTAAGATCGAGGAATGGAGGTGGAAGGGTGAGATGATGAAGGGATACTTTGAACATTATGAGTACATGAATCCGTAAATATGGGATTGGCTATGAAGGTACTCCATGCAATGTTGAGCTCTTTGAGATGACGAAGGACTATGATTTTAATGAGGGAATGATGAAAGAGACTATTCATTTGATCTTTATACTCTCTTTTTTGGGCAATGTAGGCCATCTTATCAATGCTCCGGAAGAGATAATAAGATATGTTGAGCATCTTAACCCTTGTGAAATGCATGAGTATACGAATATGATAAGTATACAATCTGAAAAACCTTGCTTCACAAGTAAAGTATCTCATGATTATTTTCATCATGGGAACATATCTATCCAGGAGGTAAGAGAAAGGAAACAACCTCTTTTTATCATTTATGTATCTAGGTTTAATATAGGGCTCATAATAATGTCTCTCCAAATCACCTTGTTTAAACCATTTCTCCCCAAAATTTGGGGTCCAGTGTCAGCTGATATAATGGAAGTAGATAAAGTAAAAGTGACACCTACTAAAGTGACTTGGTTGTCTTGGAGTTTAGATATGAAGAGCCTAGTCAACATAGGATGGTGTTGGACTGTCTGAACTTGCTCACAGAAATCATAACAACCTAGATATTTGAAGGATGTCAAAGTTATAGGAGAAGCCAAGAGTTCACTAAGATCTATGGGCTCAAATCTAAGTATCTTGCCTCCTTTGTGTGTCTTCTTGACCTCTGTTTCCTGTCCCCCTGTTTCTTCTTCCTCACTGTATGGTTTATATTCCTCTTCTGCCACAGTGTTGTAATATCAAACCGTAGGGAGGTATAAGGTAGTTGGAATGTGGTTTTTTGGGAATAGGAAATGGGGAAGGGAAATATGAAGGAGATGGGTGAAGGGATGTATGTAATGGAGGAGGATATGGGGTATATGATAGATTTTTTGGGATGGGGGAAATTGTTTGCAATGTAAGGGTTTGGGAGCCTAGGTAATTGTAGCACCTAGGACTTAGGGTTTAGATACAAAGGTTTAGAGAGTATTTGGGATAAAAGGGTTTAGGGAAAAGGGAAGTGTAGGGGGTGTATGAGAGTGTAGGGGAGTTAAGATTTAGGAATTGAGGGTGCAAGGGTAGTTTTTAGGGAGATACTAGGGTTTATATGTGAGAATAAAACCAAATCTTCAACAAAACTTCAAAACATTTTGGGAAAGATTCTATGGGTGAAAAACATGTGATTTGCAATGGTTACTTACTTGTAAGAGGTCAAATGCACTTTGGTGGGGCTGAGGAGGCGATTTTATCTCTCTTGGACAAACGCGCATCGCTTGTGGGGAGTGCGTAACACCTTTGGCAAGCGCGCAGTGCCTTAAGGGAACGCGCAATGCCCATGGCAAACATGTAGCACCGGGTAAATGTGCAGTGCCTGAAGAGAACACACAACGCCAGAAGAGAACATGCAACACATGCTCTGTTCTGTTGATTTTCGCCCAGAATTATGAAAAAAAGGTCTCTTGGTGTTTTCTCAAGGAATGACAAGAGGAAAATGGAGTTGATTTAAATGCTAGGAGGACCTTTATACTCAAATGAATTAGATCCTTTAGTTTCAACACCCACTTTCTAATGTTTCATTTCTCCCTTTGAAGTTCTTGCTAATTTCCCTTTACTCTCTGATTTTCTTTTTGCAGGTTAATGATGCATGGAGTTTTGGCATTCTTCACATTTGAATTGGCTTTGGATGAAGTTGGCAAATAGTTCTTTGAGTTGACAGCTTTAGGAATAGTAACTTATTACATATAATGAACATAAAATTGCATAAATTAGAAAAAATATTACATCTTGTTTTTAAAATAAAATTACACTCTAAAATAAGAAGTGATACTTGGAATTAAAATTGGAACTTAGGCAAACATAGTCACATGTTTACCAATCCTTTTCGAATGACAAAAGGATATTAGTTTTCTCACTCTTATACATTTTCGCTGGCTTTATGCAGTGAAATGGAGTATTATTGAACCTTGAAAGAATGGAACCTAGTGACCTAATGGGACCTTGAATGAGTAGACTCTAAGTCGACTTGATTGACCCAAAACATGATGAAATGAGCCTTTATGGTCAATGTATGATCAGTAGGACACAAAGAGGTGGGCCAGCAAAAATTGATTTTTGAGAGAGAGATTAGGGCTTTTGACAATAGGGCTACCATCAGTGAGTAAATTTTTAAATGAGGACCTAGGTGGAATGACACAAATTTCAGAATGGGACCCTAATATGAGATAAAGAGAAGTTTTGATCACTGATGACAGTATGCAAATACTGACACTAACATCAGCCTTATTAGGGATGGCAGCTCCTTGGAGGTGTCAAGAACACCGTAGACCAAGTGCCTAACCATGTGGGCCAATACGGTCAAAAACTTATACTGAAATGCATGACTGAATTATGACAACTCAAATGACACCTATTGACTCAAAACTGACTTACTTAACTAATGAATAAACATTGAAAATGGCAGAAAATAAGTGAAGCTCTGTGGCCTTCACTTCGGGCTCCGAACTCCAGTGACTCTCTACTTCACACTTGCAGAAAATTAAACTGTTATGTACAATGAAACCGAGACAATTCAGAAAATATAGTGCTTAAGAATCCTACCATTGGATGGTCCTCCTAAGCATGGTTCTCCATTCATCTCATACAACAAGAAAACATTTTGTCCTCGAAAAGCTGAAATCTGATAAGGGCCTTTCCACAGATTTTTGAATTTACCATGCTTACCCTTGTCTTTGTTTCTGGCATCCCAACGAAGCACCACATCTTTAATTTTGAAATCATCCTCCTTTGTTTTCCAGTCATAGATTCCGTTTCTCCTCTCATGAAGCTTAGAGGTGTTCTGAAACACCTCATGCCGTGTCTGTTCTAGGTGAATCATTTGATTGATATGACGCTGAATATCATTATCTTCACTTCCCGCTTCTTGTAACAATTTCATGATCGAGACTGCTAATGATTAAGGGAAAATAATATCTATTCCATACACAATTTGAAAAGGAGAAATCCCAAGAGATTTCTTACTACTCACCCGATCTACCCATAATGCATTGATCAACTTTTTGTGCCAATTCTTTTTGTTGGCCTCCAACATTTTCTTGATGATGTTGATTAAGGATTTATTGGAGGACTCGGCCAAACCATTTCCTTGTGGATAGTATGCTGTAGAATGTCCCAACTTAATGTTGTATTTGTCACAAAACTCAGTCATCTTTTTAGACTTGAATGCTGCCGCGTTGTCTGTGATAATCTTATTAGGACAACCAAAATGGGACAAGATATTAGTTTCTAAAAACTGAATGATAACTGAATCTGTTGCTTGCCTAGTTGGAATCACTTCGATCCACTTAGTAAAGTAGTCTGTAGCTGTCAATATCCACTTGTATTGTGCGGATGATGATGGGCTAATCTCGCTTATGAAATCTAGGCCCCATTGCTGAAACGGTGCGTGAACTGATATAGGTTGTAGAGGAAAAGGAAGAAGTTTTCTTTTAACTTGGAAAACTTAACATTCATGACAACTCATCACTGCCTGGTAGATATCTGCAAAAATTGTAGGCCAATAGTAACCCGCTCTCAGTACTTTGTTGTCCGTGGTCTTCTAGTACAAGTGGCCCCCACAATCTCCTTTGTGGAAGTCATTTATTACTTCTTTAGACTCATCTTCGGTCAAACAGTTCAGCAACACACCTCCAGGATCCTTCCAATAAAGTGTGTTGTCCATAATACAATATTTTGAAGCCTTCAACTTCAATGACCTGCTCTTAGCCTTAGACATGCCTGGAGGGGGATTTAGATGTTGCAAAACATAAATAATATCAGAATATCGTGGAGATGATAGAAAGATATCAGATACCTGAATGAGATCTACTTCTTCTTGATTGTCAGACAATGCCGCTACAAGGTTGATATCTAGAACATGGAGATTTGACTCATCCATGAGTTTGGCTATGCCTTGACCCTTGATCAACTTGGTAGGCTTTATCTCAATACCATATTCTAATAATGTTGCTATCCATCTACCTCTTCTACCTTCCGGGTCATTTTTCACAAGAACTTATTTTGCCGCTGCATTAGGCACATAAGCAAGAGTATGGGAATGTAAAATGTAAACTCTAAAATCTTTCACCACCTTTACCAAAGCCAAGGACTATTTCTCAATGATGTTGTACTTAAGGGTTGCATCCCTGATGTTGTGACTAAAAAATGCTATTGGTAGCTCGATTTTATCCCTTTTATGCATTAATACTGTTTCCATGGTATGCTCAGAAGCAAAAGAGAATATAATAAAATCATTGGAGTAATCAGGACTGCTTAAAACAGGGGCAATGGTTAAGGCAAGCTTTACCGCATGAAAGGACTTGCGGGTTCTTCAGACCACTTCACATCACTATCCTTTTTCAACATATTGGTCATTTCTCTAAGATGTTCAGCCAAATTAGGAATAAATCTATGTAAGAAATTCATCTTACCATTGAATGCTTGGATTTCTTTCTTGCTGCGAGGGAAATCAATTTGTTGAATGGCTTCTACTCGTGAAGGGTCAATCTGGATGCTGTCCTTCGAGATGATGTGGCCGAGAAGTTTGCCTTCCTCCATAGCAAACAAAATTTTCTTCGGATTGAGAGAGATTTCGAACTTTCTACATTTCTAAAAAATGACTCTTAAATGATGCAAATGTTCATCATCTGAATGTGAAAACACTGTTACATCATCTAAGTATACAACCAAGAAAACATCTTTTTCATTGGAAAAGGTTATGTCCATGGCACGCTGAAAAGTGGCCCCTGCATTTTTGAGACCGAATGGCATTTTTGCATATTTGAATGTGCCCCAAGGTGTGGTGAATGTTGTCTTGTCCTGATCATCTTCATGCACTAAAACTTGATTGTAACCGGAGTAGCCATCCAAAAGTGACAGCCGTTAAGCGCCAACGACTCTCTGAAGGATATGGTCCATTTTGGGGAGTGGACAATTATCTTTCAGAGATATTTTGTTCAAGTTTCTGAAGTCTATGCAGAGCCTTATTTCCCCAGTCTTCTTTCTCACAGGAACTAGATTTGATATCCAATTGGAAAATCTGATAGGAACAATGATGCCTGCCTTGAAAAGTATGTTAACTTCTTTCTCTATGGATGGAAACAGTCTTGAGTTAATCCTTCTTAGCTTTTGTCTGAAGGGATTTTGATCGGGCTTGATTGGGATGGTATGCTGAATTATTTTCTTACCATACTCCTTTAAGTCTGCATAATACGATGCGAAAACATCAGAAAATTTAGACAATAAATGAATATATTTCTCTTTTACCTCGGGAGATAATGATTTGGATAGCTTGATCATTTTTGGTTTGTCTGCTGTTCCGATGTTCATGTAGGAACCAATGTAGGCTTCCTTGCTACATCATCCTGATCAAACAAGTCTTCTAAAGGTATAAGACCTTTCAGAATGTTGTTATCCTTCAGTTGTAGTATATCAACTTGAGCTGCCTCTATGAATTGATCATCTTTGTCATAAACTTCATCCATATAACAATTATCAAACTCTCCTACACTCTGAAGAAAGTTATTCACCTGTTTGTCATCCCATAATACTTACCAATATCGCAAGTTGTTAGGAACAGATGACCAATGCTTTACATGAATCTCAAATTTCTTGTTTGAAAAAATGGGGATTTTGAAATTGCTTGAAACTGTAGCTAATGAATCTGCCATAAGATTCTAACTCCTTGGTACAATTGAAAGTGTATATTCAAGAAACATCCTCAAAATATCTAAAACAACATTTCTATATTGTTTCATTTGCGGATGGTGAGCTTGATATTCACCTTTAACTTGCTTGATCACAAGTTCTGAATCACCATACACAGAAATTTTTCGTGCACCCAATATTTTCAAGATATTTAAACCTGTGATAAACACTTCGTACTCCGCCTCATTGTTAGTGCAATTGAAAGCTAACTTGTATGATCATAATCTAACCTTCCGAGGGAGCTCACCTTGTTGATGATGTGGACTTCGAATCCAAATGCCAATACCTACTCCATCTTTCCCAAGAGCACCATCAAAGTCCATGGTCCAAAGGCCATGCTCCTCTTCCAAAGGCTGTAAATCTTGTTTCTACTTTGGGTCAATTTTTTGAACTTTGTCTTCATGGCTTTCTGAATTTTCCATTACCTTCTCTAATGGTTGTTTAGAGCCTTTCTCTGCCTTGTTCGATGGCTATTCAGATGAACTTGGCAACTTTTCTTTTTCCTGATCTAAAACTGTCCTTATACAATTGGAAATTTCTGGTACATCTTTAATTTCCACAAGCTGACTATCTATATCGTTCAGTCCACTATCATTATATAAAATAAACGACTCTAAATCTGTATGTACAACATTTATAGGATGATTATTGGGCTTCT
Organism: Pinus tabuliformis; assembly: GCA_031772625.1. Lineage (NCBI taxonomy): Eukaryota > Viridiplantae > Streptophyta > Pinopsida > Pinales > Pinaceae > Pinus > Pinus tabuliformis. The sequence continues at coordinate 1,012,955,642 of CM062805.1, read as the reverse complement.
CCTTGCTAGTTATCATGAATTTCATTTTGGTTTTTCGGTATAATTTCCTCAATTACCCGAAAACCAGAATAGTGGCATAGGAGAATTCTAACTTCAGTGTGCCTCTTAGTTTCTCTCCCCAGGACCTTGGCAATAACATACAAAACTGTGGTGGTATATCAGCTACCGCCACATCCATTAACACATTCTTCGCCAGGATTTGGTTGAGGGATACTGCCAAAAATTTTATTAGATCAAGGAAACGAACCTTACCAGAATCAAAAGAATACAAGTCATGGTATTCACAAGTTATGTCTAGACCCAACTTTTCCATGATGGCCTTAGGCATTAAATTATGGGAGGCTCCGGAGTCAAGCATGGAGTTATGAAGAATGTACTGATGGATTCTTAAACTCAGGTAAAATGGAGGAACCTCACTATCTTCTGACTGACCATCTATGGCTGGACCAAAAATCAATTCAGGCTGGTCATCTTCAACATTAACCATGTTGGACATAGGGTCACCTTTCAACATTTTAACTATATCAGACTTGTAATGACTATTTTTGACAAGTTCAGTAAGAGGGATTGACACTTTCAACTTTGAGATTTCAGTTTATAAATTGAATGAGCTAGATTTGTCTACCTCTTTTTGGATGATATCTCTTTTCTCAGGCAGATCTCTTGGTGTCTGATCCTCTTTCTAACTGTCATGATCCTTGTTTGGACTGCTTGTAGATGGCTGATTTACCTTTCTTTGGTTATCTACTACCCACTCTTTGGCTTTACTTTTATTTCCTTGAGGAATTGTCTCCGATTGAGTATCCTTCTGTTGTGATGTTCTTTTCTGAATAGGAGTGATCGGGACATCTATTTTTCTCAAGGAATATTGCTTCTGCTAAGAGCAAAGTGCATTCAACTATCCTCTTTGATAATAATCTGATTGGGTTTCCAATGCATAGTCATTTTCCAGTATGTAATCTTCATCTTTAGGTTCCTCCATCTTCTCGACATACTTCTCATTTTCAGTCAAGAAAATGGGATGGTAATATTCCCTAAAGAAGTGGTTTTCCTCGATAATTAGGTCTGTTTCATCATCACATTCTCCTTGAGCATAATTCTACTGCAAGGGTGTCCGAATTGGCTGCTGAGATGTCAATGCTTCAGAAGCTTTTTGCTCTCTTTGTTTTATCCTGTACTAAGGTTGCTGCTGGTTTATGAAATTCAGATTTCTAGCTTGTGGCTCTTGAGGTCTATCTGAATTTATCATCCAATTGGCCATCCTGTCCATGGTTTTGACCAGTGCATCTAATTTAAGATTGGTGGAAGAAGAGGGTTCTTCTTTGATTGTTACTTTCTTCTCTGGTTTCTCATGTTTCAACTGAGACTTTTTAATCATCAAGTTTGCTTCCACATTCATTGCATTATTTTGCATTTCTTCCAGAGTGGTAGGATCTCTTTCCCATAGTTGATAAGTCATCTCCGAATCAAAAGCATCCAGATAATGTTGAAGCACCAAATCAGGTGGAGGTTTCATGTTATCTGGAATGGAATTGTAAATCTGATTGAACCTTATAGTAAACTCCTGAACTGTCTCATTAGGATTCCTTTTCAATGTATTGTATTCCGCCAAGATTTGCAATGGATTCTTCTTTTCCCACCACCTGGCTAAGAAAAACTCATTTAACCTCTAAGGAGTATCAATGGAGCTTGTTGCCAAACCACGAAACTATTTTTTTACATCTCTAGAAAAACTTTGAACCATTAGTATCATTTTGGCATTGTCATCATCAACCTCCTCTAAGTCAATGAAATCAACCATCTTGTCAATATGTTGTTGTGCTGTGAATCATGGGCTTCCATAGAAAAGAGGAAGTCTATGGCAATAGGTCTGAGGTAAAGCTGCCAACTGACCAGGTAATACTAAGGGAGAAAACCTTTCCATGACTACTGGGGGAAGGCGTACGAGATTACAATGGGTTGAGTTGGTTGGGATGAAGATGGAGGTGTGGATACAGTTGTTTTTGGAGGTGCAGTAGAGGGGATGACAGAAGATAAGCTTTCAAGTTGATACTGAATATAGGCTTTTTCCGCAGTAATTTGTAATTGATTAGCTAGGCTTTGAAGTTTCTCAAAATTAGACCAAACCTCGTGCTTAAGTTTTGAAAACTGAGAAGTAGCAGAAGGTTGATTAAACAAAGATTTCGAGGTGGGTAAGTATGATTCAAACTTAATGGGATCAGACACTTCCTCTGTAAGACAAGAATTAGACTTTGAATGAAATAGGGATAACTAAAATTTAATGTCAAAATGAATATCCTCAATACTAAGTATCTGATCCGACAAGGAAGTGGTCCTTTCCAACTTTGTGCTTTCAGTCTTAGGGAAAGGGACTTTAGGTTTTCTTAACAATATTTCAGGATCATCAATAGGAGAAGGAGGGTTTGGGACAAGGTTTGACCTAGTATATATTTTCGGAGCTAGAGTCTTAATAGAGTCAAAGACTATGCAAGGCAAAAGAATTTCAGACTTGAGCTAAACAAAGAAAGCTTCAAACTTCACCACCGGGGAATTTCTTTCAATAGAAAATTTTAACAAGCAGTGATTAAGAGCTTACCAATGGAATGAGGTTTGATTTGAACTTGTGATTTGTAACCTTTTTCACTTTTTGAACAAGCTCTAAATATCTTCGACTGAATTAGCTGGATTAGGATGCAGAATTTTTTCTTGTTTGTCTCCTTGAAAGCCAACTCTACACTCTTGACACTGCAATTATGGGATCAAACTTTATGAAACTTAGTCCCATCATCCAGAGGACCAAATTCCAATGAAAACTAGTAGTGCACCCAGGGAACATGAACCTTTCATCCCTGGCAACGACGCCATTATGTTATCACTCCTCCGGATCTCCAAGGTTGAGGAAGAGTCCAACTGAGGTAACCACAGACCAATATTTTGAATTGGTGGCTAGCCCTACCAAGCCAGAGAGGGCTCTCTCCAAAGGATCATAGCCCAAAAGGGCTAGATGGATTAGGTTTTTAGGTTAGACATAGTAGCTCAGGGTTGTGATTTGATTTGACTGGGGTAGTCACTGGATGAGTGAATTAGGTCAGAGAGTGAACTAGGTCAGGGAAAAAGAGAATCATAATTGCAGACATCTAATGGGGCAAGGTAGGCAAGTAATTTAGAACTTTGTAGTATATTGATGAAATGGTTTAGACTGATGAGGTGCTAAAAAGAGCATGGAAATCATGAATTCTTTTTAAACTGAAGAAATGAAACAAATCATGACGATTTTCCCAAAATAGAGCATAGAAGATGTGTTCTGCTTATCACACCTTGAAAATCAAACATATTTAGAAGTGAAATGGATAATGGAAGATAAAAAAAAATCACACACATGTAACTAAAGAATAAACAATATCAAAATACCATGCCACAGGAATCCCACCAAAATAGCTGCAACTCATCTAATATATTGCATGCCAAAGTCTGAAACACTAGTACAACATCCAATGGAGTCCAACCTCTTCCAAGAGTGAAGAAAGGGTATATATATATATATATATATACATAAAAACAAAATCCTCCCAACATTAGGGGTCGAATCCATGAGAAGAGGATCATTTCCACCAAAATCTAAACTGATAGCTAAAGTGTAGGGTGGTCAAAGTGACTCATCCCTAATTACATTACAACTTATTCATCTGACATGATGAAGACTATTAACCTAATGTATTTACCCCTAGGTAATAGTAAAATACCATAATTACATCAATAATATCAATTACATCAGTAAAATATTGATTTCCCATAGGTAAAAATCAAATCTGGAGAAGAATAGTGAAAAATTAGGCCAACTGTCAAGTGCGCAGCGCCTGTGTCAAACACGCAGCACTATCTTCAGACCCACTTTTGCCTGCCTTCCCGGTGTCCAAATTGAGCCCAGGATAGCTCATTGGAAATATTATCCAGTCTAGTTTCCAAATCTGCCTTTATTTTTCAAAATGGGATTGATTTGACCCTCCAAAACTCCATTCTCCCAAGACTGGTCAAGTGCACAACGCCTGGCTGAAAAAGAGGGCAGAAACATGATTTTTTGGTAGTTTTTTGCCCTTTTCACCTACCATTTTTGCATTCCAGGGCTGGAAACATGGTTTTCCTAGATGTCTTGGTCCTTCTGCATCCATTGGTGGCTTCCATTCCTCCAAAAAGTGTCCCAAAAAAGTGCGGCGTTGCGCGTTTGACCATGTAGCTGATATTTAAATTGCCTAAAAACAAAGAAAACATATCTTTGCCAAAATATGCTAAGGGACTTCAAAATTGTTTAAGGAGCTGAGGTTTGGTGTAGCTAGGATTGGAGTGAAGCCTCTGCAAGTATGTCAAGCTTTTCCTTCTCCTTTTGGTGAGTTAGGGCTTCAATTCTTTCCTTTGCAGCTTTGAGTTTTGCCCTGGCAATCCTTTCTCTGTTGGCATAGTGTTTTGCCATCTTCTTCTGAATTTTATTTTGCTGGTTAGCTTTTTCTAGGAGTTTCTCTAGATGTTGATTGACCTTATAAAGCCAATCCTCCCAGTTTTCATTGACCAAGATGGCAAATTTATCATTCCATGTGAGCTCATTAGCAAGCTAAGCCTCATTTTGTTTCTCTAGTTCTAGAGCTCTTTTCAGCCCTCTAGTTCTAGGTCTTTTTCTAGTTTCTTGCTCTTCTTCAGATTCACCATACTTGTCATAGGTCTCTTCTATCAATGCCTTGGCTTTCATTGCTTCCCTTTCTGCCTTCATGATAATAATTTCCATGACTTCATGTTTGGCCTCAAGCTGCTTATTTTCTTGCTCATAATATGAGATGATGTATTTTGCCCTGTGCAGGTTGATCTGGAGCTCCCTGATGAGTGCAAATTTTTCCTTGATGACAGTGCTTGTACTCTCACTGTCATCATGCTCGCCTAGGTCAACCAAGTCAAAATCCTGCTCTGTCTCATGGAGGTCTGCCTCCTCATGCTGAATATCTGTCTCTGTCATCTTTTCCTTGCCCTTTTGTACCTACTTCGCTGATGAAGAAGGCAAGGCCCATCCCACAATTTGTGAGGAAAACACCTGCCTGTGGCCTCTGTGATAAATGTGTATAAAAATGCCCAAATCATCCTCTTTGGGTTTGATGACCTCAACCTGTCCAATCTGTTCCAGCTCTCTGATTTCATCTCTGTTAGGTGAATGGATATGCTCATCAAATGGTGATGATGGAGGTGATGGTGAGGGTGACTGGTTAGATGAGGATGTATGATCTATGGGCTGATGGAGGAATGGAGGTGGAAGGGTTAGATGACGAAGGGATACTTTGAACATTCTGAGTAGATGAGTCAGTAAATTGGGATTGGATATGAAGATACTCCATGCAATGTTGAGCTCTTTGATATGATGAAGGACTATGATTTTAATGAGGGAATCATGAAAGAGACTGTTCATTTGATCTTTATACTCTCTTTTATGGGCAATGTAGGCCATCTTATCAATGCTCCAGAAGAGATAATAAGGTATGTTGAGCATCTTAACCCTTGTGAAATTCATGAGTAGCCGAATATGATAGGTATATAGTATGGAAAACCTTCCTTCACAAGTAAAGTATCTCATGATGATTTTCATCATGGGAACATATCTATCCAGGAGGTAAGAGAAAGGAAACAACCTCTTTCTATCATTTTATGTATCTAGGTTTAATATAGGGCTCATAATAATGTCTCTCCAAATCACCTTATTTAAACCATTTCTCCCCAACATTTGGGATTCTAGTGGCAGCTGATATAATGGCAGTAGATAAAGTAAAAGTGACACCTACTAAAGTGACTTGGTTGTCTTGGAGTTTAGATATGAAGAGCCTAGTCAACATAGGATGGTATTGCACTGCCTGAACTTGCTCACAGAAATCATAACAACCTAGATATTTGAAGGATGTCACAGTTATAGGAGATGCTGAGAGTTCCCTGAGATCTGTGGCCTCAAATCTAAGCATCTTGCCTCCTTTGTGTATTTTCTTGACCTCTATTTCTTCTCCCCTTGTTTCTTCTTCCTCACTGTATGGTTTATATTCCTCTTCTGCCATAATGTTGTAATATCAAACCCTAGGGAGGTATAAGGTAGTCAGAATGTGGTTTTTTGGGAATAGGAAATGGGGAAGGGGAAATATGAAGGAGATGGGTGAAGGGATGTATGTAATGGAGGACGATATGGGGTATATGATAGATTTTTTGGGATGGGGGAAATTGTTTGCAATATAGGCATTTGGGAGCCTAGGTAATTGTAGCACCTAGGACTTAGGGTTTAGATACAAAGGTTTAGAGAGTATTTGGGATAAAAGGTATTAGGGAAAAGGGAAGTGTAAGGGGTGTATGAGAGTGTAGGGGAGTTACAATTTAGGAATTGAGGGTGCAAGGGTAGTTTTTAGGGAGATACTAGGGTTTATATGTGAGAATAAAACCAAATTCTCAACAAACCTTCAAAACACTTTGGGAATGATTATATGGGGGAAAAACATGTGATTTACAATGGTTACTTACTTGTAAGAGGTTGAATGCACTTTGGTGGAGCTGAGGAGGCGATTTTAGCTCTCTTGGACAAACACGCAACGCCTATGGGGAGTGCATAGCACCTCTAGAAAGCGTGTAGCGCCTTAAGGGAAGGCACAACGCTCGTGGAAAATGTGCAACGCCAGGTAAATGCACAATTCCTGAAGAGAACGTGCAATGCCAGAAGAGAATGCACAACGCTTGCTTTGTTCTGCTGATTTTCGCCCAGAATTGTGAAAAAAAAGGTCTCTTGGTGTTTGCTCAAGGAATGACAAGAGGCAAATGGAGTTGATTTAAATGCTAGGAGGACCTTTATACTCAAATGAATTCGATCCTTTAGTTTCAACACCCACTTTCTAATGTTTCATTTCTCCTTTTGAAGTGCTTGCTAATTTCCCTTTACTCTCTGATTTTCTTTTTGCAGGTTAATGATGCATGGAGTTTTGGCATTCTTCACATTTGAATTGGCTTTGGATGAAGTTGGCACATAGTTCTTTGAGTTGAAAACTTTAGGAATAGTAACATATTACATATATTGAATATAAAATTACATAAATTAGAAAAAATATTACATCTTGTTTTTAAAATAAAATTACACTCTAAAATAAGAACTGATACTTGGAATTAAAATTGGAACTTAGGCAAACATAGTCACATGTTTACCAATCCTTTTCAAATGACAAAAGGATATTAGTTTTCTCACTCTTATACTTTTTCATTGGCTTTATGCAGTGAAATGGAGTATTATTGAACGTTGAAAGAATAGAACCTAGTGACCTAATGGGACCTTGAATGAGTAGACTCTAAGTCGACTTGATTGACCCAAAACATGATGAAATGAGCCTTTATGGTCAATGTATGATCAGTAGGACACAAAGAGGTGGGCCAGCAAAAATTGATTTTTGAGAGAGAGATTAGGGCTTTTGACAATAGGGCTACCATCAGTGAGTAAATTTTTAAATGAGGACCTAGGTGGAATGACAAAAATTTTAGAATGGGACCCTAATATGAGATAAAAGAGGATTTTTGGTCACTGATGGCAGTATGCAAACACTGACACTAACACCTTCACCAATGCATTTGTGGTGGTGTATTTAGATGGCATCTTGATCTTCAACCAGAGTTGGGATAAGCACCTCCACCATATTCAACAGGTCCTCCAAACCCTGCAACAACACAAGCTGTGTGCTAACTTGGAGAAATGCACCTTTCGGCTGACCGAGGTTCAATATCTGGGGTACATAATTGATGAGCAAGGTGTACATGTGGACCCATCCAAGATACAAGTCATTTGGTATTGGCCAACTCGAACCACTCTAACAAAGCTCCTCATCTTTTTGGGTTTTCCCAACTTAGACCGTAGGTTCGTGTTGAGGTTCTCTCATATCACTTGGCCTTTAAGTCAATTCGCCACGGGAGGAGAAAAAGAAATATTTTTTGGTATGAAACCCAACAACAAGCGCTCTTCGAGTTGAAGAATCACCTCTGTTCTGCACCAGTGCTCACATTACCAGACTTGCAACAACCATTTGAAATTGAGACAGATGCCTTTGACTATGCTATTGGTGCGGTTCTTACTTAGCATGAGCATCCAATGATTTACCATAGTGAGACACTTTCAGACACAGTCTGAAAGTACCCCACTTACGACAAAGAAATGTATTCCATTGTGCAAGCTTGCCATCAATGGCAGCATTACATTATGGGAAAGGAAACAGTCAGCCACATAGACCATTGACCTCTACAAATCATACAGACACAAATGGTCCACCTACCTGCAAAAATTCCATTTGAACATTAAGTATAAGAAGGGCAGCACCAATAATGTCGTTGATTGCCACAATCCACCACCAGTGATGGCGCTGATTGCTTTTCCCGACTCCTGTGGTCACGAGACATTCAGGTGGCTACATCTTTACAAGAGCGATCTAGAATTCAACAGCACATACCAGACACTCCTGGAAGGGAAGCAAGTGGAAAATTTTCACCTTCATGATGCACTGTTATGCCACTCGGGATACATATGTGTTCCTTCAAGATCGCGTGCCAAGATGGTTTGGGAGGCACACTATAGTCGGGTCGCTGGACATTTCGGAGTATAGAAAACAGTGGCGGTATTACAGAAATATTTTATTGGCCGAAACTTCTTCATGATTTTCGGAAGTACATTAGATCATGCACCACCTACATCATTTCCAAACTAACCATCAAGAAGCAAGGCCTGTATACTCCTCTACCTACTCCTAGTCGACCTTGGGAATCTGTCTCCATGGATTACATGTCAGGCCTTCCTTCTAGTAAGCACAACAATGATTGCATTTTCGTGGTCCTCGACAGATTCTCTTAGATGGCCATCATGGTGGCCTACAAGAAGAGTATCACAACATAGGCCACTGCTAAGCTCTTCTTTGAGTGAGTGTGGGTACAATTTGGGATCCCACTGTCCATTGTCTCATATCGGGACAATAGATTCCTGAGTGCATTTTGGTCAAGTCTTTGGTAGATGTTGGATACAAAACTTACTAAGTCCCCAGCTTTCCATCCCCAAACTGATGGCCAAACAGAGGTTATCAGCAGGATGATCATACACATTCTACGCATGTACAACTTGAAGCATCCACGCACATGGGATGAAAGCCTCACCTATGTCCAACACATTTACAACAAAGCTCTCCACAGCTTGATGGGCCACAACTCCTTTCAGGCAGGGCTGAGATTTCAGCCATTATGTCCCATTGATGTGGCCATACCATTTGCAGCTACTCAGGCATATTCGACTCATGTCCAGTCTGAATCCAACATGTATAACAACTTCATTAAGCACATTCAAAACATCTGCCAATAGGTCCATGATATATTGGACAAAGCCAATGCTAAGTACAAGCAGTGCCATGATCAACATCGGGTGTCGCACAATTTATAGGTGGTGACAAAGTTTGGCTACATTTGCAGAAGGATCGCCTCGCTGGACCCCACTGGAAGCTTCGCTCGCTCCGATATGGGCCATATACTATCACTAAGGTTTTAGGGGACAATACTCTTAGGCCAGGCAATAACTCCTCAAAGCAAAATTGATTTGTATATTTTATTCCTTCAGGTTAGTCTTCATTGTATGCATGAGCGAGAGACTGTTCACTTCATCTCCTGATGATTGTTCATATTACTTATTTATTTATTTACATTATGTTCACCCAATCCTGATGATTAGGTGTTAACATTCCCCCCCTTAATCTGAAGGGATGTTGGTGAGTCCAAGCATCATTCTGAATCGTTCAAGCTTTTCTCTTCCAAGCACTTTGGTGAAGATGCCTGCAATTTGCTCATTAGTGGAACAATGACGGAGATGGATTGTTTTGGCCTCAACATGATGTCGAATTAGATGATATTTAGTTTTGATGTGCTTCATTCGATCATGGAACTTTAGGTTCTTGGCCAACTTTATTACAAAGGTATTGTTAATCATGAGTGGAGTTGATTGTACTTGTTTTACCTGCAAATCTTCAAGAATTTTCCTAAGCCACACAATTTCTTTTGTTGCTTCAGCTACTGCCACGTATTCTGCTTCTGTTGTGGAATCCACTGGAATTGATTGTTTTCATGATCTCTAGGAGAAAGCTCCTGATCCAAGACTCATAGCATATCCTGAAGTAGATACCCCAGTTTCTTTGTCTCCATCAAAGTCTGAATCAGAGTATCAAATCAAGCTGAAGTCGTCCACCTGTGTATACTTGATTCCAAAGTCTTGAGTTCCCTTCAAGTACTTAGAACTCTTTTTGCAGCAGACCAATGTCCCTCACAATTCTTTTGCATAAACCTGGAGAGGATTCCAACAACAAACGAAATGTCTAGTCTGGTAGTAGTTAGGTAGTTGAGACTTCCTACAAGCTGTCTATACTTTGTTGCATCCTCAAATTCTTTTCCTTCAATAGATGTGAGCTTTAAGTTTTGTTCCATTAGAGTAGTAAGAGGATTGCATTGTGTCATGCCAAACCTGTTCAATAGATCTCCAATGTATTTCTTTTGAGAAAGAAATATGGACTTCAGATGTTGGGTTACTTCAATACCAAGATAGTAATGAACATAGCCCAAATCAGTCATTTCAAAACTTTTCCCCAATTCTTGCTTTATGGATGCAATGTAGCTTTCATTGTTCCCTGTCATTAAAAGATCATATACATATACCACAAGATATACAACTGTTTTGCCAACTTTATTGACAAATAAAGTTGCATCATGAAGATCATAATGTTTGAAATTGAGTTTCAAAAGATGCCCAATCAGTTTTTCATACCAGGCTCGCGGTGCTTGTTTGAGGCCATACAAGGAATTCACAAGTTTGCATACTTTATATTCATGTCCTTTCACAACAAATCCTTTAGGCTGGGAAATAAAAACATTCTCTTTTAGATCTCCATTCAATAAAGCAGTGTTTACATCCATTTGATGGACTTTCCAGCCGATCTGAGCTGCTAGGGCAAAGAGTGTCTGGATGGTAACCCATTTTGTTGTGGGGGCAAAAGTCTTCTCATAATCGACCCCTTCCTTCTGCGCAAAACCTTTTGCCACAAGCCTAGCTTTGTTCTTGTCAAGTGAGCCATCAGATTTATATTTGTTCTTGTAGACCCACTTGCAGCCAATTGGTTTTGTTCCTAATGGAGGATCAACCAACTTCCAAGTGCCGTTCTTTATGAGGGCATCATACTCCTTTTGCATCGCTTCTTTCCATTCATCATGAAAAGCAACTTCTTTGAAGGAAGTTGGTTCAAAATCTGTAGACAAGTTCAATTCACAATCATAAGAAACATCCATATCAACAGGTGAATTAGAGTCATCTACATCACCTCCATTTTGCCGGTTTGAATTTCTAGTTCCTATCTTTTCAACCTCATCAGGATGAACACTTTCAAGTGTCTTCGTCAGACACTTTGGGGGACCTTTCTCAGATGGTCCAGGCTGCTCCATTGATTGAGTTGGGACTGAATCAAGATTGAGTCTCCCAATTCTATCAATCACACCACTTAAAGCATCATCTGTTGTTGGAGTTTCATGCGGGGGAGAGTGTTCTTCAGAAGAAGATTCCACATGTTGATCTAGTATATGAATCCACCCTTCAAGATGTGGAATCTGATTATCAAATTCTTGAAATGATTTTTCTTTTACGAATCTATCCAAGCGATCAAGTTGCTGCTCAACAACATTGTCAGTTTTGGATGATTCAAGAAAAATTACATCTCTAGATACAACAAACTTTTTATTTACTTCATCATAGAGACGGTATGCTTTGGAGGTGTTTGAATACCCCAGGAAGGTACACTTACAACTTCTTGCACCAAGTTTGTTTCTATGTACCTTTGGTATCAAGGCATAATAGGTGGAACCAAAGACCCTGAGATGCTTTACCGAAGGAACATGTCCATACCACATTTCATATGGAGTCTTGTTTCTAATACCATTAGATGGATATCTATTCTTTATATATGCAGCACATAGAACAACATCAGCCCAAAACATTATCTTTACATTTTTGAAGAAGAGCATGGATCGTACCATATTTAAGATTGTCCTATTCATTCTTTCAGCTACACCATTCTGTTGGGGATTATAAGGTACAGTTGTTTGATGTTTGATCCCATGTTAGCGAAGATAGTTTTCAAATTCATTTGATGTGTATTCTTTTCCATTATCAGTGCGAATAGACCCAATATGAGATTGTGCATCATTTTCAATCCATTTATGAAAGTTCTTGAATGTTTGAAAAGCATCAGATTTGTTCTTCAATAAATAAACCCAACACATTCTGGTGTAGTCATCAATAAATGTCATCATATATTTATTTCCATTTGCAGAAGGAACAGGCATTGGACCACATAAATCTAAACGAATGAGTTCAAGTTTTCCATGTGCTCTTGAATGTGAATCATGAAAAGACTGTTTGCTATGCTTTCCTAGAATACAAGCATCACATTGCTTAAATTTCCTAGGAATTGTAGGCAAACCAGCAACACCATTTTTCTTCAGCAAGCGGAGGCTGTCATAGTTCAAATGTCCAAATCTAGCATGCCATAATAAACTTGATGGAAGTGTACCTTCTTCATAATGAGAATTGTATGAGAAATGTTGTGTACGAGCAGAGGTACATTGTAGCATGATAAGCCTTTCTTCTTCTATTCCCCTCATGACAAGTGAGTGGTCAGATGCTTTTCTCACCTCAAGCTTGCCATCAAACATATGAATGGAGTGACCTTGCTGGCGGATGTGAACCAAGGACAGCAAGTTTCTCTTCAACTATGGGAGATATAGAACATGGTGCAGAAGAAAGTCTGGAAGACCAGGCAATTTAAGCCTGATTTTACCAAGCCCTGATGGCCTTATTTTTCATTGGTCTACAAAGTATACTGCTCCATCAACATTGTGAGTAAATTCTTCAAAAAAATCTTTTCTATGAGTCATGTGGCAAGTTGCTCCTTAGTCAAGCAACCAATAATTTTTCCAAGAAGCAAATGAAGCATTAAATAAATCTTCATTTACTCCAACATTACATTGTGCCACAACATAGTGAGCAGATTCAGGTGCTTTACCTTTGTTTGTATCATCAGTTTTACCTTTATGTTGGTTTCTTTGCTGCTCAATTTTGTCCCATGGTAACTTGCATGTAGAGGCATCATGTGATCCATTTCTTTTGTAGCGTATGCAATGCAAATCTGCCTTTTCTCCTTGACAGTGTCTGCCCCCCCTGCCTCTGAAATATCTTCCTCTTCCTCTTTGACCACCTCTTCCTCTGGACGAATCTTTAGCAGGATTCTTTTCTTTATGAGCAAGGCACACAACCTCTTCAAAAGATTCAGGGGTTGTCTTCTTTCCAAAATCCTTCTCTCTTTCAGCAAACTTTTTCACAAGAGAGTCAAAGGTGATATCTTTGAGATTTCCATTTGCTTGCAATGACTCAAGATAATTGGAGTAAGTAGGATAAAGTTCCTTGAGAAAAGCGATAAGAGGAATATCCAATTCAACCTTAGTGGATTTGATATCATGCATTATAGACTTTACTTCAGATGCAAGAGCAAGAGGATCATTATTTTGCAATTTAAGAGTGAAGAGTTTAATCATGAGTTGAACAACTTCAAGTGTAGAAAGTGAGTGATAGAGTTCTTTCAGCTTTTGTAAGGCTTCAAAAGCAGTTGAAAATGGCGAAATATGGCAACTCACCTCTTCATTTACAGATGCTGCGATTAATGCATAAGCTTTGCTGTTCTTGTTTTCCCAAATGACGAGCTCTTTGTCTGATGTAGGCTGTTCTGGCTCTTTGTCTCTGTCTCCAACACACACTCCTTTCCACAACTCATTGAAAATGAGCGTGTGTTTTATCATCCGGGACCACTTAGGATAGTTCTCTTTGCCAGTGAGAACTATTCCCACGATGGATATGATTGAATGCATACTGTAACAAAAAAACTTCTGTTGCAAAACTTTTACTCTTAATGGGAAAAAAATATAGTTATGATATGACTGGACAACAAACTCAACTTGACAGTAAATGTCAATACCCAAGACATATATATTGGAACTATTCAAGATATATATCGGTTTCTTTTTACATTGATCACCCGATGCAGCCCTTCAAAATTTTTTAACACACAACAATGATTTTAAAACATGCACAAAATCAGGGCTCAACTCACATCATAGGACAATGCTTCATAGGCAACGTACCAAAACAATTCAATATACCATGTACATTCAATGCATGGCTCAACTCACATACGCATCAACTCTCATACGCATTTAACATATTTTGCATGCCATGAACAACGTACCAAAACAATGTTCAATGTATGGCATACCAAAATAACATTATAGTACCAGCATGAAGATGCTAGCCATGTCAAGCTAGCGTAAATACAGTGATAGCAAGTCAGATAGCAAGTCGGACCAATTTATCTCTAAATCTTTAGAATTTTTTCGGCTTTCACCACAGGATTAGATTTCTCAATCTCGGGATGCCCAACATCCTTGCAATCAAACGAGCATCCATGCTTGTCGGAATATCGGTGCAGAAAACATAACCGCATTCACACTTGAAACCGTCAATCCCACACGCTTCCTGCAAGATTGGCATCAGTTCAGAGTCCTCGCTGGCTCTTCGGAAGACACAAAATTCCCATCATCTGAGGATGACCCAACAACTCCAGCAAAGTTTCTAAACAAAGGGCAGAATGGTTCGTTCAACGCAGAGAAACAAAGGGCGGATTATAAAAGTAAGGCCTTCAAACGTTATGCTGTTGCTTCTTCCAACTTGTTCAGAAGAGAAATAGGGCATTAACCACTCAAAGATATGTTAAGGAAATTGAGTAACCCATACTTCTACTTGGCTAATCTTACAACATAATTTTTCTTTTTCTTGGTTATGCGTTAGATAGAGGCAGTGATTGTGCATTAGACAGTGGCAACGATTGTGGAGGGGATAGAGAGTGCAGTAGACAGTGGATAGAGAGCAGTAGGCAGAAGGGAGTTACAACTATTTTGGGCACTGGCTCTGATACCATGTCAGGCAAGGCAGTAACTCCTCAAAGCAAAATTGATTCGTATATTTTATTCCTTCAGGTTGGTCTTCATTATATACATGAGGGAGAGACTGTTCACTTCATCTCCCGATGGCTGTTCATATTACTTATTTATTTATTAACATTATATTCACCCAATCCTGATGATTAGGTGTCAACAAATACCTTTGAGCTTAGCATTCCACCGTTATTTGGTCTGCACCCAGTGTTCAATGAAGACCACCTTCGACCATACTTTCCACCATTGTTGGACACATCCGACGTTGCATAACAACTCACACAACAGAGCTAAACCCAAACTGCATGGAACTAGCTTCCACTGATTGGATCGTGGACACATAGATCAAGAACACTCACCAACAAAAGATCCAACTATATCGGGTTGTCAAAGCTGGCCAACTCCTTCACCAAGGCAAGTGGCTCACTAGGGACCAAGTTCAACAGAAGTTTCCCCATCTCATGGAGGCACTCAACGCAATGGGGACCATTGCTTCTTAAAGGGGGAGGAATGATCCAGGTGGATATTGGTGGCCACCCACCTACTCCACTTGGACCCCCAACATTGTCTCTTTCAGCCTTTCAGTTTCCTTAATTCTAGCACAATTTACTATTTTTGGCAGTTTTTTCAGGTCTTGAACTTCCGGAGCTGTTTTGAGGCCATAAACAACGGTTTTAGGGAAAATGGAGACCAAAACCAAATCAAATCGGCTAGCCGATTTATTTTTGGCATTCTCTTCAAGATCTTCAAAATGAGGTATTATGATGGCCAAACAAAGATCGTATGCCAAAGTTACGACCCTGGGAAGTTGATGTACCAATTTACCCAAACGGGGCCCACAATTTTGGCGCTTCATCTCATAGGGTTAGCTTTTTGGATGTTTAGGGTTTTCTACTGTTTCTCAATAATAAATAGGTCTTTGACCCTCAATGTAGCACAATTCAGCGGCATGTAGTCGCCACATCTCTTCTCAAAGATAAGCTACCATCGCCTCAACTCTCTTATTTCCATTCTATTTGTAAGCATAATTCAATATTTTTTTATTAATGAAATGAAGTGTTTTTCTGCTACATCTCTGTATTTATGATTATATCTGTAAGTTGTTGCATTCCTATTTAAGTTCACATCAGTTGTATTAGAGCGGTATTCTCTTTCTCTGTTTTTCTGTGCATGTCCCCAACGAGGTCAGGAAATAAGGAGTTAGGGCTAAATATGGTTGAACCATTGCAAGATTAGCCTCACAAAACTCGACGACCTCCAATAGAGAAAGAAAAGAAAGATGAGGGGGCATGATATCCTTTCAAAATGTTGCTCAAGGAAGCCCTCGAGGGACAGAGGGACTTTATGATGGATAACTTTGCCCAGATCCTTCGACGACTACCCATAGCTGATGCATCTTCATCCAACAACCACTCTGGAGGCACGACTCTTTTTAAGGTACAATTTAACTTTGATATTCCCATATTTGAAGGCCTAATAGATGTAGACACCGTAGATAAATTGTTAAATCTGTTGGAAGAATATTTTCCAGTTCATGACTTTTCCAATCGGGAAAATATTACTTTTTCACTTCTCAAAGCTGCCTTACATGTCAAGGACTGGTGGGAAAACTACTGTGAACAAAAGGATGAGAGTGAACCCTCGCTATTTTCGGTCGCAGCCACTTGGGATTCTTTCCACGATGCCATCAAGGAACAATATTACCCTGTTGGGAGCTATTGAAGATAAATACATAAAGTGGACCACACTATGACATGGAAGGGACCAAGATGTATCAAAGTTCACAAATATTTTCCATACCCTTTACACAAAGCTAGGTATCAAGGATACTGAGCGGCATTTGATGCTTAGGTACTACAACTGTATACACAAGCATATCCAGGATGAGATGGAGTTGCTGGACATTTCCTCGCTTAGCACGACGTACCGGTCCACTGTCAAGATTGAGTAGAAGTTTAAACAGAAAAAGCGGGACTTTGCATCTGGGAATCCAAAGTAAGGAAAATGTGTCCGCAAACCACAAAACAAAGGACCAATCCAAGGTGGGGCTACCCAGGACAACCCGTCGAAGCTGTAAACAAAGAACAACACCACGAAGAAAAAGAAGGACACATGGAAATGGTGTGAGTTCCACAAGAGCTCCACTCACAATACAGGTGAGTGTCGGGCCAAGCAATCACTGGTTGCTGAGTTGAAGGCTTCGGAATCCGACGCATGTTCCGACTTTGAATCAAAACCCGATAAGGGAACTGACAAAGGGAAGTAGATCATTGATGCAAAGCCCAATGCCACCATGGCCACCACTAAGAACCAGAAGATTGAGAGTGAAGATCTAGAGCAGGGGGAAATCCTCTTCCACTCACAGATGTGGGTGAAGGGTTCTCCGCTGCAGTTCATTGTCGACAACGGTAGCCGAAAGAACCTCATTTTAGCATAGTTCATGAAGCAGCTGGGCTTGAAGATTACAACACATCCACAACTATACACCATCGGGTGGTTTCACCAAGGACGAGATCTTCGTGTCAGCCAACAGCGCTACCTTCCCTATAGCATCAAGCACTTCATGGAGGAGGTATTGTGTGATGTTGCTCCTCTTGAATTTTGTGACGTATTTTTAGGACATCCATACTTGTGGAATCGATATGTTGTATATGAGTCTAGACCTCACTCTATGATTATTACCTTGGTCAACAAGTTGTATAGGATACCGGAGGTAGCCCCACCTACCGACATCTCTTTGATCACTGCAAAGCAATGTGGTAAGATCATTTCCTAGACAAGGAAATTTATTTTCCTTATGATTTTCCGTCAGGGAAAGAAGAAGGTTGTGGCCATGACTTCCAGGCAGGGCTCCTCTACATAGCAACAACAGGTGGATAAGGTTGTGGAGGAGTACATGGATATTTTCACCTCACCTACAGGGGTACCTCTTGTTATAGACATATTTGGGCACATCAACCCCAAACTTATATGTCAATGTATTAGGGCTCATCAACCCCTAAAAGAGTTGTTTCATACCCTAAAGGAACATAGTCATCTGAATACATCATTCCCTAAAAGTTCCATTTGAGAAACCATCCAGAAATTGCCTAAATTGAACCATACTGACTGCTCCACTAGCAAAGTGCGATGCATACTGAGTGGTACACTACCAGGGTGTGATGCATACTATTTTGGCCTGCTATAGGGTGTGATGGGCGAGGATGGACAAATGTCCGGGACAATTTGCTAAGTGGTTGCTCATAGAATCTTCTAGAAACTTCTCCTGTGCCACTTGCCTCTCTGAATTCACCCAAGGATGAATAAGGGATCTAAGAAAATCTCCAATCCCTTCTCTTGTGGAACCAATTGTAAAAAGTGGAATGACACTAATCAAACCCCATGGATGACTCACACCCTTGCACACATCTATAAATGGATCCCTCATCCAAGAGATCTAGAGGCTGAAACATGGTGAATTGAAAGTAAGTGCTGATAGTTTGTAATTGAGGAGAGAGCATTGTATTCTTGTTGGAATGATCTTTCTATTTCATGAGGTGAAGAAGGATTGAAGCTGGGAGGATGATGCTGGATCAGACAACTGGGTTGTAATTCTCCTTTCTATTAATAAATCTCTTCAAGTTTTCTCCCATATGATTGTACAATTGTGAATGCTATCATTTGTTCATTATATATCTGATTCTGTAATGTTTATGTTGTAATAGATCATGATGCTTTGACGATTCTTTGTTGTTGTACTTGTGCAGGTACTCTCCAAGCATGTTAAGTACGGGGAGGAGTTGCAGGATCTATCAAAGGAGAGAGAGATAAAGCAAGGGATTAAGCGGAAATTCCAGGTTGGTTCCATTATCTTTCTCTTATCTATTACACATAGGAGAAATCATTGAATTGCTTTAAACTGTTGTTTCTAGGGTAGCTGCCAAACCTAGAGGGATAACATTCTTAGGAATACTAGTTTTCCCAGAAACAAATTGGCGACTCCACTAGGCGAATTCAGTGGATCTCTGGTTTAGTTAATGAATTGAACATTTGACTTGCAAGCACATATGGATGCCCTTTTGGTAGCTCAGTAACCTCTCAATACATTCCATCATACTTTGCTGATCATTGTTCATCAAAACCCAGCTTAATTCATTGAAAACAACTCCATATTTGAGCCAAAACCCATTTCAGTTGCGCTCCCTGGACCATCGCACTATCTTCGACTATGAATCAGTATGCATAACACCTCCTGAGTGTAGTAAGTGCGATGCATCTCAATTTTTGTGAAGCCTAGGTGCGATGATTGACTGAACTCTTTTTCCATCTAGAAATTAAGGGTTTTTGACCTGTTTTCGGTTTTGTTTGGTTGTTTTGCTGCAAATGAATAGTGCCTCTTTACTGAAGCTTACTTGCCTCAATTACATTAGGATTAGTGAATTTTTTTTGTGTATTTGTTCATCATTTACAATCCTTTGTCAAAAAGTTGTTTTAGTCGATTTGTCACTTTGGTACAAAAAGTGTCATAATTGTCGTTTTTTTGTCTAAAAGAAGTGTCGTATATTCTTCCTTCCCTTGATAATTGATTGAAATTTTCTTGATGTATTTGATTTGATTTATTTACATTCAAAGTGTCGAAAGCATTTTTGTTCAAAATTGAAAGTGTCAATTTTTGAGTCTTCCTTTCTCTTTTGAAGAACAAATTGTCAAAAATGTCATTTTGAGTGAAATATTTCAGATCTTTGTTGCATTTAGTTTTCCTTTTGGCATCTTTCACATTAAGGAGAGTGAAAAAAAATACATGCATTTGCATTTAAAATTTGTTGATTTGTGTGCGAAAAGATTATTTAGGGAAATGCACTAGTGTGTGCTCTTTGCTCTTTGCTTAAAAGCACTATTATCTTCTTTCCCTAGTAGCTAGGATTTTCATTGCTTAAATAAACAAAGATTGTTTATCATTGTAGATTGCATCTTAGGAATTTCAGATCATCATCACACGGTGAACCATTGAAAGGAAAAATCTAAACAAGATCAACTTTAAAATTAATTTCAATGAACCTAACAATGCTTTGGAACTTAACGCAACATATCTAGAGGTCTAGGCTAGTGACGTGTTTCGGCGTCATTAAAACTAGTGGCTATCGTTTTCATTGAAGGTTGGGTGATTCCTCCTCCTTGATATGACAAGTGCTAGCACAGACTTGTGCTCCCCGTACCATCGCGTATATATTAGGAGACCATAATAGGATTAAATCCTTTATCCATAAGAAACTAAGTTTGCCACCTTATTGATCGCAATGTACTGAACACAACATTTGGGAAGATTGACTGCCGTACATAAGTCCTTGGTAATTTATTTTTAATTTATCACCAAGGTGTATATTACAGTTTTGCGATTGGTTTGGTAATCCCTCTGTCTAGATTTTCTAGAGTAGTCACTTTCATTCCTTTTCGAATCCTTAAAAGAAAAGGTCCATCTGAGCACTTGTCCTTTCAGGCTCATTAAAAATCGAAGGCGACTAGAGTCATCTTTAGCTTTTTCTCGACTCTTTAAAACTGAAAAAGCGAAATTGTGTCAAAGTGTCGTTAAAATTAATTGATCGCGAATAACATCCCTATTCCTTAGTTGATCTTAGGTTGGAACATATGAAGACAAATCCGCAGTCCACCGATCAAGGAATCCCTCTTGATGGGAATCCTAATCCTTTTCCTTCCTTCAGAAATATTGGTGCTCCTTATATGGCTACATTGTCCCTTCCAGGATTTACCATTGGCCTGCCAGTATGGCTCTTTTCAACCTCTTTGGTTCAAAATGTCGAGACTTCTCTGAAATCGGGTACACCTCCAACTGGACAAAATCAACCTCCAGTTGATCCTAGAGTTGACCCTTTGCATTCTTCCTCGTTTGTTTCTCACTCCCCTTCTTCCTCTTCGCTTGGTGAAAGTATTGGTACTAGTAACTAGGTGGCTAAGAAGAAGAAGAAGAAGAAGCCAATTCAGCAAGGGGGCAACCAAGCAACCATTGCTTTGAATGCAACATCTGATGAAAATCCATCCGTTAAGCCTCACAAAGCCAAATATCCATGCATAGTGTGTACAGGAGACCATTTTCATTGAAATTGTCCTTATTTTCCTTGGATCTTGAAATAATGGTCTTCCCGTTCACACTGTCCCGTGTCATCAACCTCTGGAGATCATGTTGGTAACACACCATCAACTAGTGATAGTAAAGTTCATGGAAAGAAGGGAAAAGTCAAGCTTTCATGTAGGTTATGTGAAGGTAATCACCCCTTTCACCTTTGTACCTGTTTGGATGAAGCCAAAAAAGTGTTGGATAACTGTCCTGCTTCACCGCAACGACTTCCATCTGGTTACAAGAAACTCTCCCTAAATCCTTCACTAGTTGATGAACTAACTCACCAAAATCAATCGTCGGTCGAAACCAGTGTCTCTGAAAGTGAATCCTATGAGATTATACCCAACCAAAATCAACAAGTCGAGGTAACAGTTGACCCGATTTCACCTTTAGCTAATCATACCTTTCCCGAAGAGAGTGAAAATGATACCGCTCAAGTTCTTTTTGTTACGTCGGATTCTAACGACCTTGGGGGCAATCCACCTGTTCCATCAAGACAAGAGGAAAATCCTCCAGTTCTCGTAACTCAAGGGGTTAATTCTCCCGTTTCTTCGGTACCCCCTCCAAGTAGTCTAGTCACTTCCTTTGCTTGGAATCGATTGGAAGGATCCCACCTTCCTTCTTATCTGCCTTTCCAAATCATAATACAAGTTTGTAAAATGATTGTATCTAGCACTATTATAGATGAAGGTGCGTCAGTGAGTATCCTTTCCTCAATTGCTTGGAAAGCGCTTGGTTCACCACCGCTTGTACCTATTGCACAAAATCTGTTAGGCTTTAATAGAGGAACCACTTGACCGTTAGGGATCCTTCCTTAGTTACCTATCACTTTGGGAAAAAAAACCATTTATCTGAATGTGATGGTAGTCCTAGGAACTTTAGATTACAATTTACTTCTTGGGTGTGACTATGTTTATAACATGGGAGCTATTGTTTCAACACTCTTTCAAGTGATTTGTTTCCTGCATGAAGGCAGGATTGTCACTGTTGACCTGCTTTCATTTCCCGGTCCAAATATAGCTCCTAGTCAACCATCGTCCCTAAATGGTCCATTTATACCAATGGTATCATCCCTGCCACAGGTTAATTATGTGGCAACTTGTTCCATACCTACATCGACTAACGATCAATTCAGTGATGTTGTACATTATGTACTGGGGGCATTGGAACCAGATCTCTGCTTCATGACCACTTATGAGTTGTGATCAAAAGGGTCTCTGAGGATGGTTTGTCGTCTTGTGTCAACCTCGTTAAAAAGTGAAACAAGAAATCCGAGGATAGTTCGTTGTCTTGTGTCAACCTCGTTAAAAAATGAAACCAAGGGTCTCCAAGGATAGTTCGTTGTCTTGTGTCAACCTCGTTAAAAAATGAAACCAAGGGTCCCCGAGGATAGTTCGTTGTCTTGTGTCAACCTCGTTAAAAAATGAAACCAAGGAGTCCAAGGATGGTTTGTTGTCTTGTGTCAACCTCGTTAAAAATGAAAACAAGGAGCCTGAGGATAGTTCATTGTCTTGTGTCAACCTCCTTTAAAATTAAACAAGGTCCCAAGTTGAAAAGAACCTTCATTCCATCCACCTGATAGCCAT
Organism: Pinus tabuliformis; assembly: GCA_031772625.1. Lineage (NCBI taxonomy): Eukaryota > Viridiplantae > Streptophyta > Pinopsida > Pinales > Pinaceae > Pinus > Pinus tabuliformis. Next base: position 1,012,932,839 of record CM062805.1, on the reverse strand, counting down.
GAGTCGTCTACTTAGGTGAATGTAATTGAGCTTGGGGGGCGTGCACCTAATGGTAAAGTTAAGTTTCCCTGTAGTTTATATGATTGGTCTATCACACCATTCATCTTTGTCTATCTGAACGAAGCCAAATAGGTGTTGGATAACCGTCCTGCTTCACAGCAGTGACTTCCATCTGGTTACAGGAACCTAATGGTAAAGTTAAGTTTCCTTGTAGGTTATATGATTGTTCTATCAGACCATTCATCTTTGTCTATTTGAACGAAGCCAAATAGGTGTTGGATAACCGTCCTGCTTCACCGCAGTGACTTCCATCTGGTTACAGGAACCTAATGGTAAAGATAAGTTTCCCTGTAGGTTATATGATTGGTCTATCACACCATTCATCTTTGTCTATCCAAACAAAGCCAAATAGGTGTTGGATAACCGTCCTACTTCACCGCAACGACTTCCATCTGGTTACAAGAGACTCTCATTTTCATCATGCTGGGGGCATGTAAACAAATTCAAGCATATTTTTTTTGTTTTAAGCTTGTGTTAAAAAGAAACTGAAGCCAAGCATAATTTGTTCGTTTCAAGCTTGTGTAAACATGAAATCGAATCCAAGCATAGTTCCCTGGTTCAAGCTTGTCTAAAACTGAACCCATTTTCAATTTTTAATCCCTGTGATTGCCATTCTGTCAGATTGTTGAGCCTTGGTTGTTTTCATCTCATCACCACCATCTCTTTGGCCGATCATACACTTTCACTTGGTTGTTTTACCCATTTTGAGGAACAATTGCAATGAGTGGTCTTATTAGCCAGCCTCTCCAACATAAATCAACATGTTTTGAGAAGTTCCAACATCACCGGAACCAGTTGCTATCATAGAGACCACTCATTCCTCAAAATAGAGTCCTCTTTAAACTATTTTCAGACTCTCTAAATAAGAAAAGATTGTCGAGCGCTTGTCCATTCCAGCTCGTTAAAGGATTGGAAATGACATCCCTCTTGTATTGTTTTATCCTTTTTCGGACTCGAGGGATTAATTTAAAAAAAAAGAACTTATGGACTTTTCTTTTCGTCCCTTTTCAAACTCTCTAAACATGAAAAGGACAGAGTTATCCTTGTCATTAAACTCGTTAAATAATAGTGACAAACTTGTCCATCTAGACGAGACCGAGTTTCACTATCGCTAGACTCGTTAAAACATTAAATAGCAATAGGTTTTCCCGAAGGGCGAATTATAGAACAAGAATATGTTATCCTCCTCAAGCTTGACAAAATAAAGAGGTATTGGTCAGCAATGACTAGGGAAAAAAGGGAAAAAAACTTGAAGAATTTATGATAGAAAGTCGCTCTTGAACATGACACTTTCACTTCATCTCCATAATTGAGTTGGGTTGGGTTATTCCGTTCACTGGTCATCATACCATTGGTATTTCATACCATCCATCTTTTGGGGTTAACGCTACCAATTCATCTCAGTGTCGCCGGCATGTTCAAGAGAAGTCATTCAGTTGAGAAATCACCATCCAATTAATGTCTCATATACTTCCATATCTCCAACCTTCATTTTTTCATGACCACCATTGCTGAACCTTGTGTCGTCAGTTCATTTTCACCTCCAGAAATCATTTGCTTCGTTTCGTGTCGTAGATGTGGGATACATCAAGGCCCTCCTACGACGAGTCACTTCTTGTCGACATCAGCTGATTATCCAAGAAGTTGACTTAAAAACAACCCTTTTAGTGATTTGAAGCTTGCGTACATCAATGGCAAGTTTCTCACTTTTGGCGACAGGTTGACATCAATGGCCTTCGACTGAAAGATTTGGCATGGTGTTTGACATCGGATCATGTATTCACACCAAGTGAATTGTACTGTAGTACCTTGAGGATCATTATCATTATTGGTGATCCCTCTCGCATCTGTTAAATGCTCACATCATTGGCTGGTAATCAGGCGATGTCTTTCCATGTTTGACTTCAGAACATCTCTTCACATGGATTGACTTGTACATTGAGCGAAGATTGAACGAGTTTGAAGACCCCGGATCTAGTTTCATCCATCCGGGCTGTGATATATTCAGGGATATAAAAACATCAAATGTACAAAGGCTCTACACAGATGGTCATCCTAATCATGGATTGCGACTCTATATCTATAGAATCACGAGTCTATATCTGCAGACGACTATCTGATCTATGTACATGAAATGAAATTTATAAAGCTGAGCATGGGAATGCCTCCCTTAGCTAGATCATGAAAATCATATTATGATGATGTATTGTATTGTAAATTGATGTAGGTCACCTTCCAGTTCAAAACTTCGGATCCTCATGATAAAGCATTTCACCCGACATGAATATTTACAACCTCATGGTTTAGGGGGCAACTATTATAGACATATTTGGGCACATCAACCCCAAACTTATATGTCAATGTATTAGGGCTCATCAACCCCTCAAAGAGTTGTTTCATACCCTAAAGGAACATAGTCATCTGAATATCTGAGAAACCATCCAGAAATTGCCTAAATTGAACCATACTGACTGCTCCACTGGAAAAGTGCGATGCATATTGAGTGGTACACTGCTAGGGTGTGATGCATACTGTTTATGCCTTCTATAGGGTGTGATGGGCGAGGATGGACAAATGTCCGGGACAGTTTGCTAAGTGGTTGCTCATAGAATCTTCTAGAAACTTCTCTCGTGCCACTTGCCCCTCTGATTCGCCCAAGGATGAATAAGGGATCTAAGAAAATCTCCAATCCCTTCTCTTGTCGAACCAATTGTAACAAGTGGAATGACAATAATCAAACCCCATGGAAGAATCACATCCTTGCACACATCTATAAATGGATCCCTCATCCAAGAGATCTAGAGGCTAAAACGTGGTGAATTGCAAGTAAGTGCTGATACTTTGTAATTGAGGAGAGAGCATTGTATTCTTGTTGGAATGATCTTGCTATTTCATGAGGTGAAGAAGGATTGAAGCTGGGAGGATGATGATGGATCAGACAACTGGGTTGTAATTCTCCTTTCTATTAATAAAGCTCTTCAAGTTTTCTCCCATATGATTGTGCAATTGTGAATGTTATCATTTGTGAATGCTATCATTTGTTCATTATATATCTGATTCTGTAATGTTTATGTTGTAACAAATCAGGATGCTTTGATGGTTCTTTGTTGCTGTACTTATGCAGGTACTCTCCAAGCGTGTTAAGTACGAGGAGGAGTTGTAGGATCTGTCAAAGGAGAGAGAGATCAAGTAAGGGATTAAGCGGAAGTTCCAAGTTGGTTCCATTATATTTCTCTTATCTGTTACACATAGGAGAAATCATTGAATTGCTTTAAACTATTGTTTTTAGGGTAGCTGCCAAACCTAGAGGGCTAGCATTCTTTAGGAATACTAGTTTTCCCAGAAACACCTCTGCACTGTCAGGTCAAGCACAACAATGGCGCTATGTTATGGAAAATGATGAGATTAGGAGGCAGATTCAGGAACTATTGTAGAAAGGGTACATCAGGCCAAGCTGATCACCCTGTGGGGCCCAATTGTATTGGTACAGAAGAAGGATGGGACCTGTAGGCCTGTATTGACTATCAAGCGTTCAAAAAGATCACTGTCCAGAATAGGCACCTAATCCTGCAGATTGATGACCTTCTTGACCAGCTCAAGGGGGCCAAATATTTCAGTAAGATTGACTTGAAGTTAAGTTATCACCAGGTGCATATCGAACCCTCTAATGTGTGGAAGACTACCTTCAAATCCAAGGAGGGCCTTTTCGAATGGTTGGTGATGCCGTTCGGATTGACGAACCCCCCTGCAACCTTCATGAGACTGATGGATGACATCTTGTGACCATTCACCAATGCATTCATGGTGGTGTATTTAGATGACATCTTTATCTTCATCCAAAGTTGGGATGAGCACCTCCACCATATTCGACAGGTCCTCCAAACCCTGCAACGACACAAGCTGTGTGCTAACGTGGAGAAATGCACCTTTGGCCTGACACAGGTTCAATATCTGTGGTACATAATTGATGAGTAGGGTGTACATGTGGAAAAATCCGAGATGCAACTCATTCGAGATTGGCAAGCCCCAACCACTCTAACAGAGCTCCGCAACTCTTTTGGTCTTGCCAACTTCTACCATAAGTTCATGTTGGGGTTCTCTCATATCACTTGGCCTTTAAGTCAAGTCACCAATGGCGGAGCAAAAGTAAATTTTTTTTGGTCTAAAACCCAACAACAAAAGTTATGCAAGTTGAAGAGTCACCTTTGTTTTGCACCAGTGCTCACATTACCAGACCTGCAACAACCATTTGAGATTGAGACAAATGTTTCCGACTATGCTATTGGTGCGGTTCTTACTTAGCATGGGCCTCCAGTGGCTTACCACAGTGAGACACTTTCAGAGATAGTCCGAAAGTACCCCACTTATGACAAAAAAATGTATTCCATTGCGCACTCCTGCCGTTAATGGAAGCATTACATTATGGGGAAGGAAACGATCATCCACATAGACCATTGACATCTACAGTTCATACAGACATAAGGGAAGTTGGAGAATGATGGCCATCAGAAATGGTCCACCTACCTGCAAAAGTTCCATTTTTAACATTAAGTATAAGAAGGGTAACACCAATAATGTCACCGATTTCCTCAGCTGACCACTAGTCATGGCACTGATCACTGTGCTCGACTCCTATGCGCACGAGACATCGAGGTGGCCGCAATTTTACAAGAGTGATCTAGAATTCGGCAACACATACCAGACACTCCTGGAAGGGAAGCAAGTTCCAAATTTTCACCTTTAGGATGCATTGTTATGCCACCTGGGACACCTTTGTATTCCTTCAAGCGAGTGTGCCAAGACGATTTGGGAGGTGCACTACAGTCAGGTCGCTAGACATTTTGGAGTAGAGAAAATAGTGGCGGTATTGCAGAAGTATTTTTATTGGCCGAAACTTTGTTAGGATGTTGGGAAGTACATTACATCCTGCACTACCTGCGTCGTTTCCAAACCAACCATCAAGAATCAAGGCCTATATACTCCTTTACCTACTCCTAGATGACCTTGGAAGTCTATCTCCATGAATTACATGTCGGCCCTTCCTTCTACTAAGCACGACAATGATTGCATTTTCATTGTCATCGACAAATTCTGTAATATGGCCATCATGGCGGCCTACAAGACGAGTATCAAAACATAGGCCACGACTAAGCTCTTCATTGAGCGAGTGTGGGTACACTTTGGGATCCCAAAGTCCATTTTCTTAGATCGGGACAACAGATTCCTAAGTGCATTTTGGTCAAGTCTCTAGTCAATGCTGGATACAAAACTTACTAAGTCCACAAATTTCCATCTCCAAATTGATGGCCAAATAGAAGTTGTCAAGAGGATGATCATACACATTCTACTCATGTACAACTCGAAGCATCCATGTACATGGGATGAAAGCCTCCCCTATGTCCTACACAACTACAATAGAGCTCTCCACAGCTCAACAGGCCACAACCCCTTTCAGGTATGGTTGGGATTTCAGCCATTATGTCCAATTGATGTGGCCATACTATTTGCAATGACTCAGGCAGATTCGGCTCATGTCTAGTCCGAAGCCAACAGGGCTAACAGCTTCATTGAGCACTTTCAATACATCCAACAACAGGTCCATGATATATTGGACAGAGCCAATGCTAAGTACAAGCAGTGCCATGATCAACATTGAGTGTCGAACAAGTTCTAGGTGGGCGACAAAGTTTGGCTACATTTGCAGAAGGAGCTCCTTGCTGTACCCCACTGCAAGCTTCACCTGCTCCGATATGGGACATATACCGTCATCAAGTTTGTAGGGGAAAATGCATTCAAGCTTAGCATTGCACCATTCCTTGGTTTGCACCCAATGTTCAATGTAGACCGCCTTTAGCCATACTTTCCACCATTGCTGGATACATCGTTGCAGAACAAATCTCACCAACAAAGCTAAACCCAGACTGCATGGAACAAGCCACCACTAATCGGATTATGGACACACAGATCAAGAGCACTTGCCAGCAGAAGATCCAACTATATTGGGTTGTCAATTCTATCCAACTCTTTCATCAAGGCAAGTGGCTCAATAGGGACCAAGTTCAACAGAAGTTTCCCCATCTCATGGAGGCACTCAACGCAATGGGGAACATTGCTTCCTAAGGGCGGGGGGGAATGATCTAGGTGGATATTGGTGGCCACCCACCTACTCCACTTAGACCCCCAACACTGTCTCTTTCAATTTTTCGGTTTCCTTAATTGTAGCACAATTTACTATTTTCGGCAGTTTTTCGGGTCCTGAACTTCCAAAGCCGTTTTGAGGCCCTAAACAACATTTTTAGGGAAAATGGAGAGACCAAAAACGTCTCAAAAACAACTTATATATTTGTTTTTAGTCTTCTCTTTGAGATCTTCGAAACGAGGTATTATGATAGCCAAACAGAGATTGTATACCAAAGTTACGACCACAGGAAGTTGATGTACCAATTTACCGAAATGAGGCCCACAGTTTTGGCGCTTCATCTCCTAGGGTTAGGTTTTTGGATGTTTAGGGTTTTCCATTTTTTCTCAATAATAAATAGGATTTAGAGCCTCATTGTAACACCGTTCAAAGGCATGTAGCCACCACATCTTTTCTTAGAGATAAGCTACCATCGCTCGAGCTATCTTATTTCCATTCTGTTTGTAAGCATAGTTCAATATTTTTTTATTAATAAAATGAAGTGTTTTTCTGCTGCACCTTTGTATTTATGATTATATCTGTAAGTTGTTGCATTCTTGTTTAAATTCAGATCAATGGTATCCTAGCGGCCTGCTCTTTCTTTGTTTTTCTTTGCATGTCCCCAGCGAGGTCATGGTATAAGGAGTTTGGGCTCGATCTGGTTGAACCGTTGCAAGATCAACCTTACAAAACCTGACGACTTCCAATGGCGGAAGAAAAGAAAGACGAGGGGGCAAGAGATCCTTTCAAAATGTTGCTCAAGGAAGACCTCGAGCGACATAGGGACGTGATGATGGATAACTTTGCCCAGATCCTTCGACGACTACCCATAGGCGATGCATCTTCATCAAGCAGCCACTTTCGAGGCACCACTCCTTATAAGGTACAAGTTAATTTTGATATTCCCATATTTGAAGGCTTGATAGATGTAGACACCATAGATAATTGGTTAAATCTATTGGAAGAATATTTTTCAGTTCATGACTTTTCCAATAAGGAAAATATTACTTTTTCACTTCTCAAAGCTGCCCTACACGTCAAGGACTGGTGGGAAACCTACTGTGAACAAAAGGACGAGAGTGAACCCTTGCTGTTTTTAGTCGCACCCACTAGAGCTTCTTTCTGAGATGCCATCATGGAACAATATTACCCTGTCAAGAGCTATGAAGATAAATACATAAAGTGAACCACACTATGGTAGGGAAGGGACTAAGATGTGTCGGAGTTCATAAATATTTTCCATACCCTTCGCACGAAGCCGGGTATCAAGGATACTGAGCAACATTTGGTGCTCAAGTATCACGACTCTCTACACAAGTACATCCAAGATGAGATAGAGTTCCTGGACATTTCCTCACTCGGCACAACGTATAGTTATGCAGTCAAGATTGAGAAGAAGTTTAAACATAAGAAGTAAGACTTTGAATATGTGAATCCAAAGCAAGGAAAAGGCGCCCCCAAACCATAGAACAAAGGACCAAGCCAAGTCAGGGCTACCTAGGACAGCTCGCTGAAGCCGCAAGCAAAGAATAACACCACGAAGACAATGAAGGAAATGAGGAAATGGTGTGAGTTACATAGAGATCCACTCACAATACAAATGAGTGTCGGGCCAAGCAATCACTGGTGGTCGAGCTGAAGGCTGTGAAATCAGAAGCATGTTCCGACTCTGAATAAAAAACAGATAAGGGAAATAACAAAGGGAAGTAGATCATTGATGTGGAGCCCAGTGTCACCATGGCCACCACCAAGATCCATAATATTGAGCGTGAAGATCAAAAGGAGGGGGAATGCCTCTTCCACTCACATATGTGGGTGAAGGGTTCTTCGCTGCAGTTCATTGTCAACAGCGGGAGCCAAAAGAACGTCATTTCATCAGAGGTCGTGAATCAGCTGGGCCTGAAGACTACAACACATCCACAACCGTACACCATTGGGTGGCTTCACCAAGGACGATATCTTCGCGTTAGCCAACATTGCCACCTTCCCTACATCATCAAACCCTTCACAGAGGAGGTACCGTGGGATGTTTATCCTATTGAATTTTGTGATGTATTATTAGGACAACCATACTTGTGGAAGAGACATGTTGTATATGAGTCTAGACCTTGCTCTGTGATTATTACCTTGGCCAACAAGTTGTACAAGATACCAGAGGTAGCCTCGCCTACCGCCCTCTCTTCGATCACTGCAAAGAAATGTAGTAAGATCATTTCCCAGACCAGGAAATTTGTTTTCCTTATGATTTTCCCTTAGGGAAAGAAGAAGGTTGTGGCCCACGGCTTCCAGGCAGGGCTCCTCTGTACAACATCAGCAAATGGACAAGGTTGTGGAGGAGTAAAAAGATATTTTGGGTATCACCAGGTGCTTATCGAACCCTCTCATGTGTGAAATACTGCCTTAAAATCCAAGGAGGGCCTTTTTGAATGGATGGTCATGCCATTCGGATTGACAAACGTCCCTGTAACCTTCATGAGACTGATGGACGACATCTTGCGACCCTTCACCAATGCATTCGTGGTGGTGTATTTAGATGACATATTGATCTTCAACTAGAGTTGGGACGAGCACCTCCACCATATTCGACAGGTCCTCCAAACCCTGTGACAACACAAGCTGTGTACTAGCTTAGAGAAATGCACCTTTGATCTGACCCAGGTTCAATATCTGGGGTACATAATTGATGAGCAGGATGTACATGTGGATCCATCCAAGATACAAGTCATTAGAGATTGGCCAGCCCCAAACACTCTAACAGAGCTCCGCAGCTTTTTGGGTCTTGCCAACTTCTACCGTTGGTTCATGTTGGGGTTCTCTCATATCATTTGGCCTTTAAGTTAAGTCACCAATGGCGGAGCAAAAGCAAAGTTTTTTTGGTCTGAAACGCAACAACAAGCATTCTCCGAGACCAAAAACGTCCTAAACTAGCTTGCGTGTTTGTTTTCAGCCTTCTCTTTGAAAACTTCGAAATGAGGTATTATGATAGCCAAACGGAGATTGTATGCCAAATTTACGACCGCGGGAAGTTGATGTACCAATTTACCCAAACGGGGCCCAAAATTTTGACGCTTCATTTCCTAGGGTTAGGTTTTTGGATGTTTTAGGTTTTCCATTGTTTCTCAAAAATAAATAGGCCTTTGAGCCTCATTGTAACATAGTCTAGAGGCATGTAGCCGCCACATATCTTCTCATATATAAGCTACCATCGCCCGAGCTATCTTATTTCCATTCTGTTTGTAAGTACAGTTCAATATTTTTCTATTAATGACATGAAGTGTTTTTTCTACTGCATCTCTGTATTTTTTATTATATCTGTAAGCTGTTGCATTCCCATTTAAGTTCGGATCAATGGTATCAGAGCGGTCTGCTCTTTCTCTATTTTTCTTTGCATGTCCCCAATGAGATCAGGGTATAAGGAGCTAGGGCTTTATCTGGTTGAACAGTTGAAAGATTAGCCTCACAAAACCCGACTACCTCCCATAGCAGAAGAAAAGAAATACGAGGGGGCAGGAGATCCTTTCAAAATGTTGCTCGAGGAATCCCTCGAGTGACAGAGAGACACGATGATGGATAACTTTGCCTAGATCCTTTGATGACTACCCACAAGCGATGCATCTTCATCCAACAACAACTCTAGAGGCACCACTACTTTTAAGGTACACGTTAACTTCGATATTCTCATATTTGAAGGCTAGATGCAGACAAGAGTGAACCCTCGCTATTTTTAGCCACACCCACTTGGGATTCTTTCCGTGATGCCATCAAGGAACAATATTACTCTATCGGGAGCAATGAAGATAAATACATAAGTGGACCACACTATGGTAAGGAAGGGACCAAGATGTGTCAGAGTTCATTAATATTTTCCATACCCTTTGCACGAAGTTGGGTATCAAGGATATTGAGCGACATTTGGTGCTCAAGTACCACGACTGTCAACACAAGTACATCAAGGACAAGATGGAGTTCCTAGACATTTCCTCACTCAGCACGACATACCGGTACACTGCCAAGATTGAGAAAAAGTTTAAATAGCAGAAGTGAGACTTTGGATCTGCGAATCCAAAGCAAGAAAAAGGCACTCCCAAACCATAGAACAAAGGACGAAGCCAAGGTGGGGCTACCTAGGACAGCTCGCTGAAGCCGCAAGAAAAGAACAACACCACGAAGACAAAGAAGGACACGGGAAAATGGTGTGAGTTCCATAAGAGCTCCACTCACAATACAAGTGAGTGTCAGGCCAAGTAGTCACTGGTTTCTGAGCTGAAGGCTTCGGAATCAGATGCATGTTCCAACTCTGAATCAAAACCTGATAAGGGAATTGACAAAGGGAAGCAGATGATTGATGCAGAGCCTAGTGCCACCATGGCCACCACCAAAATCTAGAAGATTGAGCGCGAAGATCCAGAGGAGGGGGAATGCCTCTTCCACTCAAAGATGTGGGTGAAGGGTTCTCCGCTGCAGTTCACTGTCAACAATGGGAGCCTAAAGAACCTCATTTAAGTAGAGGTCATGAAGTGGTTGGGCCTGAAGACTACAACACATCCATAGCCATACACCATCGAGTGGCTTCACCAAGGACGAGATCTTTGCGTCAGCCATCAATGTCGCCTTCCCTACAACATCAAGCCCTTCACGGAGGAGGTACTGTGTGATGTTTCTCCTTTTGAAGTTTATGATGTATTGCTAGGACAACCATACTTGTGGAAGCGACGTGCTGTATATAAGTTTAGAGCTCACCTTGTGATTATTACCTTGGACAAACAAGTTGTATAGGACACCGGAGGTAGCCCCGCCTACCGCCATCTCTTTGATGACTGCAAAACAATGCAGTAAGAGAATTTCTCATACCATGAAATTTGTTTTTATTATGATTCGCCCTAAGGGCAAGAAGAAGGTTATGGCCAAGAATTCCAAGCATGGCTCCTCTGCATAGGAACAAAAAATGGACAAGGTTGTGGAGAAGTACAAGGATATTTTCACCTCACATATAGGGGTACCTCTGCACTGTCAGGTCAAGCACTCCATCGATTTGACCCCGAGCATGTCGCTGCCCAATGGCTCGATATATGAGTGCTCTGTTTTGGAGAACTATGAGATCAGGAGGTAGATTCAGGAACTATTGAAGAAAGGGCACATCGGGCCAAGATCATCACCTTGTGGGAGCCCGATTATAGTGGTATAGAAGAAGGATGGGATTTGGAGTTTCTTTATTGACTACTAGGCATTGAACAAGATCACTGTCAAGAATAGGTACCCAATCCCGCAGATTGATGACCTTCTTAACTAGCTCAAGGGGGAAAATATTTCAACAAGATTGACTTGAGGTGAGGTTATCACCAACTGCTTATCGAACCCTTTGATGCGTGGAAGACTGACTTCAAATCCAAGGAGGGCCTTTTCGAATGGTTGGTCATGCCGTTCGGATTGACGAACGCCCCTACAACCTTCATGAGACTGATGGACGATATCTTGCGACCCTTCACCAATGCATTCATGGTGGTGTATTTAGATGGCATCTTGATCTTCAGCTAGATTTGGGATGAGCACCTACACCATATTCGACAGGTCCTCCAAAACTTGCGACAACACAAGCTATGTACTAACTTGGAGAAATGCACCTTTTATGTGACCCAGGTTCAATATATGGGGTACATAATTGATGAGCAGGATGTACATGTGGACCCATCCAAGATACAAGTCATTCGAGATTGGCCAGCCCCAACCACTCTAACAGAGCTTTGCAACTTTTTGGGTCTTACCAACTTCTACCGTTAGTTCGTGTTGGGGTTCTCTCATATCACTTGGCCTTTAAGTCAAGTCACAAAGGGTGGAGCAAAAGAAAAGTTTTTTTGGTATGAAACCCAACAACAAGCGTTCTTCGAGTTGAAGACAGATAAGGACACAAGAAAATGGTGTGAGTTCCATAAGAGCTCCACTCACAATACAATTGAGTGTCGTGCCAAGCAACCACTGGTGGCTGAGATCAAGGCTTCGGAAACAGACACATGTTCCAACTTTGAATCAGAACCCAATAAGGGAACTGACAAAGGGAAGCAGATCATTGATGCGGAACCCAGTGCCACCGTGGCCACCACCAAGATCCAAAATATTGAGCCCTAGATCCAGAGGAGGAGGAATGCCTCTTCCATTCACAGATGTGGGTGAAGTGTTCTCTGGTGCAGTTCATTGTCGACAACAGGAGCCAAAAGAACCTCATTGAAGTAGAGGTCGTGAAGTGACTGGGCCTAAATACTCAAACTCATCCATAACCGTACACCATGGGGTGGCTTCACCAAGGATGAGATCTTCACGTCAGCCATCAGTTCTGCCTTCCCTACAACATCAAGCCCTTCACAGAGGAGGTATTGTGTGATGTTTTTCATCTTGAAGTTTGTGATGTATTGTTAGGACATCCGTACTTGTGGAAGAGGCATGTTGTATATGAGTCTAGACCTCACTCCGTGACTATTGCCTTGGCCAACAAGTTGTACATGATACCGGAGGTAGCCCCGCCTACTTCCATCTCTTTGATCATTGCAAAGAAATGCAGTAAGATCATTTCCTAGACCAGGAAATTTGTTTTCCTTATGATTTTCCCTTAGGGAAAGAAGAAGGTTATGGCCACAACTTCGAGGCAGAGCTCCTCCGCACAACAACAACAACAGGTGGACAAGGTTGTGGAGGAGTACAGTGATATTTTCACCTCACCTACAGGGGTACCTCTACACTGTCAGGTCAAGCACAACATCGATTTGACCCCGAGTGCGCTTCTACCCAATGGGCCGATCTTTTGATGCTCTGTTTTGGAAAATGATGAGATTAGGAGGCATATTTAGGAACTATTGCAGAAAGGGCACATCATGCCAAGCTCATCACCCTATGGGAGCCCAATTGTATTGGTATAGAAGAAGGATGGGACCTGGAGGCTCTGTATTGACTACCGGGTGTTGAAAAATATCACTGCCTGAAATAGGTACCCAATCCCGCGGATTGATGACCTTCTTGACCAGATCAAGGGGGAAAATATTTTAGCAAGATTGACTTGAAGTCAGGTTATCACTAGGTGCCTATTAAACCCTTTGATGTGTGGAAGACTACCTTCAAATCCAAGGAGGGTCTTTTCGAATGGTTGGTCATGGCGTTCGAATTGACGAACACCCCTTCAACCTTCACGATACTGATGGACGACATTTTGTGACCTGTCACCAATTCATTCATGGTGGTGTATTTAGATGACATCTTGATCTTCAGCCAGAGTTGGGACAAGCATCTCCACCATATTCGAAAGGTCCTCCAAACCCTGTGATAACACAAGCTGTGTGCTAACTTGGAGAAATGCACCTTTGGCCTGACCCAGGTTCAATATCTGGGGTACATAATTGATGAGCAGGGTGTACATGTGGACCCATCCAAGATACAAGTCATTCGGGATTAGCCAACCCCAACGACTCTAACAGAGCTCTGCAGATTTTTGGGTCTTGCTAACTTCTACCGTTGGTTCGTGTTAGGGTTCTCCCATATCACTTGGCCTTTAAGTAAAGTCACCAAGGGAGGAGAAAAAACAAAGTTTTTTTGGTCTGAAACCCAAAAACAAGCATTCTTTGAGTTGAAGTTCTGCACCAGTTTTCACATTACCAGACCTGCAAAAGCTATTTGAGATTAAGACAGATGCCTCCAACTATGCTATTGGTGCGGTTCTTACTCGGCTTGGGCATCCAATGAATTACCACAGTGAGACACTTTTAGACACAGTCTGAAAGTAACCCACTTACAACAAAGAAATATATTCCATTGTGTAGGCCTGCTGTCAATGGAAGCATTACATTATGGGGAAGTAAACAATCATCCACATAGACCACCAACCTCTACAGTTCATACAAACACAAGGGAAGTTGCAGAATGATCACCATTAGAAATGGTCCACCTACCTGCAACAGTTTCATTTGAACATTAAGTATAAGAAGGGTAGCACCAATAATGTTGGTGATTGCCTCAACCGACCACTGGTCATGGCGTTGATCACTGTGCTCAACTCCTGTGGGAATGAGACATCGAGGTGGCTGCATCTTTACAAGAGCGATCCAAAATTCGGCAACACATACCGACACTCCTAGAAGGGAAGCAAGTTCCAAATTTTCACCTTTAGGAAGCACTGTTATGCCACCTGGGACACATCTGTGGTCCTTAAAACGAGCATGCCAAAATGATATAGGAGGTGCACTATAGTCGAGTCGCTGACATTTTGGAGTAGAGAAAACAATGGTGGTATTGCAGAAATATTTTATGAGCCAAGACTTCGTCAGGATGTCAGGAAGTACATTTGATCCTGCACCACCTGTGCCATTTCCAAACCAACCATCAAGAAGCAAAGCCTGTATACTCCTCTACCTACTCCTAGTTGGCCTTGGGAATCTGTCTCCATGGATTACATGTCGGGCCTTCCTTCTACTAAGCACGACAATGATTGCATTTTCATGGTCATCGGCAGATTCTCTAATATGGCCATCATGGCGGCCTAGAAGAAGAGTCTAATAGTAGAGGCCACTGCTAAGCTCTTCTTTGAGTGACCGTGGGTACTCTTTGGGATCCCACAGTCCATTGTCTCATATCGGGACAACAGATTCCAGAGTGCATTTTGGTCAAGTCTCTAGTCGATGATGGATACAAAACTTACTAAGTCCACGACTTTCCATCCCCAAACTGATGGCCAAAAATAGGTTGTCAACAGGATGATCGTACACATTCTACGCATGTACAACTCGAAGCATCCATGCACATGGGATGAAAGCCTCCCCTATGTCCAACACAGCTACAACAGAGCTCTCCGCAACTCAACAAGCTACAACCCCTTTCAGGTAGGGTTGGGATTTCGGCCATTATGTCCCAATGACGTGGCCATACCATTTGCAGCTACTAAGGTAGATTAGGCTCATGTCTAGTCTGAAGCTGACAAGGCTAACAACTTCATTAAATGCATTCAATACATCTACTAGCAGGTCCATAATATATTGGACAAAGCCAATGCTAAGTACAAGCAGCGCCATGATCAACATCAGGTGCCACACAAGTTCCAAGTGGATGACAATGTTTGGCTACATTTGCAGAAGGAGCGCCTCGCTAGACCCCACCGCAAGTTTCACCCAATCCGATATGGGCCATACACCATCACCAAGGCTGTAGTGGACAATTCCTTCAAGCTTTGCATTCCATTGTTCCTTGGTCTGCACCTAGTGTTCAATGTAGACCACCTTCGACCATACTTTCCACCATCGCTGGACACATCCAACGTTGCGGGACAACTCACACTAACAGAGCTAAACCCAGACAGCATGGAACATGCCGCCACTGATCGGATCATGGACACACAGATCAAGAACACTCGCTAGTAGAAGATCCAACTATATTGAGTTGTCAAAGCTGGCCAACTCCTTCACCAAGGCAAGTGGCTCACAAGGGACGAAATTCAGTAGAAGTTTCTCCATCTCATGGAGGGACTCAACTCAATGGGGGCCATTGCTTCCTAAGGGGGGAGGAATGATCCAGGTGGATATTTGTGGCCAACCACCTACTCCACTTGGACTCCCAAGACTATCTCTTTCACTTTTTTGGTTTCCTTAATTCTAGCACAATTTACTATTTTCGGCAGTTTTTCGGGTCCTGAACTTCCGGAGTCGCTTTGAGGCCATAAACAATGTTTTTAGGGAAAACAAAGAGACAAAAAACATGCCATACAAGCTTGCTAATTTTTTTTGGCCTTCTCTTCAAAATCTTCAAAATGAGGTATTATGGTAGCCAAACGGAGATCGTATGCCAAAGTTACGACCCTAGGAAGTTGATGTACCAATTTACCCAAACGGGGCCCACAATTTTGGCGCTTCATCTCCTAGGGTTAAGTTTTTTGATATTTAAGGTTTTCCATTGTTTCTCATTAATAAATAGGTATTTGAGCCTCATTACAACATAGTTCAGAGGCATGTAGAGCCCACATATCTTCTCAGAGATAAGCTACCATCGCCCGAGCTATCTTATTTCCATTCTGTTTGTAAGCGTAGTTCAATATTTTTCTATTAATGAAATGAAGTGTTTTTTTGTCTGCTACATCTCTGTATTTATTATTATATATGTAAGTTTTTGCATTTTTGTTTAAGTTCGGATCAAATTCTATCTTCAAGGCACAACGACCCGACGAACCTCTTCTATGAGTTTCTCCGTAGTTAGACCTTCCACTGTAAGGTCCATGGTTCTCCTAGTCTGCTGCAGAGCCTTCAACTTGTTCTGAATGGTCTGTGATAGTTGGCTTGCCTCATCGGCCCAGGGCTGCGTCCTTGAGGAGATAATGGAGGCCTTTTGACGAAGCTCATCAATTTGGGTTTGGATGAAATTTCCTTCCTGAAGTTGGGTGAATCTTTGAATAAGTGATAAGGTCCACGTTGTTGCCCTAATATCGTCAAACTACAACTGTTTGTCACGGATGTCTACTTCAATTTTCTACAAGTGTGGATCCTCCTGCATCGAGGTCAACATCTCCATCGCCTCTTCAAACAATTGGCTGCAATCCTTTACTGCAGCTTCTAGAGTAGTCATATATTCTTTAATAGCAGTTTCACGCTTCTCTCTGACTTCCGGAGGAATGGTTGGTTGCAGGTTAAGTTGAAGCTATGATATCTGCAGTTGTAGCTCAAAGCTGACCTTTCCAATTTCCTCCTTTGACTCCTTCACCACAACAACTAACTTCTTAATTTTCTCTATTGAGGCTGATTCTGCTGGAATTTGGAGTTCAAGGCACTCACTGCATACTTGGGTAAGGGCAGTCTCTAGTTGTTGATTCTGTTGTATCGCCTCATCGTGGGCTTGCAAGGCCTGCACTTTCTCTTCAAAAATCTGTTGATTGTTGGTTTTGACTTCTTTAATAAAAATAGTGCTCGCTATTGGTATCCTAAATTGCCATATTTTCTACCCCATTTCCATCAATATCAACCTCAGTTTTATCTCAATAAAAGACCCTTCTTTCTTGCACTAGTACAAGATAGTTACCCATTCCTGCACATGCTCATATTTTATATTAAGATTTATTACAACACTTTATTAATATTTTTATACAAATTTCATGCCTATTTACATACTTCTTGTAACTCATATTTATTTCCTAGAGTAATTGTGGAACTTAGTGTTAATGATGAATGAGTTGACTAGTGTAGGTAGATTCCTACACCGCCACGAAGACTGTCCAAGATTTTCGAGAAGCTAAATCTTCCACGAGGATGGGTCTTGATCCTCGACTTCGAGTCTAACTGCTGATGAACTAAAGCAGGATAATAGGTGGCGCGCATTCAGGGATTATTCTCCAAAGTTAGGTTACGACCAAGTGAAGTTCATGTGTATTATAACTGCTGGCCAAGTTTGTAATTTCGGTTTTCTAAGTCTGTTCGGCTAAAAGGCCTGAACAAGAAATATCTATAATTAGTGTAAATGGCCTAGAGCCGAAAGGATATATATGATATAGATCATAGGTAGGAAGCTAGCGAACCATCAATTGTAATCTTGTTTTATGTAATCTGGTTATCGCCTCAGCTCTGGGGTTGGACTACTCTGTAATGTATATTTGCAAAATCGAGTAATACAAGAGAACTGTCATGATTTGCATACGCAATGTTTAGTTTATCTCTGATGTCCATTTGAAGTGCTGAGCTTTTTCGTTCCTTAGAAGGGGAACGAGTTGGTTGGCTAGGGCCCAACCAACCCATCTCGTTTACCCCTCTCACTTTCACTATTCAGAAAGACATTGTGGTTATTTCTTTTGCAGCCGTGTGATGATATAGTTTTAATCATTAATCTTTAAGTTATGAATTAAAATATCTTTTGTAGCTAACGTGTGAAACAGATCCGTGGTTTGAGAGTAGCTGTGTTTATTTTGCTTATGAAATATCTTTCTCGCATTTCCCTTAATCTCGTTCTCTGTTTTAATTAATTTTCAATCAGATCGTGCAAGGAAATCTTTCCTGCACCAGTGCATGCTATTGCCTGCACTTTGGTCTAGTCATTCATTACAACAAACAATGAATCACTTACCTGCATATTATTTTTATTTATTTCGCAAGTGAATGAACCATTAATTGAGTATCTGTCTTCAGTATTAAAAGTTCATCTTTAAAAGATCTGGAAGCAGTTGTATAAAATTATCTTATACTTGCAAAGAACATAAGCATTTTGGGTGAAGTACCAAACTTGATTGACACATGCAAAATATTTAGGCTACTGTTTGATTCTTTTAAAGTGATTTTATTTCATGAAGTTTATTTCCTTCGCAAAGTTTAATGAATTGAAGCATTTCCTTTTTCGCAGATAATTTACTTCAGAATTTCATTTACAGTTGCAATTCTTTTCCAGCACATCTTTCAGTGTTTTCGAAAGTAATTTGGAAACTAGGTGAAGGAAACTTTGCTTTAGTGCAAGAGCTGGTCTCTTGTCACAGAAATGGAGTTCTCTAAGCCTTTAGGCTTAGAGCACCTTCACTAAGACATAAGTCTTCAGTAATGGAGGTCACATTTCACTACAAGAAAAAAGGTCATTGGTGAGGGTCATGCTTGTGACGGACCTTTAAGGTCCATCACCAATGTCGCATATGGTGACAATATTTAAAAAAGAGTTGTTGTAAGTGTATATAGTGATGGTCCTTTATGGTTTGTCACCAAAGCCATTTTCAATGACACTTTTGGTGAGGATCGTTAAAGGACTGTCACTAATTCTCTCTTTTGTGACACTTTTGGTGAGGGTCCTTAAAGGCCCATCACTAATTCTCTCTTTGGTGACACTTCTAGTGACGATCTTTTATTGATCGTCACCAATGAAATTTTTGGTTACTTTTGGTGGCAGTCAATAAATGTTCTTCATCATTTATCATTCCAATGAGTTTTTGATGATGCTTCATGCCTATGATGGACCTTTAAGGTCCATCACCAATGTCACATATGGTGACGGTCTTTAAAAAATCATTGTTGTAAGTGTATATAGTGATGGTCCTTTAAGGTTTGTCATCAAAGCCATTTTCAATGACACTTTTGGTGAGGGTCGTTAATTTACCATCTCTACTTCTCTCTTTGGTGACACTTTTGGTGAGGGTCGTTAAAGTCCCATCACTAACTCTCTCTTTGGTGACACTTCGAGTGACGATATTTTATTGATCCTCACCAATGCTCTTTTTGGTTACATTTGGTGACGGTCAAAAAATGTTCGTCATCATTGATCATTCCAATGAGTTTTTGATGACGCTATGTACCTGTTACTATATTTTTTTTCTTCAAAATATAATGATTTAAAACCATTGTTGTTGTAGAATTTCCCACTGTAGATCACTTGATAATGCAATATACTAAAGCAAAATACTTGATCTACTTCTACAAACAAACTTGTGGAAGCTTAATCGATTTTGAGCAAGATCAAATAGAACACATATAACAGAGAATGAGAAATCAATCACACATGAACACAGAAGAATACTATGGGAAAAGCCTCAGCTAAAAACCCCGACCTATGTATTATCATACAAGTGGAAATATGTCCGGATTACACAAAGCTTTAGTTCACAAGCTATCCAGCTCTCAGTACAATCCCTCAAGACTGCTCATAGGCTGAATAGACACAACATATGCCTTCCTCCAGTCCTCCAAGCCTCCTATTTCCTTGCGCAGTTTCTCCTGGGTCCTTTGGCTGCCACTTGTGTGAATTAACCTCTCAGACTCACCAAACTCAGAAGTAACTGCGCAATATCCAAGGAATAAATTCCTTCTGTATGCAAGATATATCCTCAATGGAATATTCCTACAACTGATAGTACACTATCCCATCATTTGATCTCAATTGGGTCTCTGACTAAACTGACATGCATGAGTTATTTATGAGAGAATATTCAGTTATCTAAAGTGCAGCAGTTACATGCATGCATGCATTAACTAACTGAACTCACAATTAGTTCCACAAATTGTTGGAACTAATCTAACTAGACTTAACTCAGTTAACTGAGCTAACTAATTACAACTCAAAGTACAACTCATCATGATCTCCTTAATCAAGGGATAACTTCCTCAATCAAAGGGGAAACGGTTGCATGTCTTCACATAGACTTCATGTTTGATTTTCTCAAACTAATTAACTCAAGATGAATTAATTAATTATTTTTCAAATAGCTGCTAAGATCAAATTCAAATTTTAATTCTCAATTTTAGTTCAGGGACTAACTAAAATTGGAATGTATTCCGAAATGCTATTTATAGCAGTGCTATTTATAGCATGCTATTTATAGCATTTCTTGTTGCTATTTTCAACACTCCCTCTCAACAAGAAAGGGATTATCAGTCACCCCAATCGTGTCTCTGTGGAACTCGAACTTGCATTTTGACAATGCCTTAGTCAAAATATTTGCATCATGTTCCTCGGTCGAAACATACAACAACAACATGATCCTCTTCACCACACAGTCTCGAAGATGATGATACCAGATATCGATGTGCTTGGACCTGTCATGAAATACTGGATTCTTAGAGAGTTTGATACAACTCTGATTATCGCAATAGATCACAGTTGGATCCATCCCCTGACCAAACAATCCAACTATAATCTTCCGCATCCAAATGGCCTCACATGCTGTCTGACTGGCAACCGTGTATTCAACCTCTGCTGAGCTAAGTGCAACTGACCTCTGTTTCCTGCTGTACCAAGAAACTAGAGCTGAACCAAGGTTGAAGATTCCTCCTGAAGTGCTTTTCCGGTCTGATGGATTCCTTGCCCAATCTGCATCTGTGAAGCACTAAAGCTTCACTCCCTCTGTTCGTCTGTACCACAATCCATACTGAGATGTGCCTCTGAGGTATCTCAGCACATGCTTCGCTGCCTTCCAAAACAGCTTGGTAGGCTGAACCATAACTTGACTCACATGGTTCACCGCAAAGCACCAATCTGGTTGTGTGTTCACTAGATACATCAATGAACCCACAAGCTGTCGATAAATAGTGGTAGCTACTATCTCACATGAAGTAACATCCTCCTTCTCCAGTTACCAGCTAGATGAGTCTGCAGGGGCTTGCACTTCTCCATGTAGAATCGCTTGAGTATCTCATTGGCATACTTGCCTTGACACACAAACACTTCCCCATCCTTCTACTACAATTCCATGCCTAGAAAATAGTGCATCAGACCCATGTATTTCATCTCGAACTCTCTTGGAAGGTCCTCCTTGCAAGACTCGATCAACTGATCATCACCTGACAATATCAGATCATCAACATAAAGAATAATGATCAATGGCTTACCTTCTACCATGATGTGGTAAAGGTTCTCATCTGCTTCACTCCTGGTGAAGCCCAACCCAGAGAAATAGCTATCAATCTTGGTGTACCAAGCATGAGATGCTTGCTTCAGCCCGTACAAAGCCCTCTTGAGTCGACACACATGTGACTCATGATCGAAGGTCTCAAAACCTTAAGGCTGCTCAATGTACACCTCTTCCTCAATCTTCCCATTGAGGAACACAATCTTCACATCCATTTGATGGATCTTCCAAACCATCTAAGCTGATAGTGCCAACATCGATCTCATAGATGAGTACCTTGCTACAGGAGCAAAAGTCTCATCGTAGTCGATCCCCTTGACCTGTGAGAAACCACAGGCAACAAACCTTGCCTGATGTTTCTCATTACTGCCATCAGCTGCTTGCTTTACCTTGTAAAGCCATCAGGAACTCACTACTGACTTGTCCTCCAGTCTTGGGAAAACATCCAAAACACAGTTCCGAACGATGGAGTCATACTCCTCCACCATTGCATCAACCCAGACTGGTTGCTGCATTGCTTCCTCGAATGAAGAAGGTTTGGTCTCTACAAACACCCTAACCAGGGCCATGTAACCAGTGAACTGCTCGGGTGACCTCCTCTGCCTGCGCTGAGAAGATGGCTGTCCCACATTCTCTCTCGAATCCATCACCAATCTGTCAGCTTCTCTTGAGCGTTTCTGCCCATCTTTGGAAGACACTGCATGAGTGGATGTCTCCACTCCTGGATCCTTTGAATGCTACTGCACCGCATCAGTCTGAGGCTCCTCCTCCTTAGGAACTAAAAGTTCCTCCTCTGCATGCAACTTGAGCTCCCTCTCAAGTGATACTCGCATGGCTTTCTGCTCGTCGAACTTCAGATCTATGCATACCAGTGTCCTCTGACTGGTAGGCAAGAACAACCGATAGTTGTGGGGTGTATCAGTGTACCCCAAAAGTATCCCCAACTTAGCTATTGGATCTAGCTTCTTCCGGGCATCTTTGGTCACATGTCCATAAACCGATGATCCAAAGATCTTGAAGTGCCTCACATCTTGTCTCTTCCCAGAAAAGGCCTCCATCGGTGTCTTCATTCCCAACATATGATGTGGGATTCTATTCTACAAGTATACTGCTATATTGCATGCCTCAGCCCACAAATGAAGTGGTAGTCTTTGGTCATGCAGCATCGCTCGAGCTGCTCCCACAATCGATCTGTTCTTCCTTTCGACCACCCCATTCTACTGTGGGTTACGGGGTTCCTTCAACTCTCATTTAATTCCTTCTGCTGCACAGAAGTCCTTAAACTGTTGGGAGACATACTCTCAACCATTGTCACTTTGCAAGGCCCTTATTTTATTTCTAGATTCTTTCTCTGCCAAGGATTTAAACTCATAAAACCTTGAGAAGGTATGATCCTTCTTCTGCATAAAGTAGATCCAACATCTACGAGAAAAATCATCAATAAAAATAACATAGTACCTTTTTTTAGCAGTGGAGGCTGTAGAGAATGGTCCACACACATCTGTATGAACTCGCTCCAAGATTTCTCTAGCTCTACTGTCTTGATTCTGAAAGGAAGATTTCACATACTTACCCAAGGTACAACCTTTGCATGTATCCACTTGCTCCAGTTTTCCCTTGGGAAGTCCGGTAGAAATCTGCTGCATGAGTTTCAAGGCCCCATGGTGCAAGTGGCCCAATATTCTATGCCATAGCTCGCCAACATCTTGGCTCTGCACCAACTATGCTTTGGAACTCAATGCAACACAGTCTTCTACCTCCAGCTTGTAGAGATTCTTTACTCAAATCCCAATCCTCTTGGTCTGTCCAGTGCTGATGTGCCTCAAGAATGCCTTTCCTTTGCTAAAGACTATATCATAGCCTTTGTCTTCTAACATAGCTACAGACACAAGATTCTTCTTCAGACCCGACACATACTTTACATCAGTCAGGGTGAGAAGAGATCCATGCTCCCTCTGAAACACAACCGTACCTTCACCTGAAACATGGTACTTTCCATCATCGCCCATCTCGATCCACATCTAGAGGTCCTTATCCTCCAAGGCACTGAAAAGATTCTTGTCACCGGTCATGTGGAATGAAGCTCCACTGTCTAGGTACCAAACACACCCCACCATCGATGAAACCATACATGTGATGAGGGTGAAATCCAATTCGAACTGTGAGGCCAGTGCCTCACCATCTGATCCCTTCGAGGATCCTTTCTTGGATTTCTTCTGTGGATAATTCGTAGCATAATGGACCACCTCATGACAATGAAAGCATATCACTTTGGATTTGTCAATCTTCTTCCCACCATGGTAAGAACTGGATTTGGAATGGGACGCCTTCCCTTTCCTTTTCCTTGCCTTACTCGCTAAGGCTAGATTTTCTTCATCATCTTGCTTTGATGAAGATCCATCTATGGTGCTTCTTCTTATCTCCTCCTGCATCAAATCCGACCAAAGTCGTTCCCAATCTGGCAGTTTCTCTCTTCCATTTACTGAGTCTTGGTAGCTATGCCAGCTCTTAGGAAGACTAAGGAGAGCAAGACTCACCATGTCATCATCGGCTATCGTGATCCCTACACTTCCAAGCTCATCCCTGCAGGTGGTGAGCTTGTTCAGATATGTAGAGATCGTGTCGCCCTTTTCACACTTGATTTTCCGAAGCTTGTCTTTCAGCGCCAGCTTCCTCTGATCGCTACTGTTCTGATATAGATCCTTCAATGTTTTCCACATTGAAAACGGTGTCTCCTTCCCATGGAGACTCGAGACTATGTGGTCTCAAACTCCCTCCAGAAGAATCCTCCTCGCTCTAGCCACACATTTCTTCCATTCTGCCAATTCTTGGGCATTAGCAGCTGCTGGCTTGGGGACTTCTTGATCAATGAAGTCCTTCAAACTGTTGTCCTCTAATACCACTTCCATGCGATCCTTCCAGGCTATATAATTAGAGCTGCCATCAAGGGTATACTTGAGTCTCAAAGCGTTGAACACCATTGGTGAAATTTGATATGTCATAAGAATTCGAATTCTATAATCAGGAACTTTAAACTTCGAACTTCTCCCTTCTTTGTATACTGTTCTTCGCTTTGATCACCTTTGCTTTGATACCATGTAGAATTTCCCATTGTAGATCACCTGATAATTTAATATACTAAAGCAAAATACTTGATCTAATTCTACAAACAAACTTGCGGAAGCTTAATCGATTTTGAGCAAGATCAGATAGAACACATATAACAAAGAATGAGAAATCAATCACACATGAACACAGAAGAATACTCTAGGGAAACCCTCAGCTAAAAAACCCGATCTACGTATTATCATACACGTGGAAATATGTCCGATTACACAAAGCTTTAGCTCACAAGCTATCCAACTCTCAGTACAATCCCTCAATATTGCTCATAGACTGAATAGACACAACATATGCCTTCCTCTAGTCCTCCAAGCCTCCTATTTCCTTGCACAGTTTCTCTTGGGTCCTCTGGCTGCCACCTGTGTGAATTGACCTCTCACACAACTCACCAAACTCAGAAGTAACTGCGCAATCTCCAAGGAATGAATTCCTTCTGCATGCAAGAGATATCCTCAATGGAATATTCCTGCAACTGATAGTACACTGTCCCATCATCTGATCTCAACTGGGTCTCTAACTGAACTGACATGCATGAGTTATTTATGAGAGAATATTCAGTTATCTGAAGTGCAACAGTTACATGCATGCATGCATTAACTAACTGAACTCACAATCAGTTCCACAAACTATTGGAACTAATCTAATTGGACTTAACTCAGTTAACTGAGCTAACTAATTACAACTCAAAGTACAACTCATCATGATCTCCTTAATCAAGGGATAACTTCCTCAATCAAAGGGGAAACAGTTGCATTTCTTCACATAGACTTCATGTTTGATTTTCTCCAACTAATTAACTCAAGATGAATTAATTAATTATTTTTCAAACAACTGCTAAGATCAAATTCGAATTTTAATTCTCAATTTTAGTTCAGGGACTAACTAAAATTGGAATGTATCCCGAAATGCTATTTATAGCAGTGCTATTTTTAGCATTTCTTGTTGCTATTTTCAACACTCCCTCTCAACAAGAAAGGGATTATCAGTCACCCCAATCCTGTCTCTTTGGAACTCGAACTTGCATTTTGATAATGCCTTAGTCAAAATATCTACATCCTGTTCCTTGGCCGAAACATACAACAACAACATGATCCTCTTCACCACACAGTCTCGAAGATGATGATACCGGATATCGATGTGCTTGGACCTGTCATGAAATACTAGATTCTTAGAGAGTTTGATACAACTCTGATTATCGCAATAGATCACAGTTGGATCCATCCTCTGACCAAACAATTTGTTATCACAAAATCAAGCACTGAAGGGCTGCTGATCAGGAAGACTTTGAGTAACTATTTCAAACCAAACTTTTGGCTGAGGCTTAGCCTCCTCAGCCTGAGAGGGCTCTCTCAAAGGGTTAAAGATTTTGATTAAAGAATAAGATAGATGGCTAACTCTATGGTTTGTGATTGTATATGTTTATAGGTTGAAAGATGAAGGTTGGCTACCATTGGGCTATGGAGTCAAAGTATGTTCAGTACCACAGCAAGATCAGCTTAACATGAAGTCAGGGCATAGAGATTTTTTATACATCAACAAAACAAAGATACAATGCAAGGAAACACAGTTTATAAATACATGAAGGAAGTTAGAGTATCATTGATGAGTTCTAAGTAACATGTATTCATACCACTGCAAGTAAGTGAAAGAGGAAAGCCATGAGACAATAGGACATTAAAAACCCTCTCTGAATCCTGAGTAGTGAAGCCAAAACATTCTACCTAGCATGGAAGTCAAGGCATTATAGAGTTCAAGTGCAGAAATGCAAATATAAAACAGTGAAACACAGTTAGTTTATCTACGAAGGAAGTCAGAGCATCATTGATGAATTCTGAGTATCATAAGTAAACCTCACTGCAATTTAAGTATTGGAAGATGCCATCAAAACAAGAACATACAAGAACTCCTCATGAATCTTGAGTTGTCTAAGTAGAAATTCTGCATTAGGTTAAAAATATACATAGTCTGCACATAGAGCAGCAGTTGAGCCAAAAAGTCTCCAACCCCTTACTAATTCGACCTCTTGCTCTATATAAAGCATTTACAATTAGTATTCCATCATCCCTCATCAAGAGAATTCGAATTTTCCATCAGTGACACCTATTCTAACCATAAAACAAACCATTAATTAGAACTAGCTGTTAACTAGGAGTGCTAGTGACCTAATACAACTAGGAGTGTAACTCCTTATTATGATTACAACAACCTTATCTAAACATTTAAAGCATTCTTTGACACCTAACACTCCATGAAGTCGAATTTGATGAAGCCTCCCACGTGGTCACCCAACTGCTGATGACAAACCCTAGAAATTAGGGAACATGTTTCCCTGTTTTTAGGTTTAGATCCTTGAAAATTGCAGAGCCTTTATCTCTTCATCCATGACACATTTTACGAAACTGAAGGAGGTTTTTGTAGCCCATGATGTCTAGAACAAAAACCTCTCCTGGTTTTTTAAAACATTCCTCCAGCTGTTCAGAATCTGTCCTTGAAAAACACGTGTCAAACAGGAAACTGTCCCTTGCTCTGTTCTGGCTGAAAAATAGGTCTTGGGACAGAGGTCATAACTTCTCGTACAAAATGTATTTGGAAAAACTGAAGGATTTTTTTGTGAAACAATCCATGCTGAACAAAAACCTCTTTTGGTTTTTTGAAACACTACTCCAGCTGCCCAGAATAAGTCTTTGAAAAACAGTTGTCAAACAGGAGATGAAAAACTGCACCTACAGCAGTTTCATAGCGCAATTGTAACCACACATTTCTCCCACCTCAGAATGGAATTGAAGAAACTGAAAGAGGTTTTTGTAATTAAACATGTTAGGAAGAAAAGCCTCTTTCATTTTGCAAAATTGAGTTCTCAACTGCTCTGTAAAGCTTCTGGAAGTTACCTAGTAAAACAATTTTTTCTGCTGAAACAGGCTGCTACAGGGGTTTCGCAGCGCGCTGCGAAAACACTGATTTCGTAGCGCAAAACAGGATTTTTACACTGTCTGCGCTACGAAAACGTGGATTCGTAGCTATTTTCAAAATTTCTCCGAAATTATGTGAGATATGTCTTCTAAACACATGGTGAGGCTTCTAGGACATGGAATGAGGCTATCAAACTTTATTTGAAGATGGACATGAGACTCTAACCCTATGACTTAGACTTTAAAACATAAAAATGACTTGACCATGACTGATACAAGAATTGAGAAACCATGTAAGTTGTCCAAACTTTTTAAGGAAGTTTTACAGTGATAACAGTGGCTCCACTAGGGATAGTGTGCCCTTGTGGTACATTAAGAACCTGTAGCTCCAGTGCCGCTATCCATCCTTTAGAAGAAAACTTTGAACTTCTTCCCAATTTGCTCCTCAAGCCTTTAATTATTTCTGAATGAAGAATTCCAACTGCACCTACTGAAATAGATGCTTAGTCAACCTACCCTGAGCTTATTTGCACATTCCTACCTACCCTATTAGCTGCAAGCTCCACTTGTAGCTCAAGGAACATGAAACTTCCAATGAAGCCAATCATCAATCTGATCTGAAACTTGGATCTCCTTACTGTGCTTGAAGCATAAATAAACCAGATACTGAAATAACCAAGGAAGCATGAGGTGTAACTGTTCTTCAAGATGAAAATATAAATGGAAGCCTGAACAGTAAATCTTTTCCATGTATTCAGCTATAGGGTCAAAAAACACATGGTTAGTTTGATGATTCTCAAAACTTTCTGTATCTTTAGACAACTGATCCTTAGCCACACAAAATTCCTTTGATATGCTATCCAACTGCCTTTCTGCATGATTCTCATAGACAATGTAATTTTCCTCACTATTGTGATCATTCTTTGATGTAAGCTGCTGCAAGGAATCACAAACATGAGCAACCTTTTCTTCTGCCTGAGGGTTATAAAAGCTATTTTCCAGTACTTCTTCTTGTTGTTTGCAATCAATTTCATATTCTTTATGATCAAAAGACTGACAAATCTGCTGCATCTTTTCATTCATATCAAAGGATGAAACATGGTTTTCACAAATAAACCCCTGCTGATCTTCATGCTGCGTTTCATGAGATGTTATACTTTCTTCTTGGTGTTGAAATGCATTGTTATGAAGAGCCTCTAAAATTTCTTCATCCATAAACTCATCATCATCATAACAATCCTCCAAGTACTGAATAAGACTTAAAGAATGTCTACAACAATCTTTGAGCAACAATAAGGAGGGATGACACTCTTTATACATGTCATAGAACACATCATGGAAATCAGCAAGAGAATATAATGAACCATTTTCCAAACTTTTATACCAAGACCATGCTTTTCCTTCTAAAGTGGTCATAAACATCTTCATGAGACAATCTTCAGGGAAATGAACCTTAAGACTGCGTACATGCATATGGAACCTAACCAAATGAAGAGCAACATTATCCTTCTTTTCATATTTGAATATTGGAAGATCATCTAACCAATCAACCTTTGGCATAGGATTTGGAAAACCAGGGATATGAGACCGATTCATAGGAGCATACCTGGCATTCATTCTTGCAGTGGAACTCATCTTGTAACTTCATCAAGCTACTGATCTTCTAGCAGTGGAGTCACCTTCCAATTTCTTATTCGATGTGTGGAGTCGCCAAGGTAGTTTTGCAGCCTCAAAAACCTTCTGAGCTCCTGCTACCTTCAGAAGTTCAGCTTCATGATTTCGGGAATGAATAATCTTCAGGCTCCCGGCAGACGCACCAAAATGTTATCACAAAATCAAGCACTGAAGGGCTGCTGATCAGGAAGACTTTGAGTAACTATTTCAAACCAAACTTTTGGCTGAGGCTTAGCCTCCTCAGCCTGAGAGGGCTCTCTCAAAGGGTTAAAGATTTTGATTAAAGAATAAGATAAATGGCTAACTCTATGGTTTGTGATTGTATATGTTTATAGGTTGAAAGATGAAGGTTGGCTACCATTGGGCTATGGAGTCAAAGTATGTTCAGTACCACAGCAAGATCAGCTTAACATGAAGTCAGGGCATAGAGAGTTTTTATACATCAACAAAACAAAGATACAATGCAAGGAAACACAGTTTATAAATACATGAAGGAAGTTAGAGCATCATTGATGAGTTCTAAGTAACATGTATTCATACCACTGCAAGTAAGTGAAAGAGGAAAGCCATGAGACAATAGGACATTAAAAACCCTCTCTGAATCCTGAGTAGTGAAGCCAAAACATTCTACCTAGCATGGAAGTCAAGGCATTATAGAGTTCAAGTGCAGAAATGCAAATATAAAATAGTGAAACACAGTTAGTTTATCTACGAAGGAAGTCAGAGCATCATTGATGAATTCTGAGTATCATAAGTAAACCTCACTGCAATTTAAGTATTGGAAGATGCCATCAAAACAAGAACATACAAGAACTCTTCATGAATCTTGAGTTGTCTAAGTAGAAATTCTGCATTAGGTTAAAAATATACATAGTCTGCACATAGAGCAGCAGTTGAGCCAAAAAGTTTCCAACCCCTTGCTAATTCGACCTCTTGCTCTATATAAAGCATTTAAAATTAGTATTCCATCATCCCTCATCAAGAGAATTCGAATTTGCCATCAGTGACACCTATTCTAACCATAAAACAAACCATTAATTAGAACTAGCTGTTAACTAGGAGTGCTAGTGACCTAATACAACTAGGAGTGTAACTCCTTATTATTATTACAACAACCTTATCTAAACATTTAAAGCATTCTTTGACACCTAACACTCCATGAAGTCGAATTTGATGAAGCCTCCCACGTGGTCACCCAACTGCTGATGACAAACCCTAGAAATTAGGGAACATGTTTCCCTGTTTTTAGGTTTAGATCCTTGAAAATTGCAGAGCCTTTATCTCTTCATCCATGACACATTTTATGAAACTGAAGGAGGTTTTTTAGCCCATAATGTCTAGAACAAAAACCTCTCCTGGTTTTTTAAAACATTCCTCCAGCTATTCAGAATCTGTCCTTGAAAAACACGTGTCAAACAGGAAACTGTCCCTTGCTCTGTTCTGGCTGAAAAATAGGTCTTGGGACAGAGGTCATAACTTCTCGTAAAAAATGTATTTGGAAAAACTGAAGGAGGTTTTTGTGAAACAATCCATGCTGAACAAAAACCTTTTTTTTTTTTTGAAACACTACTCCAGCTGCCCAGAATAAGTCTTTGAAAAACAATTGTCAAACAGGAGATGAAAAACTGCACCTACAGCAGTTTCGTAGCGCAACTGTAACCACACATTTCTCCCACCTTAGAATTGAATTGAAGAAACTGAAAGAGGTTTCTGTAATTCAACATGTTAGGAAGAAAAGCCTCTTTCAGTTTGCAAAATTGAGTTCCCAACTGCTCTGGAAAGCTTCTGGAAGTTACCTAGTAAAACAGTTTTTTCTGCTGAAACAGGCTGCTACAGGGGTTTCGCAGCGCGCTGCGAAAACACTGATTTCGTAGCGCAAAACAGGATTTTTACACTGTCTGCGCTACGAAAACGTGGATTCGTAGCTAGTTTCAAAATTTCTCCGAAATTATGTGAGATATGTCTTCTAAACACATGGTGAGGCTTCTAGGACATGGAATGAGGCTATCAAACTTTATTTGAAGATGGACATGAGACTCTAACCCTATGACTTAGAGTTTAAAACATAAAAATGACTTGACCATGACTTGACCATGACTGATACAAGAATTGAGAAACCATGTAAGTTGTCCAAACTTTTTAAGGAAGTTTTACAGTGATAACACAATCCAACTAGAATCTTCCACATCCAAATGGCCTCACATGCTGCCTGACTGGCAGCCGTGTATTCAACCTCTGCTGAGCTAAGTGCAACTGACCTTTGTTTCCTGCTGTACCAAGAAACTGCAGCTGAACCAAGGTTGAAGATTCCTTTTGAAGTGCTTTTCTGGTCTGATGGACTCCCTGCCCAATTTTCATCTGTGAAGCCCTCAAGCTTCACTCCCTCTGTCCATTTGTACCACAATCCATACTAAGATGTGCCTTTGAGGTATCTAAGCACATGCTTCGCTGCCTTCCAAAATAGCTTGGTAGGTTGAACCATAGCTTGACTCAGCTGGTTCACCGTAAAGCACAAATCTGGTCGTGTGTTCACTAGATACATCAATGAACCCATAAGCTGTCGATAAATAGTAGTAGCTACTACCTCACCTGAAGTAGCATCCTCCTTCTCGAGTTACCAGCTAGAGGAGTCTGCATGGGCTTGCACTTCTCCATGTGGAATTTCCTAAGTATCTCATTGGCATACTTTCCTTGAGACATAAACACTTCCCCATCCTTCTGCCGCAATTCCATGCCTAGAAAGCAATGCATAAGATCCATGTCTTTCATCTCGAACTCTCTTGCAAGGTCCTCCTTGCAAGACTTGATCAACTAATCATCACCTGTCAATATCAGATCATCAACATAAAGCATAATGATCAATGGCTTACCTTCTACCATGATGTGGTAAAGGTTCGCTTCTGCTTCACTCTTGGTGAAGCCCAACCCAGTGAAATAGCTGTCAATCCTGGTGTACCAAGTACAAGATGCTTGCTTTAGCCCATACAAAGCCCTCTTGAGTTGGCACACATGCGACTCACGATCGAAGGTCTCAAAACCTTTAGGCTGCTCAATGTACACCTCTTCCTCAATCTTCCCATTGAGGAACACAGTCTTCACATCCATTTGATAAATCTTCCAACCCATCTGAGCTGACAGTGCCAACATCGATCTGATAGATGAGTACCTTGCTATAGGAGAAAAATTCTCATCGTAGTCGATCCCCTCGACCTGTGAGAAACCACGGGCAGCAAACCTTGCCTTATGTTTCTCAACACTGCCATTAGATGCTTGCTTTATCTTGTAAAGCCATCGGGAACTCACTACTGACTTGTCCTCCGGTCTTGGGACAGCATCCCAAACATAGTTCCGAACAATGGAGTCGTAATCCTCCACCGTTGCATCAACCTAGACTGGTTGCTGCACTGCTTCCTCGAATGAAGAAGGTTCAGTCTCTACACACGCCCCAACCAGGGCCATGTAACCAGTGTACTACTCAAGTGACCTCCTCTCTCTGCACTGAGAAGATGGCTGTCCCACATTCTCTCTCGCATCCATCATCAATCTGTCAGCTTCCCTTGAGCGTTTCTGCCCATCTTTGGAAGACAATGCATGAGTGGATGTCTCCACTCTTGGATCCTCTGCATGCGGTGCATGCGGCTGCACCGCATCAGTGTGAGGCTCCTCCTCCTTAGGAACTAAAAGTTCCTCCTCTGCATGAAACTTGAGCTCCCTCTCAAGTGATACTCGCATGGATTTTTGCTCGTTGAACTTCAGATCTATGCATACCACTGTCCTTTGACTGGTAGGCAAGAACACCCGATAGTTGTGGGGTGTATGAGTGTACCCCACAAGTATCCCCAACTCAGCTGTTGGATCTAGCTTCTTCCGGGCATCTTTGGTCACATGGCAATAAATTGATGATTCAAAGATCTTGAAGTGACTCACATCTGGTCTCTTCGCGGAAAAGGCCTCCATTGGTGTCTTCATTCCCAGCATACGATATGGGCTTCTGTTCTACAAGTATACTGCTGTATTGCATGCCTCAGCCCACAAATGAAGTGGCAGGCTTTGGTCATGCAACATCGCTTGAGCTGCTCCCACAATTGATCTATTCTTCCTTTCGGCCACCCCATTCTGCTATGGGTTATGGGGTGCTGTCAACTCTCGTTTAATTCCTTCTGCTGCATAGAAGTCCTTAAACTGTTGGGAGACATACTCTCCACCATTGTCACTTTGCAAGGCCCTTATTTTCTTTATAGATTATTTCTCTGCCAAGGCTTTGAACTCAAAAAACCTTGAGAAGTTACGATCCTTCTTCTGTATAAATTAGATCCAACATCTACGAGAAAAATCATCAATAAAAATAACCTAGTACCTTTGTTTAGCGGTGGAGATTGTAGAGAATGGTCCACAAACATCGGTACGAACTCACTCCAGGATTTCTCCAGCTCTACTGTCTCAATCCTGAAAGGAAGATTTCACATACTTACCCAAGGTACAACCTTTTTATGTATCCATTTGCTCCAGTTTTCCCTTGGCAAGTCCGGTAGAAATCTGCTGCATGAGCTTCAAGGCCTCATGGTGCAAGTGTCCCAATATTCTATTCCATAGCTCGCCAACATCTTGGCTCTACACCAACTTTGCTTTGGAACTCAATGCAACACAGTCGTCTACCTCCAGCTTGTAGAGATTCTTTACTCGAATCCCAATCCTCTTGGTCTCTCTAGTGCCGATGTGCCTCAGGAATGCCTTTCTTTTGCTAAAGACTACATCATAGCCTTTGTCTTCCAGCATAGTGACGGACACAAGATTCTTCTTCAGACCCGACACATACTTTACATCAGTCAGGGTGAGAGGAGCTCCATGCTCCCTCTGAAACACAACTGTACCTTCACCTAAAACATGGTACTTTCCATCATCACCCATATCGATCCGCATCTTCAGGTCCTTCTCCTCCAAGGTACTGAAAAGATTCTTGTCGCCGGTCATGTGGAATGAAGCTCCACTGTCTAGGTACCAAACACACCCCACCATCGATGAAACCATACATGCGATGAGGGTGAAATCCAATTCGAACTATGAGGCTAGTGCCTCACCATCTGATCCCTTCGAGGATCCTTTCTTGGATTTCTTCTGTGGACAATTTGTAGCATAATGGACCACCTCATGACAATGAAATCATCTTACTTTCGATTTGTCAATCTTCTTCCCACCATGGTAAGAACTGGATTTGGAATGGGACGCCTTCCCTTTCCATTTCCTTGCCTTACTCGCTAAGGCTAGATTTTCTTCATCATCTTGCTTTGATGAAGATCCATCTCTGGTGCTTCTTCTTATCTCCTCCTGCATCAAATCTGACCAAAGTCGTTCCCTCTGGTAGTTTCTCTCTTCCATTTACCGAGTCTTGGTAGCTATGCCAACTTTTAGGAAGACCGAGGAGAGAAAGACTCACCATGTCATCATCGACTGTCATGATCCCTACACTTCCAAGCTCATCCTTGCAGGTGGTGAGCTTGTTCTGATATGTAGAGATCGTGTCGCCCTTTTCACACTTGATTTTCTGAAGCTTGTCTTTCAGCACTAGCTTCCTCTGATCACTGATGTTCTAATATAGATCCTTCAATGTTTTCCACATTGAAAATGGTGTCTCCTTCCCATGGAGACACGAGACAATGTGGTCTTGAACTCCCTCTAGAAGAATCCTCCTCACTTTAGCCACACATTTCTTCCATTCCGCCAATTCTTGGGCATGAGCAGCTATTGGCTTGGGGACTTCTTGATCAATGAAGTCCTTCAAACCGTTGTCCTCTAATACCGCTTCCATGCGATCCTTCCAAGCTATATAATTCGAGCTACCATCAAGGGCATAATCGAGTCTCAAACCGTTGAACGCCATTGGTGAAATTTGAGATGTGATAAGAATTCTAATTCTATAATCAGGAACTTTAAACTTCAAACTTCTCCCTTCTTTGTATACTGTTCTTCGCTTTGATCACCTTTGCTTTGATACCATGTAGAATTTCCCACTGTAGATCACCTGATAATGCAATATACTAAAGAAAAATACTTGATCTACTTCTACAAACAAACTTGCAGAAGCTTAATCAATTTTGAGCAAGATCAAATAGAACACATATAACAGAGAATGAGAAATCAATCACACATGAACATAGAAGAATACTCTAGGGAAAGCCTTAACTAAAAACCTCGATCTTTGTATTATCATACAAGTGGAAATATGTTCGGATTACACAAAGCTTTAGCTCATAAGCTATCCAACTCTCAGTACAATCCCTCAATATTGCTCATAGACTGAATAGACACAACATATGCCTTCCTCTAGTCCTCCAAGCCTCCTATTTCCTTGCGCAGTTTCTCCTGGGTCCTATGGCTACCACCTGTGTGAATTGACCTCTCACACAACTCACCAAACTCAGAAGTAACTGCGCAATCTCCAAGGAATGAATTCTTTCTGCATGCAAGAGATATCCTCAATGGAATATTCCTGCAACTGATAGTACACTGTCCCATCATTTGATCTCAACTGGGTCTTTGACTGAACTGACATGCATGAGTTATTTATGAGAGAATATTCAGTTATCTGAAGTGTAGCGGTTACATGCAAGCATGCATGAACTAACTGAACTCACAATCAATTCCAAAAACTATTGGAACTAATCTAATTGGACTTAACTCAGTTAATTGAGCTAACTAATTACAACTCAAAGTACAACTCATCATGATCTCCTTAATCAAGGGATAACTTCCTCAATCAAAGGGGAAATGGTTGCATGTCTTCACATAGACTTCATGTTTGATTTTCTCCAACTAATTAACTCAAGATGAGTCAATTAATTATTTTTCAAACAACTGATAAGATCAAATTCGAATTTTAATTCTCAATTTTAGTTCTGGGACTAACTAAAATTGGAATGTATCCCAAAATGCTATTTATAGCAGTGCTATTTTTAGCATTTCTTGTTGCTATTTTCAACAGTTGTGGAGTCTTTTTCATTATGTGTCCAAGGTCATAGTGGTTATAATACCCAGTCAATTTGTTAAGAAGTAACTAGTGTGTATCATTTCCCCCACGTCATAAGAATATAGTCTTCCTATGAGTCAACACATGATTCATTTCTATTAGGTTTATTATCTAGCAAATTTCCTTTAAATAAAGTTCCACTAGTGTGTGTAGGAACTATATTATTTAATACATAATCAAGATTTGTCAATTCTATTAATGAGAGAGACCTAGCACTCCTCAACACTCATGGCACACCTTAACATGCTTTGGAACAATACACTAACATTCCTTGGCACCACGCATGTCTTGGAACATCCCTGTACCTGGAACACCTTTGTACCTAGAACACCTTTGTACCTAGAACATCTTGCCATGTATAGGATGCCAAAGCACATGTTGGCATGCCATCACATAGCATAGCACTCTCCTATCATGTGTTGGCATTCTGTGTAGTCCCTAGCATGCCCTGGAACTCCTTGGCATAATATTTCATTGAAAAAAATTAGTAATTGGCACACATTGGCACTTGGCATGTATTGGAACATATTATTAGTGTGCCTAGCATGCCCCTTTTGAAAAAGATAAAGTCTCAACTTATTAACCCTCTTATGTGTTCATTTCCTTTCATTTTAGCTTGGTTATTCCTTTTGTTGCCTTGAAACTCCTTGACGCATATTGGCATACTCTGGCACCCTGCACATCCTAGCATGTCTTAGCACCTGGAATGCCTTGGCACTATTTGGCACATGTTAGCACACCCCAAAACTACCTAGCACACTCTAGCACTTCTTGACATTCCCTAATATTCCCTAGCATTCCTTACCCGTTCTTAGCATACCTTGTCACTCCCTCCTTGGCATGACAACTAGCACTGATTGACACTCCCCAACACACCCTCATATTCATTCACTTCCATGCATTTTGACCTAGTGCTCCCTTGTGTTGTCCTAGTACTCCCTAACACTCCTTAGCATGCATTGGCACTCTCTAGCACACCTTAGCACTCATAAGTGAAGAATGAAACTTGTAACCAATGTTACGAGACTCGGAATAGACAATAAATCAGCGAGGCAAAAGATCTGAGAGTTTTAATCAGATTGGGAAAAATCGGAAAAAAATCGGGAAAAAATTAGTGAATTCAATAAATAAAAATATACACATATTGAATTAAAAAAAAAAAAAAACATTTTTCATTGGTATTCAGTAAAGCCATGTCCAAACAATTCATAATATCAATAGATGTCCAAAATATCATGAATGAATAATCATCTCATATATGTTATGAGTCCAAACATGATCCAAAGTTACTTTGAGTCATGACTCCTAACTAGTGACTACATAGAACTAGAAGCAACTACTTCTAAAAGTTTACAAACAACTGCATACTAATTAGAAAAAAATAGTAACTAAGAGTCTAAGTCTCTTGAGAGTGAGAACTAGAAGCGATTCCTCCCACTCGTCCACTTTCTTGACTCTCAAAGTTCTTCAAGTCATGTAGGCTTAAAAGAGGATCCTCCTTCTAATTGGACCCAATCTGCTGCATTTGTAGTTTGCAAATCTATCTCTTCAAGGTCTATTGGTGAATGACCCAAACCTATCATTATCATGAAACATTGAAATGTGAATTTAAGTTTGACTTTGAACTTTAAATTTTAAACTTTAAATTCCAAATCAGATTATGAAACCTTCAAATTCAAGCTCTCACCTAGTATTTTCTTGTTGCGAAGTTGTAGATTGTAATGGAAAAATACAAGGTCATTTAAGCACTTTTGTGTCAATCGGTTGCACTTCTTAGAATGTATTTTTTCAAACATGCTCCAGTTGCACTCACAACCTGAAGCACCGCATGCTTGGTTTAAGATTCGAATGGAAAATCTCTTCAAATTTGGTGTATCACTACAAAAGTTCTTCCACCAAAGACCTAGCAAGTGGAAAGGGTTCGTGAGTAGTGTTAGCTACCTATACCAATAGGTTTCATATTTCATGATTGGCTATGAAAGGTCCAAATATGCTCTGCTTTGATGATTCAAAGATCACATATTTGCAAGAAAACCCAAGCTGTGCTTTTAGCTTGGTAAGGACTTAATTTTGATGGATGGTCCAACAGTCTAATCTGGACCATGTCATGTTTTAAATTTTTCAGTTATAGAATAGAGAAAGGAGTCTGTCCAAACTGTTCAATCTTGGCAAACAAGTAGTTCAGGTAGAGAAGAAAAGGCTCCCAACAGCTTAATCTGGGACCTTGGAAGAAATAAGGGTAGAAGTAGATAGAAAAACAAAAGAAAAGCCAAAGAAAAGAAAAGGCAAGTAAGGGTCTGCAAGTCCAAGTGCACCCTCCAAGAAGAAATAAAAATGCTAGGCAAGTAGCTGGGTAAGTAGTTGGGGTTGCAGAAAGGTTATCTTTACCATTGCAGGTGTGTTAACTTTGTTTACCAAAGCAAAGTCAATCAATTGAGAAGGTGTTCTTCTTCATCAAGTTGCAGCAGGAAGCATGTCTAACCTCCCTCTTCCCCTTGTTCATTTCATTACTAACACTCCCTCATCAGTCAAGATTCATGGAAGAAGATTATGGTTTCATGGTGGTTCTTGTTCCTTCAAAAGCCACATTTCTTGTGTAAAAATCTTTTCATTTTGATCTACTCCCTAAGCTAAGTGTTTTTCAAATAAACTTAGCTTTGTCTCCCCTAATCCACTTCTTTCATCCATATTAACTTTAACTT
This sequence comes from Pinus tabuliformis, assembly GCA_031772625.1. Lineage (NCBI taxonomy): Eukaryota > Viridiplantae > Streptophyta > Pinopsida > Pinales > Pinaceae > Pinus > Pinus tabuliformis. The sequence continues at coordinate 1,012,893,841 of CM062805.1, read as the reverse complement.
TACTATATAAATCCCCTATATCACCTTTCCCCTACTAATATTAACACCATGGTGTATAAACCCCAAATTTTGTATAAATATCCCTCCCCTTGGCATTATAGCCATATGTTCTCTAAGAAGGAATCAAAATGACATCTGGTCACTTTGATGAACCTATACCTCATCTCTCCCCCTTGCTTCAAGTCATTCCACTCATTAAACCATCATTTGCAAAGAAAAACCCTATACAAACCCCTTTCTACCCATAACCCCTTTGAAATCATGAAAAAACCCAAAAAAACCCACTTCTGCCGCTTAACCAAAGTTAGCGCATGCATTTGATTTCTTCGAAATACATTGAAAACCTTATGAAAAACCCATATCCGAAGGTTTCCGCCGGGCGCTACTTCCAAAAACAAATATTAAATAAATACCCGCCCGCATCCATATCCAGCGATCATATCGCCCTCCCGTCAACCGTCGGATCGGACCCAAGTGATCCGACGGTCCTCATTAATATCGGAGCGGCCCCCACGACAGAGATTTAGCGCCCGAGAAAATGACGTTGCGTTACGTCAGTGCTTGGCCACGCGTCACCCGATCAGGGCTCTCGGAGCGGCCTCTGACAAAATCAGGGCCGTATCATAACCGCCCCGAGAAACCGTAACCGCTGGCGCTTAACCGTAACCGCGGGCACCTACCGCCCGGTTTGCTGGTCCCACGTCCTGCCCACGTCATCGCCGCCCTGCCATCGCATCAACACTTTTGTCCGCATCTGTGCCAACGTGCCTGCCACCGCATCACCCCGTGGACCAATAGTAGCTCGCCACCTCACCCGATGACGTCATGCTGACGTCATCCGAGCTTGACCCCACCCTATGACGTCATGCTGACGTCATCAGAGAAAAGGCGCCAAATTGCCAAAAAGTCCATATTATGGCCAAAAATTGCATTTTTCATACTTTCTGCTTATTTGCTACTGCTTCTTCTGCATGGTGTTTTACGTTCAAAACTGCGCCACCCCGCTGGAATCGACCTGAAGACCTCCAGAGCACCAATTCCACCCACATTCACGACCACTGCTCGCTGTTTGCCAGGTATTTCTCGTCGTTCATCCTCCATACGCCTAAATTGACTGTAAAATTACTCAGAAGGCCTAAACAACACTAAAACTCACAATCTCACCGGCAAAATCCCTCTGTAAAGCCTCTATTTCCAATTACAAGCTCGAAAACCACTAGCTGAGCCTTAATTTCCCGAGTTCTTATCAAAAACTGTAAATTGCTCGCGCAATCGTGAGACAGCTGGTTAACACATTAAAAACCTGCTACAAAGGACAGAGGGAGACCAGACATTTGGCCTTATTCATAATTCAAACAGTATTTCAATTGCTGTGTGCCCATTTCACCCTCTGGTCCCTGAAATTCACAATTTCATTGCAAGAAATCACCTCTGTACTGTTCTGCCTACTTTGGCCAGCTCACCAGCAAGACTGAAGCTTAATAGACTATGGAAACTCCAATTGCACTGAACATCAAGCCTCTCAATGCCCCTCATAGGGAGTTGGAATGGAAAGCCCTGGGAGATATGGATTATCAAATGTTAGACTGGTTTCCATTAGGCTCCAAATACAATATTCAGATGCTGAATGAGTTGAAAGCCCAACACCTTAGTGGAGCTGATATCCTAGGGATTTGGGATTCAAACTTGCCCATCTACAACCTCCCCCAGGTAAATCCTATGCCTGAATTGATCCACAGATGCCAAGAAAGCTATGATCCATGCCAAAGAGCTGTCCTTAGCCCCACAGGCTCAATTCTGTTTCATATCACCCCAGAAAGCATAAATGAGATGCTGCACTTCCACACTGCAAAGCCATTGACCCCCCTCCACATGCAGAACTTGATAAAGAAGGGGAATAAGTTGTCAAATGACCAAATCATCAAAATCAACCAGCTGTTTGTACAACCAGGCTCTGAAGCCATCAGAACTCCTCCTATTGGATATCATTACTTGAATGAATTGGGCAGAATGCTAGTGGATTTGATCAGCTATGTCCTAGGGTTCATAGGAATGGAGGAGGTGGATGAAATTATAATGGCAATGCTGTCTATTTTCTCTCCTGGAAAGCCTCCAGCTGTACATTATGATTATGCCACATACATTGCAGATAGGATCCATGACCAGCTGATGAATTTGAAAAGGGAGAGACTGTTCAGATATACTTCATACATATACCACCTATTCTTGTTTTATCAGCCAGCCAGCTTCTCTATTCCCCTGAAGCAAGTCAATGCCCAGGGGAATCCAAGGTCAGTTGTGTTTTGGACCTCTGTTTTTCATTGTGCCTCTGTATCACCATACACATACTCTGAGTTCATAGACTTATTCATTCATCCAGCCATGACAGTATTGGATGGTGTTCCTCCTCCAAGGTTAACTGATGACATGAGGAGAATTCTCCACCTGAACAAAACCTACAGCATTGGTAATTGGTACCTCTACCAAGACCACACAGTCATCAGAGTATATGGCTGTGAGTTGAAGCCTTATAAGCTGCCAAGGTATGTCCCTATGAGGCTTTTTGCCTTAGAATATTTCAGGCAATTTGGGAATGCCGACTACCTCCACTTCCAAAGTAAGAACAAGAAGGCACAGTTGAAGGTAAGGAGCCAGCTGGGCCCCTTCCTATATAACAGAAAAGAAGAGGGATGGAAAGAGGCAGATAGAATCCTAGAGGGCCTCAAACTGCAAACTAGTTTTGAGTGGATACCCTATGACCCCAATCACTTTGTCTCCCTCAGGAGGATAAGATACAAATTGGGTACCTATTCACATGTGAGGCAGCCTGAGATTGAGCAGTATGCCAATAGATTAAGCTGGGAAGAGGGTACCCTAGAAGAGGAAATTACTAGTGAGGAGCTGCTAGAGAGAGAGGCTAGAAATATTCAAAAGGAAGCTGACTTAGAAACTTGTGGACAGGTTCCCCTCTCATACAAAAGACAACTTGGAGCAGCTGCCTCATCCTCAACAACACATCATCAAGCTGCCATGAATCCTCCACAGACAGCCAACAAAGGCAAAGAAAAGCAGGTGGAACAGCCACCTCCTATGACCGAAGAGCAAATGGAAACCCTAGTGCAGCAACAAGAAGAAATGGAGCAGCAGGGAGAAGGGCAGCAGCAAGAGGAACAGCAACAACAACAAGAACAAAGGCAGGAACAACCTGTCCAGCAAAAGCAAACAGTGGAAGCCCCTAAATCCACTGAACAAACTGTGCCTCCAAGGCAAGAAACTTCAGCAGAGGCATCAATACTCCAAACTCCACAAAAGGAGGACACAAGCAGGAAAAGGGACAGAGAGACTCCCCTCACAACATCAGCAACTCATGGGGAGAAAAGACAAAGAATCAATCCCCTCTCAGAGGAAGAAATGCCAATAGGACAGTCCTTTGGTATGGTCCCACCCAGTAGGGAAGCATCAGCAAGTTCCTTTCAACAGGAACAGGATAGAGCAATGGGAGGAGAAGTGAGTTCCTCGAGGCAGCAAAGGGAAGGTGGACCCAGCATCAAACAACAGTTCATAGACATTAAGAGGAGAAATGAGCCCATCAAGAGACAGCTGTATAACCATCTGTTAAACATGGCTCCCACCAATCAGCAAAGACTCATGTCTGCATATGATGTGCAGGAAGGCAAAATGATCATGAGTCATTTGATGCCAACAGTAGTGCAGCCCCAAACTGCCTCTGACTACTTAAGGACTAACCTGGAAGTCCTTGCCAAGGATATCCACCCGATGGACAAAATAGAGCTGCATAAGCAAACGGGTGAGATGGTCTATGCCTCCCTGGCAGACCAAACATTGGACAACTACAGGCTACAAAATAGCCTTAACAATACAGCCTCTCAGCTAGAGTTGGAGAGAGCATCATCCCAGGCAAAGGACAATAGAATAAGGTCCTTAGAGGACATTATCATAGAGATGGGGCATGATCCCAAAAACATCAAGGGCATACAAGAAATACTAAAATTGAGGGATGCAGACATGGCAGCTTTGAGGAGAAAGATCAAACTGCCAGCCACAATCCACCCTCAAACAGATGAGGTGGCCCAGCAAAGACATGATCAAGAGGCCACAACCCTGTTGATGTCTCTGTACAAGGAGCTGATCCTAACTCAAGACAAACTGGGAGAATCAGAGGCTGCAAAAGCAGCACTACAGGCAGCATTGAAACAAAGAGGGGAAGGTCAAACCTCCCAGCCTCCTCCTGAAATAATCAACCTTGAGGAAGCTGCTCCAACTACTGCTCCTCCTCCTCAGCCAACAGAACCTACAGCACCAACTACATCAACAACTGCACCAACAACAGAGCAGACTCATAGTCTGGACATGCAGAAGCTCCAAAATGAAATTCAGGTCCTGGAAGCTCAAATGTTAGAGCTCAATTCAGCCAAAGAATCTTTGGCTAAAGTAAATGAGAGATATGATAAGAGCAAACAGAATGTAGCTGAAAAGGAACGAGAAATAAAAGCTCTAAAGAAGAGGATAACTGAGCTTGAGAAAGAGCTCACACTAGATAAGGTGACAGCAGAGCTCAAGGCAGTCCTTTGGGCCAATATTGGCCAGTCCATTACTAATCAATGGCAGTACATTGAGACCATAGATGAACAATCAGCTCTCATTGCAAAGGCAAATAGGGAAATACACAGAGCTAGAGCAAGCCTTGGCAACATGCCTGATGCTGCCAACAGAATGATCAACATTTTGAATAACAGGACAAGCTCTCAACTGGCCACCATGGGAATTGCTCACAGGACTGAGACAATCTCAATGGTTAAAAGGGTCCTGACACTAAGAAACCTGGTTGGAACATTGGAAAGGAGAACCCAAGATATGCAGACTGAAATCAACAAGTTCATGGACAGGTTTCAGGTATTGCAAAACAGAGGCCTCCCCAGCATACTAAGCAGTGTGGGAAGACTGCTTACCCTTGAAAATTATACTAAAAGGGTCAATGCCTATGCTGCAGGACAAATTGCAGGACAGCCCAGCACTTCAGCAGAATCAGGGCCAGCATCAGGGCAAACTTTATATAATAGGGTGGACAACCTATTTTTTATCATGAACGAGATCAATCATCTGTTTGATGTGCCTCCTAATTTTTATAAATATACAGAAGCAGATGAAACCATAGAGGCAATTGTCAAGCACCAATTGCCCACACAGGAAGTCTGGAACAAATTGACACAGATGATATTATCAAGCCAGAACCTGTAAATGTTAATTTTTGTCCAATTTATAAGTGATCATACACAGGCAGAATTTTGATAGATAAGCATACAGAGGAAAGATGAAAGGCTGAGCCAACTCAGCAGAGCCATTCGGTCACCACAGCAGCAAGCACAGTCACAGGTGGCAGGGCCGAGAAGATACAACGCAGCAAAAAGTAAGGACGCATTTTCCAGCATCAAAGCAAAGCGGTTCAACCGACTCAATGACCTCCAAAGGTCAAATTATGCTCTGTCAGACTTAAAGAGCATTTATGCTGCATTTAAAGTTGTAATAACTTCTTTTCTACTTTCTGTACGAAGTAATGAAAGATATTTTCTCTCTCAGATGACTCAATGCCTGAGATATTTTGTATAAACATTCCTATAAAGTCCCCTTCGCATGAGTTTGCAAGGGTTGTTGTTGATTTCTCCTGAAGAAGTTCTTATGCTGTAATCCTTTCAGAAGTTTAATAAAGAAAGTGATGGAATTTCTCGGATTTTGAGGTGTTGAATGCGTTCTGGTGTCTGTTGAAAACTGCTGGATCCCTGTGTATTACACAATACAATAAGTGCCTGTAACTCTCTATGTTATGTATTTTTGATTTGTTAAAATCCATATATGTTTCTAATTTTGAATATTTAGCAACAAGGAAAAAGGATAACTTTCAGGATTTATTCAATGAATACCCTGAGTTCAATCTGTGTTGTTAATGAATGTTTTCTTCAGCTGTAATCTTGATAAGTGTAATTCTTAATTGCTACACTTTCAGAATACATCTTTCACAGTAACCTTTGTCACAGGAATTCAAGTTTGCTCCTGTGCAACGTGTTTCACTTTCACCTCACCAGCTTAATAGAAAATTCTTAGTTGCTTTCTGTTGGCTGACATGCCTCACTATTCAAGTTAAATTTGTTTATTTGAGATACACAATAGGCCCTGCAGTTTGAACACCACCAATCCTGCATTTCAAAGCATTTCACAACTCCAGACTCCATTGCCCAATGATACTTTACTCTCTAAACACTACATCTTAAGACCTGAAAGAAATCCTTCAACCAAAACATAAACCAAAACCTGAGCATAATAGCTAGCCTAAAACACCATCATAACAGAGACAAATCATAAAGAGAGAGCCCTCTCTGATTACAGTTTGGCTAGAAGCTGTGATCCAAAGATTGGTTAGTGGTTACCCCGGCCGTATTCCCTTGGGAGTCATAGGGAACAACCTGGGTGTTAACAAGTAGACATACTAAATACTAAATAGTAAAAACTTAAAAAGACAACAAAATTTAATAAAATATTTAACATACACAATAGAGTTTGAACAAATTTAATGAACTGATAAAGCCTTCAAGCCTCAAAGGGTACTTGGCAACACCTTAAACCTTTCTCGTATAACATTGGTATAGGAAAATAATTTAGGTGGTGCTATATAATCCTATAGTTGGGAAAAGGAACGACTTTGAAATTCTGGATCAGGAAAGCACCTTTCCATGCATGTCATAAGTCCTCTGTGAACCTCCCCATACTCATTAAATTTTCTCTTATCATAAAAATACTATGGGTTTAAGAAGTACCTAGCATCATGTAAGGGGGAATGCAGTTTCCTATCCCAATGTGCATTAATAATGTCCCAAAGAGGCATATACTTTGCCTCCTCATCCCCATATCTTCTTTTGATGGCCTCCTTTGTGAGATCCATCGCCTCATAAATGTAACCCATAGCGGGTTTGTCACCATCAACCATCCTGAAAGTTCAAGCTTTCAAATTTAAATTAATATGAAACATTGAAAATAAAAAGAAGCTTGAAATGAAATTTAAAACATGAAAAAGTTAAAAGACTTGAAGTACCTGAGAACTCTAACAAGGGACTCCATCACAACAATAATCTCTTCGGCATCTTTCCAAAAACCGTCATTAAACACAAGTGCAACAACTTCAATGCCTTCAAGGGTGATCTTGGATTTTTTAGATGCCATCCACTTAGGTCCTAAGGACATCCTCTTCAGATTTATCTTTTACTCAACCACAAATTGTAAATATATGAAATTTGTTGCAAATCTAGTCACTACAGGTTGAACAATTTCTTTACCTTTAGTGTATTTTCTCATGGTGTTTAGGACAATAATGTGGTTGTATAGGTATTGGGTTATGGATTTTTCCTTCTCCACAACCTCATGTATCTAATGAAGCTTACCAATTTCCTCAAGCATTAAATCTATACAATGGGCAACACAATAGGTCCAAAAAATAGTGGGGTGCCTAATCTCAAAAATTCTACCAGCAGCCATATAATTAGCTGCATTTTCGGTGACAATCTGTACAACATGTTCTTCTCCCACTTATTGAACGACTTCCTCCATCATTTCACAAATAAGTTGTGCAGTCTTAACCTTGTCTGAGGCATCCACTGATTTGAGAAACATTGTACCTACTCGACAAGATACAAGGAGATCCATTAAAGTTCTATTCCTTTGATTTGTCCATCCATCACTCATGATTGTGCACCCTGTTTCTACCCATGATGAATGAAACTCAGATAGCACAAGCATGGCATCTTCAACACTTTCTAATAGAAAATTTGACCTAATGCCCTCTAATGAAGGAGCTTTGAACCCTGGACCTGCAACATCAACTACATCAATCATAGCTTGCCAATAAGGACTTATGGCACAGTGGAAATGTATGTCAGAATAGTACAAAAAGTTAGCAATGGCCTTCCTTGCCTGACTATGGATTTTTTTTCCAACCAGTGGTATCCAAGGTAGGTTGGGAACCGGGTTTTGTGTGGGGAGAAAAAAAGGTGTTTAAGTTTCCACCTCCAATGTTGAATGCAGGAGGATTCATCTGGCCTTGAGTTTGACTTGGACTTGGAGGCATGTGTGGGAAACTTGGGAACTGCATTGAGGATTCAACAAAGGGAGATGACAATGGGGTAGTGGAAGAAAATTTGTCAACTCCAGGAGTTCCTATTTCTTTTTTTTGCTTTTCTTTCTTTGCATTATGTTGACTCAACATATCAATGGCCAAGGTTGCTTGGTGTTTGACATTTTTGTCAATGTTTTTGCAGAGACCTATATCATGGTCGGGTATTTGTGCAAAGTGGTACTTGAATCTATAAATGCCTCCATTACATTTCGCTTTGAAAAATTTACAAAGGATCTTAGGGTCTCCAAGAATCTTTTCATAATAACTCCAAGCAAAGTCCTTCTCCGTCGACATTGTTGTTGTTTTGGACTTGTGTTTAAATTGCGGCTTATATTTAGATTTGGAGTTGTGCCTTATATTTAATTTGGCTCCTGTAAAATACAATAAAAAGTTAAAATTAAAAATTCCATATATAACTTCGCAAAAAATAGGGTTGGTTTTAAAGGATATGAGGTTTTGTTAAGGATCAAAGAGGAGTCTGTCCAGCAACACAAGCACATTTCGACCTAATATATCATTATGACCTTGAAACACAATTAGGTATATATGAGGAAATGCTACCTAAAAGAAATATTATCAACATATATTGCATTGTAATCTTGAATTCGCAAGTTCGTTTATCATAAGACAATTGAACCAATACATCAATAATAGATTCTGGAAGAACAAAAATACCCAAAGTTGTGAATGCATGGTTAAAGCCTTTGAAGTCGGCAAGACATTGACCAAGGAAGGAATGCTTGATGACTTGGTCGATGGTTGGTATGAAACCATTTTTTAGTGCATTTTAAAAATCTATTTAAGCCCCATTTATAGGGTTGAAAAGTCATAACCAAAGGAATGCGCCAAACATTCGATTGCTGAACAGTGAAACTTGAAACTTGCCATTGAAAACGACATTGAAACTTAAATATAGTAATATACCTATTATTTAAGCCAAGTGCCATTGTACCTCAATTGTTGAATAGTGAAGCGACTAAGCCTAAAGGTAACACACGTTGAAGGTGATGCACGATTGCCCGAGGGTCGATGTGGAGTATGGATAGAGCACACATTGGCGACTGCCCGATATGGAGTCTGGATTTAGGCTTATCTTGCCGGTTCCCTGATATTGAGTCTGGACTGTGTAATAATGAGTAGTGAAGGTATTGAAGTATGAGTTTTGGGCCCGAGAAATGAGAAGTAAATTTTGGAACGACTAACGTTTAGTTTTTAGCAATGCAACATACCTAAACTTGAAAAACTCGTGCTTGTCGAGTTAATGCTGAAAATCGATTAAATTGGAATCAATTGCAAGAATCTTCTTTAATTGGCAAGTCTCAAGTCAAACTTGTTTGACCATGAGTTAAACTTGGTCAATGTGAGTTAGACTCGCAAATATTTAGATCAGATTGTCTAGAGAGCGAGCAGATTCCAACTCGTGATTAGTCGTGATTGATCGATGAGTCCTGTTTCACTGCTTCTAACTGAAATCTGAACTGAAAATAGGATATCTTACAATTGAAACTAATTGTGAATTTTCTAAACTGAAATTGGCCCATCGACATCATTTTTATTTGCGGCTAGGTGTGTCAATGGAAGAGATTCATTTTAAATCAGGTTCATGGAGAAAATATTTTACAGAAGATGTTTCTTTTATGTCGAGGAAGACATAGTAATATTTTTTATGAAATTTGAATAACAATAGTATCTACTCTGTATCTCCCGTATCTCATTATTTTTATCTCCTGTAACTCATACAGAAAATGGGGTAATAGTGGACATGTAACATCAAGCTCCACTCCTTTTAAACCAAAGTTCTGCATGCAAACATTTGTGTCACTTGCGCCACAAAACCTTCGCTATAGACTAGTGTGGAGTTAACACCTACCTCTACATGGCAAAAGCTACACATACCTTTTGACTTGTTTTTTTCACCTTTTGTCCGTTCTTTGTTTGGAGTCTGGGATGAAAATCTCCACATACTTTTTTTCCATACCTCTATGTGTGTGTAACTTTGCACATTTTCTTTGCTTCAACCAATATCAAAAGCATTTGTGAGCTTCATTCAAGGCATGAATACATGCTTCAATCATGGAAATTAGCAAAGTTTCTAAAGATAAAAATAACGATGGAGTTATCCTTTTCCATTTCAAATATGTTAGGATTCTATTGAGAGTTTTTTAGAGATAATTATTAACTGGCCCTCTACTTTTCCCTTTTCCTTAATATAAACTACATCTTTCTAATCAAGATATTTACATCAAATACTGGATCAAAGGGCCAAGGAATTTTCATAAATGCTTCCTTGTCCAGCAGAAGAATAAATGGTCAACCTGTTAGCTTGGCTCCAATTTCTTGGGAATTAATAATTGTTTTGAAAAATGACTACTCTTGTTTGAATCTAGAACTATTTTTAAGCTCTGAAAATGGACATTCCTCCAAATTGATCTTGGAAAGGTCCTTATTAAAGGCTTCTCTCTATCTCCTCCACTAGAATGAATGGCTTGTATGTTGAAAAGTATAGCAGAGCTCCCTTCTAAAAGGCTTGATCATCCCATTGTCACCAAGAGCTCCTCCTTTCCCCAAAATGGACCCAAAACAACATTGAGTACTTAATTATGATCCAACCTGAGAAATTTTGATTGACATTGCAACTTAAGAGCTATTAAATTTAAAGTGCGCTAATATGATTCGTCATTCTTTCATTGAATAAGTACATTGTTTTTGAATTTGTCATTTGTGCTTGTAGTATGTGGTACTGACTTTGCTTCACTTGAAAGGGTTTTTATTCTTGGACTATGAAAATGCTAGTAAGATTTAGGCCCTTTGTAGTATTTGTACCTCATGATCATTTTTGCAAGATGTATGTCCTATGTGGAAAGAAACAAGCATTTAGTTATTACCTCCTAAACTAAAGCATTGTTTCTTGTATTAGGTGCCATGTAACGTCCTCTACAAATTGAGGACAAATAGGACGTAATATCCTATCCATCCTCGTAGACTATAGTCCTCCATAAAGGGGAAAAAACCCCAAAATACCCATTGTTGGGCAATTTTTTGGGAAACTGGGCTTAAAAAACCCAAATTTGGGGTTTGGAGTAAGGTTTACTCAATCACTTAAGAATATGAAACCTCTCTACAAAATCTATAAATAAAGAAGGATTGAATTCATTTTGGATCACCAAGTGTGGATTAATTCATTTGTTCTTGAGCATTAGGTCTGATAGTTTTTGACCCCTTCTATCTCTTGTCAATTTCGGTGGTGAAATATTCCACCCTAGTTGACATTACCTTATTATCTCATTGTTTGAGCACAAGGGTCTCTGGCTGGTCAGCGAATTCTGTTGGATATTGGTCTCTTGTATTTTTCTGGGCACAAGATTTCTGTTAAAGGTGAATGAATTTGGAGGATAGTGCATGATATCTTAGTTCTGTTTGGCATACACCTCTCTTGAAGGAAGCAACAAAGTTTCTAAGTCCTTAATATCTTCTTTTGGGCAAATCAATTACCATAGGCAATGGATTCGTTTTTGGCACCTGGAGTAGCGAAACTCTTTGCTTTATTTAGTTTTTTCATGCATAGTTAAAAGGAGCACTTCCCTAGTTATTAATTCTCAGCCTTAGCTAAGGAAGCATGTTTGCATATCTCATATCATATTCATTAGCGACAAAATTTAATTGTCTTATCTATCCATGCAAGGAAGGTGCATTAGGATTAGAAGTTAAGAAAGTTGAGACATTGTTGTACATGTTTCCAAATTCATTGTACCTTCTAGACTAAAGGAAAAGTGAATAGTAGTGTTTGAAATTTTTAGTTATTTCTTGTTTCAAAGAGTAATAAATAGTGATGTGATTTGAGTTTCAAATCTGTGTACTTGTTGTTACTTTCTTCAGTGGCATGTGCTTCCCTGTTCAGAACAAGGGGTTTTTCTGCAGTATCTAGCCTCCAAAGCTTCTTCAACAAACTAAATATCAAATCATGCCCGCATACTCCAAATCATCTAAGGCATCACCCTAGAGAAGTTCCAAAGTAGACCAATGAGCTTTGACATGCCAACTCCAACCCTATGTTACTATACAAGTTTTGACATCACTACTACAAAAAATATTCTGAAGTGTTGCATCCTACACCAATTCCTAAGATGGATGCCCAAAGGGGTTCTAGAACGAGGCTCAACCTTCATTACCACATTTAAGACTTTTCAAAGGGATCGGTCCCTTTAAACCATACCAATTTTTAGACTTTCACAATTTGGCCATGTTCTTATCAATTTATATTTTGTATTGAAATGTTAGTCCTATTTTACATGTTTATTAAATTTAGGAACAATTATCGGTCAGCTCTAGCAAAATGTCAACAAATTTGTGGGTTAGGTTGGCATTTCTCCAAATACTATCACACATGTATATATAATCACACATTTTCCTTTTTAGATCTTGATTGGTTGAACCAAAATGTTCGATGCCTGTGTAATTTTGTCCCATACCTCCACATAAGCACTCATAGATAACAATATTCTTAATTCTTCATCTGTGTGCACAATAGGGTCCCTTTTGGTTGCTATTTTTGATGGAGCAACCTCTGACAGTACACCTTTTACCACAAAGATGTTGTTGTTGGATAGAAATCTCCAGTGGAGTCTGACACCAGACATATAAATGGCTATTGTATATCACAATAATAAGCATTAACATATGAATATGTGCAGATCCTAAACTATGTGCATTCAATCCATTACTTTTTCTTTCATGGCAGATTTCGTTCTGCATAGTAGATGTGTTGTGACACTTGAGTGTGTTTGCATAAAAAATTCTAATGCCAAACCCAAATTCTCATGTGTAATGGAAATTCAACATATGCCTTGTTCACCTAAGAACTCTTGTAACTCATCTTAGGGTACTCATGTACAATCTCACTCATCCCACTTAACAAGTTACCAAGACAAGGCTCATCACATCCAACCTTGGTCTAAAACAATTAAGCAACACAATTTACATCTTGACATGCCATAGCACCTGACATGTCTTAGAATGCCTTGGCTATGTGGCAGGCATTAACATCCCCTACATTCCTTGGCATGCTTTGACACTCCCTAGCACACCGTGGCACTTCCTGACATGCCTTGGTAGTTTAGCATACCTTGGCATTACCTAACATTTAACCTTGTCACTCCCTCCTTAACACACCTAGAACTCATTGAAACTCCCTCTCACACACTCTTATTCGTTAATTTCCATGCATTTTCAACTAGTGCTTCCTTATGTTTCCTTGACACCACCTAACACTCCCTAGCTCACCCTAGCACCTGACACATCTTAGCCTACTGCCTTAACACTCTAGCATTCCTTGGCACTACATAGTATACCTTTTCACTCTCTTCTTAGCACACCTAGACATCACTGACACTCTTGGTCACAAACTCTTATTCATTCATTTCCATGCATTTTTACCTAGCTCTCCCTTGTGTTTCCCTAGCACTCCTTATCATTCCTTGACATGTGTTGTTACACCCTAGCACCTATGACATCTTGGCATGTTGCCCTAGCCTCTAGCATGCCTTAACATTGCTTAGCATACCTTGTCAATTTGTCCTTAGCACACCTAGAACTCACTGAAACTTCTAATCACAAACTCTTATTTGTTCATTTCCATTCATTTTGACATAGTTCTCCCTTTTGTTTCCCTAGCACTCCCACCTAACACTTCCTTAAACGCGTTGGCACATCTTAGCCGCATGTTTCCCTAGAACACTAGCATTCCTTAGCATTTCCAAGCATGCCTTGTAACTCCTCCTTAATACACTTGGAACTCACTAACACTCCATGCCACAAACTCTTATTCCTTCATTTCCATGCATTATGACCTAGTGCTCCCTTATGTTTCCCTAACACTCCCTAACACTCCTTGGCACACATTGGCACACCATAGCACTTGTCACATCTTAGTAGGATTTCCTAGCACTCTATCGTCTATTGGAACTGCTTATCATACGTTGTTACTCCCTCCTTAGCAAACCGATAACTTGTTAACACTCCCTATTACACACACACATTCATTCATTTACATGTAATTGAAACGAGTCCTCCCTTGTGTTTCCTTGGCAATCCCTAGTATGTGTTGGCGCCACATCCTAGAACCTAGCACACATTGGCATGCCTTAGCACTTGGCATGTCTTGCCATGCCTAACATTCCTTGGAACTTTATAACATGTGTTAGCACTTCCTGAAATTCCTTGCACACCTTGGCACTCCCTAGTTTTCATGCCCTCATAGATAACCTTACTTTTTTTGTGACTTGGGAACCCAACCAAGTCATTGAAAAAATAGTGTTGTGCCTAGACCAAAGTCTCCCTTTGTCTCAAACTGATTTTTCCATCCTCTTATCACAATCGTAGGATTTCCTCCTATAAGTCCTAATATGAAATTCTCCTAACACACTTCGTCCATGGGACACCTAGAATCACTGACACTCCTTGGCATAATCTCTTATTCATTCATTTCCATGCACTTTGACCTAGTTCTCCCTTATGATTCCCTGACACTCCCAAACACTCCTTGACATGCATTAACACTACCTGGCATATGTCATCACTCCTTTTCATTCCTTGGCATGCCATGGCACTCCTTAATTATCATTCCCTCATAACTACCCTTATTTTCTTTTAGACTTAAGAACCCAACCAAGTCATGCCTCGACTACAACAACTTTACCAATTTACATTTACTACAACTAGACTATGCCTTGTTCACTTAATGGACTATAAATCATCTTAGGCTTCTCATTTGCAATATTAACTCATCCCACTTAACAAGTTACCAAGTCAAGGCTCACATCCAATAGTGCCCATAAAACAACTAAGCAACATAGTTTACATCTTCACATGCCATAACATTTGGCATGCATAACAATCCATTGGCACTACATGGCACACATTATCATCCCCTGCATTCCTTGGCATGATTTTCCACTCCCTAACAGACCCTACCACTCCCTAACATGCCCTGACACTCTAGCATGCCTTGGCACTGCCTATCATATACCCTTGTCACTCCCTTCTTAACAGAATTGGAACTTGCTGGCACTCCCTATCACACACTCTTATCTATTCATTTCCATGCAATTTGAACTAGTTCTCCCTTGTGTTCTCATGGCACTCCCTGACACACATTGGCACACCCTAGGACTTGGCACATATTGGCATGTCGCCCTAGCACTATAGCATTCCTTGGAACTACCTAGCATACCTTGTCACTCCCTCCTTAGCACACCTAGAATTCGCTAACAACCCATGTCACACACACTTATTCATTCATTTCCATGCATTTGAAACTAGTGCTCCCTTGTTTTCCCTTGACACTCCTTAACTCACCCTCGCATGCATTGGCACACCTTAACACCTAGCACATATTGTCATGTTTCCCTAGCCTCTAGAATGCCTTGGGACTGCCTAGCATACCTTGTCACTCCCTCCTTAGCACACCCTGAAATCGCTGACACTTCTTGTCACAAACTCTTAATTGTTCATTTGCATGCATTATTTTCACCTAGTGCTCCCTTGTGTTTCCCTAATGCTCCCTAACACTTCCTAGCACTATTTGGCACACCTTGGCACCTAGAACATATTGGTTTCATGTCGCTTTGGCATGCTATAATGACTTAGCGCTGCTTAGCATACCATGTCACTCCCCTCTTACCACACCTGGAAATCATTAACACTCCATATCACACGCTCTTATTCATTCATTTCCATGCTTATTGACCTAGTGCTCCCTTTGTTGGAAATAATACTAAGAGGGGGGTGAATCAATATTATCAGATTAATAATTTTATTTCCCAGACAGATTTATATACGCTACTTCAGTGAAGTGAACTAGCGTGTATATGCGACTGTGCTTAAAGAAACCAACGTATATGCAGAGAACTTGTGATTTAGACAATTTGTCATGTGTTGAGCTTAAACCAGTATATCAAAGATTTATTAGACAGTGCGGTAAAAGCATAATAAAGCATCACACATAGACAACACACATGAACACCAAGATTTAAGGTGGAAACCCAATGTGGGTAAAAACCACCTGCTGCTGTCGTCTCTGTCTTCTTTTAATATAAGAAAAATCTGTTTACAATCTTGTACTGGTGCTAATCCGGATCTTGGGGGGAGGCCTTTAAGATCTATAAGATTGAAATGGATCTTGGGGGGAGGCGCCCAAGATTTGAAAAATTGAAATGCCATAAGAAAAAGAGGAGAATGCCCAATAAACAACCACATATATTTTTTTTGTATTAAAACAGAGAATAACTGTAAAGGCTACATTGTGGCAGACAATCTGTCCTTTTACAAAATGTGACTTGTTACTTATAGTCTTTTTTAGTTACAATACCACGGGTCAATTCCATGGGTGAATGAATACCATGGGTGGATGTCAGAATACCATGGGTCAATTCCATGGTTGAACGAATACCATGGGTGGATGTCATAATGCCATGGGCGAATACCATGGGTGAATGAATACCATGGGTGGATGTTACTTACAATACCATCGGTGGATGCCACTTACAATACCATGGGTGGATGAATACCATGGGTTGATGCCATTTTTTCATTAGGATCATTCCTCTCTCCTTAAGAAGCAATGGTCCCCATTGCATGAAGTTCCCTCCTGCGAAGCCTTTGTTGAATATGAAGAGCCACTGAAGAGAAGGGTTTTATGTGGTTAACCCATAACCATGATGAATGAAGATCCAAGGATAGAGATGCCTTCTAATGCTTGTGACCAACTGTGATACTGACAGTGTGTGGCCTAGAAAATGGACTTCGATGAAGTGTGAGTTTGTCGATGACCCATAACCATGACAAACAAAGATCTGAGGATAGAGATACCCTATAATTCTTATGCTCAACTATGGACTAGCAAATGGACTTCGATGACAAGGATTTTATGCGGCCTAGCAAATGGACTTTGATGACAAGGATTTTATGCGGTTTACCCATAACTATGATGTTGGTTGTTGATGAAGTAGCAGGTGCCTACATAGCCTGGGGTTGGAGGGCACGTCTCCAACTAACCCAAGCTGAATGTTGCTATGCTGAAACTGATGAATGTGAAGCAAGTGCCTACTAAAGTGGGGTGGGAGGGCATGTCTCCAACATGAACCCGCTCCGAATGTTGCTCCAGAATTAAAATGGACATAACTCGATCAGTATAACTCATAATATTTATTATAACCTATTTTTGGAAGCAGAAGGACCATTTTACATCTTCCCATGTGTTGGAAATCCTTATCTGGACACTCTAGAATCTCTGATTCGCGCTGCAATTTTTCCGTCGTCACAAAAGTTCTGAAAAATAGTTGATTTTAAATCAGCGATATCTCCCACATCCGAACTCCGATTCGACCCATTATTTTTTTGAAATTGAGTGATTTTTCAAGAGGAGCTCATATCTACAATCCTTTTTCTGAAATTCTGCACAAAAAATTCAAAAAATGATAGGAGAGTCGCCATCCACCAAATGTCATCAGAAAACAATTCTACAACATAGTTGATTTTAAATCCGCGATATCTCCCTCTTCCAGACTCTGATTTGGCCGATTGTTTTCTTGAATTTTGGTATTTTTTTGCAAGGAATCTAGATCTATTGTTTGTTTTTGTAAATATTCTACCAAATGTTTCAGATCTGATCTGCAAACTCGCCTCCCAAAAAAATATTCCTGCAAAAAAATGAAAAAAGATTTTTTTTCCTGTTTGACCCAAGAAAGTGCTTTGTGGAGGTAGTAGCGCGTGCCTGATTTTTTGAATATTGCTGCAAAAATTTGAAACTGAAATATGCATGAAACCTTCACTCCCATGGAATTGTAACCTACTATGATACCACTGATCCGGATCCTGGGGGGAGGCCCTCAAGATCTAAAAGATTGAAATGGATCTTGGGGGGGAGGCGCTCAAGATCTGAAAAATTGAAATGCCATAAGAAAAAGAGGAGAATGCCCAATAAACAACCGCAAAGATTTTTTTTTATTAAAACAAAGAATAACTGTAAAGGTTACATTGTGGCGGACAATCAATCCTTTTACAAAATGTGACTTGTTACTTATAGTCTTTTTTCAGTTACAATACCACGGTCAATTCCATGAGTGAATGAATACCATGGGTGGATGTTAGAATACCACGGGTCAATTTCATGGGTGGATGTCACAATTCCATGGGTGAATACCATGGGTGGATGTTACTTACAATACGATGGGTGGATGAATAACATGGTTTGATGAATACCATGGGTTGATGCCATTTTTGCATTCGAATCAGGTGCAGACTCATACCAGTGCGCAGGCTTCTACCTGCAGCACATTACAGCCTTCTCTCGTTCTCCAACTTCTATTGGAAGGGAGCTACAACCCCCTAGCTCTTGTACTAGCCTATATGTTTACTAGTATGTTGGTGCCAGCCTACAGAAAACTCCACTCTTCCACCAGGGACCACGTTTCATGAATTTTCAGACTAGATACTCCTAGATCACACCACCACAAACTGAAAGCCATGTTTCATTAAATTTTCACACTAGACCCATCAAAGCTTTTAAACTTAAACTGTATCAACCAATATTCAATTGATCTGAACAATCAGATCACTGACACCAGAACACTGTGTTGAACCCAGAACCCTGCATCATCATTTAGAAACAACTGTGACCTCAAAAATCATGCATTAGAGTGTATACACTACTTAGCTAAACCCAACCTGCGTGTATATGCTACTTCTGTGAATTAAACCTGCGTATACCTTCAAAACTACTAACAACATAAAATTTTGAATCATGCCTGTACCAACCATCAATATATTGAATATGTACAGAGCTTTACACAGGCAGGGACAAATATCACTTCTTCTCACTTGTACAATCAATCAATCAAATGCCATCCTCCTTATGTATTTAGTTTTACATTCAGATCTAAGAAGTCTTCGTTGGCAGACATCAGTGAACAACAAAATTTGATCAGATAGTTCAGTCATATCTGATAGAGAAGCTTTTCTTTTGTATACGCTACTTGAAAGAACCGAACCTGCGTGTATACACTCTTTGGCCGAGACGAACCTCCTTACAAATCTGCAAATATTGACTTAGAACTTTGCTGCAATTCCAGACTTCAAACAAACCCAGAACTTGATAGATAATGAGTAAAATAGGCGCAAAACATCAGATCTAGTCTCAACCAATATCAGATTATTCAGGAATGAGTTATTTCATGTCTCATGATCCTGATCCAACATTGAACTCAAGGTGCACCTAAATATTTCAGATCTAGTCCCAAACATAACCCTGCAACATGAAATATACTTGAGATTGAAGTATTCCTTAGAATCTTATTACTTGCACCTCTTGGCCTAATGATCTTCTCCTCCTTATATACTCTTAGGCCTTTCTCAATACCATGGACCAAAACCACTTAGGACCAATACCTTGGACGAAATACCTCAGACCAAATACGTAATACCTTGGACCAAATAACTCAGGCCAAAAAACTTGGTTTTCCAACATGTACGTGCTTTTCCTCCTATGAAAGTGCGTGTATATGTTATACACTCCTTTTGTTCTGTTAACCCGCGTGTATACTCTTCTTGGGCAAAGTGAACCAGTGTATACCTCTTTTTCTTCATTTTTGGAGTCTGATCTGTAATACTTTGCTTTTAACCTGCTGCACTATTGTAACAACCCAAAATAAACATGTAATTAATCAACTAGTTAACATCAAGTTCAAACTATGAGTAGCACTTACTTGTGGTTGAAGTTTGCTTACTGCAACAAGGTTTTTGGGACGACTCTCCACCCAACCGTAGGCTCAATTGCACAAGGACTTGCTACAACTGGCCACCCCCGAGCCCTCAATCAACGTACTACTGCCAGTGACTCCTCTGTCTTAGAACACTATTCTCCCAAGAGAATGGATGATAGAATCTTGGAATGATGGAATGCCTCTCATCTTCCTCACCATCTATTAAATAGAGCAAACATTGGAAGGGGAACCACATGCACACACTCCATGTGTCTACATGCAACTTTATTGCTTTCTTGTTTTATTTCTTTTTGATAACTTTACTGATTTTTTTTTACTGTTTTCTTGTTTTATTTCTATTTATATTTATTTAGAGCTTTAGTATGGTTATTTATTATTTTTTACTATCTTTATTTTTATTATTTTTTTATTCATTGTTTATTATTTATTTTCTTGTATATATATATATTTAATATTATTATTTGTTATTTATTATTAAGGGATTTATTATTATTTATTATTATTATTATTTATTATTTTTATCATTTATTATTTATTATTAAGGGACATTACAACTGTGAACTGTCATCTGAGTGAGTTGCCATCAAGGACAACACCTGTATCATAATGCCAACAATCTCCCCCTTTGGACTTGATGGCAACAACAACACCAAGACACTCTCCCCCTTTGACATCAAGGGCAAAGGGCGGACCAATATGTTCTCTCCCTTTGACATACATTATGTTGTCCATGCTCCCCCTGAGTACATGTTGAATTCTCTAATTGAGCTCCCCTTTGTACATGCTGAGATGCACTGAAACCATCCATGCTCCCCCTGAGCACATGTAGAGTCTGCAAAAATATTCTCCAAAAGAATAACATGACTCTATAACTCAACTATGTGCGTATGACCTTCCTATCATCAAAGACTCATACATACATCCATCTCATGCAAAGTGGGGATACAAATTACATCATTTGTCCAAGAGGACTCATTCAAATGTATCACACCCTAGACTTTTACATGAATTAAGAAACAAATGGTATAATTATCTGAAGCCATATCTGGACTTAGCAACCATAATGCCAACAAATCTGAATGTACGTGATGGCTAATGCTCCCCCTGAACTTGTGCTACCTGTGCATTGTTAACAAGTCAATGATCAAGGCATCTTTGTCAGTAAGATAAAAATTAATGAACAAAACATATCAATAGACAATAATCATCAACATCAGTCAGAGCACCCATATCAGAACCTGCACCACTGATTTTTTGGTCTGAAAAAAATACACGCTTCTTGACCCACAGAAACCTGCATGTGTACACGACTATACTTCAAGAAACACGCGTATAATAACCTTTCTCTGAAAAATTTGGATTTAACAGCAGGATGATGTAGCAACTACTCCCAGCTTTTGTCTGAGATATTCAAATGTTTCTCTGGGTAGTGGTTTAGTGAATATATCAGCAACCAGTTCTTTGGAGGGAACATACTCCAATTTGACCTTTTGTTCAAGCACTTGTTCATGTAGAAAATGGTACTTGATGGGTATGTGCTTGGTCTTGGAGTGCATGACTGGATTCTTTGAAATACTGATGGCACTTGTATTATCACATAGAATGGAGATAGGTGGAGTACATGTGATCTAAATGTCTTTCAAAGTTTTCATCATCCAAAGTAGTTGTGTGCAACAAGATGCAGCAACCACATATGCTTCTTCAGCTATAGATAAAGCAATTGAACTTTGTTTCTTGCTTAACCAAGACACTAACCTGGAACTCATATAGAATGCACCACCACTAGTGCTTTTTCTGTCATCAACACTTCCTGCCCAATCTGCATCTGTATATGCATGAAGAGTAAGATATGTGTCTCTAGGATACCATAAACCAAAGTCCTAAGTTCCTTGAAGAGATTTTCAAATTCTTTTGACTGCCTGAAGGTGTGATTCCTATGGATTTGCTTTGAATCTTCGAACTATTCCTACTGCATGCATGATGTCAGGTCAGGTACTTGTTAGATAAAGCATACTGCCAATCATGGATCTGTAAGTTGGTTGACGTACTGCCGCTGGTTCATTATTTGAGCTGAGACTACATCTTGTTACCATTGGGGCACATACATGTTTAGAATCTTCCATTCTGTACCTTTCAAGATCTGTTTGAGATATTTAGTTTTTGACAAAAAAAATACCATCTTTAGTTTGTTGAACTTATAGACCAAGAAAATAGGTAAGTTCACCAAGCAAGGACATTTCAAATTCTTGCTGCATTACTGAAGCAAAATTCTGACTCATGGATTACTCATTACGACCAAAAATGATATCATCATCATAAGCAATAATAATTAGCAATTTATCAGTTTCAATCTTTGTATATAGATTGCTATCTGCAGAACCTTTTGTAAAACCTTGTTGGTGTAGATATTTGTCAAGGCGGTAATACCAGGCCCTTGGAGCCTGTTTCAGACCATAGAGAGCCTTTTTGAGTCTGCATACAAGTTTTGCATCATTTCCAAGAATGAATCCTTCTGGCTATTCAATATAAACTTCTTCTTCTAAATCTCCAAGGAAGGTTGATTTTACATCCATTTGGTATACTTTGAATTTATGAAAGTTAGAAAGAGAAAGAAACATCCTTATGGCTTCAAGTCTGGCAACAGGTGCAAAGGTTTCTTCAAAATCTATACCTTCTTGTTCAGCATACCCTTTACAAACAAGTCTGGCCTTATTTCTAATGACTTCTCCATTTTCATTCAGCTTGTTTTTGAATATCCATTTAGTTCCTATAACATTTTTATCATGAGGTCTAGGAACTAATTCCCAAGTATCATTCTTTTCATTCTGCTCAAGTTCTTCATCCATGGCCTTGAACTAACATACATATTTGCATGCTTCATTCACATTTTGAGGTTCAGTGGAGGATAGTGATGCTAGATAGCTTGAGGTCCCTGTAATAGTTCTTCTTTTCTGTACACCTGCCTCTTTTTCCCCTAAAATATGAGATTTTGGATGATTTTTCTGAACATACGTGGATATTCTTTTCTTCTACCATTATCTCTTCTTCCGGTGCTTCATTGCTTTCTTATTCAATATCATTTTGATTTGATGTGGGAAAATAATCCCCATCTTCTTCATTGTCATAATCTTCTGTTGATTTTATCTGTTTTGGATTTTTGCATGCTTCATCAACTACAACATCAATGCTTTCAACAATTTTTCCAAGTTTTTTATTATAACATTTATATCCTTTACTTCTGGAAGAATACCTTCATCTGCTTTGGGTTCAAACTTACCAAGTTTTAATCAGTCCTTTTGATAAATCATTTGCTTCCAAAAACTTTAAAGTATTTTACAGTAGGAGTCTTGCCATACCAAAGTTCATGTGGAGTTTGAGTGCTATTTACTCAAACATTTTCTTTGTTGAGAATAGTTACGACAGTGAATGCAACTTCACCCCAGAAGGTTGCAAGAGTTCTAGATTCATCTAGCATAGCTCGAGCCATTTGTTGAACTTTTTTGTTCATTCTTTCTACCACACCATTTTGCTGAGGAGTCCTTGCAGTGGAGAATTGACTTTTTATTCCATGTTGTTCACAAAAGTCAAAGAATTCATCCGATGTAATTCCCCTCCTCGATTAGATCTGAGGCATTTGATTTTTCGATCTGATTCATTTTCAACCAAAGCTTTGAAGGCTTGGAACTTTTCAAATGCTTCATCTTTATGTTTTAGAAGACCTATCCAACAAATTCTGGAAAAATCATCAATGAACAAAATAAAGTATTCTTCTCCACGAGGTGACTTTTTCCTTGATGGTCCACATAAATCAGTGTGGACAAGTTCAAGAGGCTTACTAGTTGACCCTTCTTTTTCCAAGAAGTGGACTTTGGTTTGCTTACCGATTTGACATGGTTTGCATATTGTATTTTCTGGGATGCTGATATCTGGAAGATCATGAACAACCTTGAGTCTGTATGCTTTTCTTATTTGAGAAAAGCTTAGATGTCCCAATCTTCTATGCCACAACCAATTTTCATCATTTTTGCTTAGATAGCACTGTTGTTGTCCTCCCTTGAGTTTGTATAAGTTGTTTGTAGTTCTTGTACCTTTGATCACGGTCTCTCCTGTATCAAGCTCACGAACAACACATCCGTTTGATCGAAACACCACTTCATTTCCTTGATCACACATTTGACTGACACTCAACAGGTTATGCTTTAACCGTCTACATACATAACCAACTTTAACCTTTTCTTTCAAGAAAACAAAGCCTTTACCTTTTATGACAGTAGGAGTGCCATTTCCAAATGAGACATTCTCTTCCTTTTCTAAGGCATTATATGAGTGAAGTTTTTCTTTGTCACCTGCCATGTGTTTTGAGCATCCATTGTCGATGTAGCACTGATTTTCTTGTCCTTCTACATACAAGGCTATACCACATCTTTCTGTTTGAGATTATTTCCTTCTCCATATCTTGGGATTTAATGGAGTTTTCTCCTTTTGAGATGTTTGCCGAAATTTGCTCCTGCATTTAGATTCTTCATGACCAAAGTTGTTATAGATTGAGCATTCTATTTCATTTTCAAGAGGAGAAAAGTTATTATAGGAACTTCTCTTGATCCCTGTTACATTCCTTTGATTTCGTGCTTCTCTAGTCATGATGGTTTTGTAAGCAATGCATTAAGCAACTTTATGCCCAAAATTATGACATGAAAAAAATTGCCCATTAAAGAAGCTCCTGCGACTATCGAATTTATTAACTTAGTGATTGTAGGTTCTATTGATATTCATCTTTGGAGCAAATTGAGTATGATTTGACTGAGGTTGGTTGTGGCTTCTATTCATCCTTGGAGTAAATTGAGTATGATTTACATGGTGATCTGCTTTATGCCTTTGCTGACGATTGTCATACTGTTCACTATTCTTTACTGCATCAAGATAGCTTTTGGTGGAGGTTGACGGCTTTTGTGATTGAGATGCTTCTTTAGTATATCCAAGACCTATCTTTATCAAAGGAGAACGTTGAAATTTGATAATTTCATTGAAAGTTTCTGATCCTTTAGCAAATCTAAGATTAAGAGATTTCGTTTTCTCAAGATCCTTTCTTCGACCCACAATTTCACATTCTAGTTTTTCATTGTGTTTTTCCTTTTCAGCAAGTTGGTATGTCAAGGTATCTATAATCATATTCTTTTCTTCCAAACAGATTTTGAGCTTAGATATTTCTTCATGAAGGTCTTCCTCTTCTAACGCATCCCAAAGATTATCATCGTCATCAGCCATGAGAAGCCTATAATCATCACTATTAGATAAACCATCACTATCCTTTTCTAAACTATTCCAAAAATCATTGCTATCATAAGCCATGAGAAGTCTGTAATCTTGTCCAGTTTCATCTTCATCACTATTAGATAAACCATCGCTATCTTCATGCGTATAGTAACTCCTTTTATTCACAACTTGTTTTCTATTGCCTTTTGCATATTCCTTTCCTTTTTCATATTTATCTTTATGAGGACATCTGGCAGCATAATGACCGACTCTGCCATAAGCAAAGCATTTGAAGGGTAGCTTACCTCTAAACCTTCCAGAACCCCGTTGAAGCTTCTTGACAAAGTTTACCTCATCTTCTTCTTCTAAAATATGTCCTGATTCATTGTGTTCTTCCTTTCCTTTTGCTGAAGCTTTAAATGCGGCTTCTCTCATATCTGATGGTCCTCCTTTTCTCATCTCGAAGGTAGTTAAGATTCCGTGACGCTGTGTCATAGTGATATTCTGCAGATCCTGTTTTTCTTCTATGGCAGACACTTTGGATTCAAATTTAGCAGACAGGGATCTCAAAACTTTCTCAACTAAGGTAACTTACTTTATTTCTTCACCCAGATTCTTCATACAATTAACAACCTCATCTATACGTAAGAAGTAACTAGCTATACTTTCATCACTATGCATTTTAAGAGTTTCATACTTAATTCTGAGAGTTTGAAGCTTAGCACGTTTTACCTGAGAGTCTCCTTTGTAGCTCAGAACGATTTTGTCCCATATTGTTGTGGGGAAAAATGCCTATGCAGGACGATCCTATCCACCTAAGGTGTGACAGAGCCTTAGAAACAAACAGATACAGCTATTATGGTTTCTTCCTTTATGAAATGTGAA
Organism: Pinus tabuliformis; assembly: GCA_031772625.1. Taxonomy (NCBI): domain Eukaryota; kingdom Viridiplantae; phylum Streptophyta; class Pinopsida; order Pinales; family Pinaceae; genus Pinus; species Pinus tabuliformis. The sequence goes on along the minus strand of CM062805.1, from coordinate 1,012,867,744 downwards.
AGAGGGGAGATCGATAGACTTACAGTTGTCTTCCATTTGTCCCTCGATCTAGATCCTCTTTTCTTTGGGTGTTCACAGCTACTTGCCTCCTCGCTTGCTCAAGAGAACAGCTACTTGATTCCCACGAGATCACAAGAGAACAACTACCTGTGACAAGAGAATAGCTACTTGCGACAAGAGAAGAACACAACACAAAGGCAAATATACATATTCATAAATGATTCAGGATTAGAAGTAAATCAAATACACTAATGCAATCATACAAAATACACTAGCATATAGGAAAGAACCAAGATAGCTTTATTGATAAGTAACAGGGTTCAGGAAGAGATACAACCCAGAGGGCTCCAATCCAGCATCTCCTTCCTAGCAGAATGGAATTCCTTCTTCAGCTCCCTTCAAAGCATTAAGCACCCAATGATCCAATCTCAAACCAACAACAATTCTTTGCAATAACAAAATTCCAGCCTCTAGATCTCATGGAGGAGAGATCTATATATAGTTATTTTGGAGAGAGGATGAGTCAGCTTGAGATCTGACTAGTGTCCTCTCCCTCTCTCAGTTCTTGAGTCCACTTGGAGGTTCTTGCTTCCACTTGGAGATTTGGAACCTCTTACTCATCACCAGTCGAATTCCCTGAGGCAAGTGTCATTTTGGAAGCTTCCTGGGCATTGACACATTGAGGAATGAGCCTGCCACTTGTCCAAACTCGCTCAGCGCAGGTAGCCTTTGTTGGAGTTGACATTCAACGCAGGTAGACAGTGGAGCAGTTGACATTCAGCGCAGATGCTCAGTGGAGCAGTTGACATGATCCTGAATTGACTTGTTTTTGAGTGGTTTCAGGTGGAGAACTTCTGTGAATTGCTGTGGTTTGCTAGCCTTGTTCCTCTAGGGGTAGGAACAACATGTTTAGGGACTTTGGATCCCTTAGATTATTGACATTTCATGCTCAGTGCTACAAGGCACAAAAATGTCTATAACACATATTTCTTTGGTTGATTTGAGCTGCATGACTTTGACAAACTCTGATTGTGATAGACTTCCCAATAAAGTATTGAAAGCTTTGGCATTGGTTTCATATTGCTTTTTACCTACTGCATCTGTAGGAATTGCTGTTGGAAATGTATATCCTCCTTCCACAATTTCCCAGACATCCGTTCCAAGTGATTGTAGATAGGCTGTGGTTCTTATTTCCCAATAAACAAAGTTGCTCCCATCGAATATTGGCAGTCTGTGGATCCCATGCTTTCTTGATCAAGATTCTTTCTTGATTAATCATGTTGATGGATCTCCCTTCAAGCGATCAAGATTCTTCTCAAGGACCTGCTCTAATACCAACTGATGGAAATAATACTAAGAGGGGGGTGAATCAATATTATCAAATTAATAATTTTATTTCCAAAACAGATTTATATACGCTACTTCAGTGAAGTGAACTAGTGTGTATACGCGATTGCGCTTAAAGAAACCAACGTATATGCAGAGAACTTGTGATTTAGACAATTTGTCACATGTTGAGCTTAAACCAGTATATCAGAGATTTATTAGACAATGCAGTAAAAGTAGAATAAAGCGTCACACATAGACAACACACATGAACACCAAGATTTAAGGTGGAAACCCAATGTGGGTAAAAACCACCTGCTGCTGTCGTCTCTGTCTTCTTTTAATAATAAGAAAAATATGTTTACAATCTTGTACTGGTGCAGAATCATACTAGTACGTAGGCTTCTACCTGTAGAAGGTTACAACCTTCTCTCGTTCTCTAGCTTCTACTGGAATGGAGCTACAACCCCCTAGCTCTTGTACTAGCCAATATGTTTACTAGTATGTAGGTTCCAGCCTATAGAAAACTCCACTCTTCCACCAGGGACCACGTTTCATGAATTTTCAGACTGGATACTCCTGGATCACACCACCACAAAATGAAGGCCACGTTTCATCAAATTTTCACACTAGACCCATCAAAGCTTTTAAACTTAAACTGTATCAACCAATATTCAATTGATCTGAACAATCAGATCATTGACACTAGAACATTGTGCTGAACCCAAAACCCTACATCATCATTTAGAAACAGTTGTAACCTAAAAAATCATGCATTAGAGTGTACGCTACTTAGCTAAACCCAACCTGCGTGTATACGCTACTTCTGTGAATTAAACCTACATATACCTTCAAAACTACTGACAACATAAACTTTTGAATCAAGTATGTACCAACCATCAATATATTGAATATCTACAGAGCTTTACACAAGCAGGGACAAAGATGACTGCTTCTCACTTGTACAATCAATCAATCAAATGCCATCCTCCTTATGTATTCAGTTTCACATTCAGATCTAAGAAGATTTCATTGGCAGACAACAGTAAACCAACAGAATTTGATCAGATAGCTCAGTCATACATGATAAATAAGCTTTTATTTTGTATACGCTACTTGAAAGAACCAAACCTGCGTGTATACGCTCTTTGCCGAGACGAACCTCCGTACAAATCTGCAAATATTGACTTAGAACTTTGCTACAATTCCAGACTTCAGACAAACCTAGATCTTGATAGATAATGAGTGAAATAGGCGCAAAACATCAGATCTAGTCTCAACCAATATCAGATCATTCAAGAATGAGTTATTTCATGTCTCATGATCCTGATCCAACATTGAGCTCAAGGTGCACATAAATATTTCAGATCTAGTCCCAAACATAACCTTGCAACATAAAATATACTTCAGATTGAATTATTCCTTAGAATCTTATTGCTTGCACCTCTTGGCCTAATGATCTCCTCCTCCTTATATACTCTTAGGCCTTTCTCAATACCATGGACCAAAACCACTTAGGACCAATACCTTGGACCAAATACCTTGGACCAAATACCTCGGACCAAATACCTAATACCTTGGATGAAAATACCTTGGACCAAATACCTCGGACCAAAAAGTTGGTTTTCCAACATGTACATGCTTTTCCTCCTATTAAAGTGCATGTATATGTTATACGCTCCTTTTGTTCTATTAACCCGCGTGTATACGCTTCTTGGGCAAAGTGAACCAGCGTATACCTCTCTTTCTTCATTTTTGGAGTCTGATTTATAATCCTTTGCTGTTAACCTGCTGCATTGTAAACTGTCATTTGAGTGAGTTGCCATCAAGTACAACACTTGTATCTTAATGCCAACAATCTCCCCCTTTGGACTTGATGGCAACAACAACACCAAGACACTCTCCCCCTTTGACATCAAGGGCAAAGGGCGGACCAAGATGTTCTCTCCCTTTGACATACATTATGCTGTCCATGCTCCCCCTGAGTACATGCTGAATTCTTTGATTGAGCTCCCCTTTGTACATGCTGATATGCACTTAAACCGTCCATGCTCCCCCTAAGCACATGCAGAGTTTGCAAAAATATTCTCCAAAAGAAACACGACTCTATAACTCAACTATGTCCATATGGCCTTCCTATCACCAAAGACTCATACATACATCCATCTCATGCAAAGTGGGGATACAAATGACGTCATTTGTCCAAAAGGACTCATTCAAATGTATCACACCCTAGAATTTTACATGACTTAAGCAACAAATGGTATAATTATCTGAAGCCATAGCTGGACTCAGTAACCATAATGCCAACGATGCTGAATGTATGTGAAGGCTAATGCTCCCCCTGAACTTGTGCTATCTGTGCATTGTTAACAAGTCAATGATTAAGGCATCTTTGTCAGTCAGATAAAAATTAATCAAAAAATCATATCGATAGATAGTAATCATCAACATCAGTCAGAGCACCCATATCAGAGCTTGCACCACTGTTTTTTTGGTCTAAAAAACGTACACACTCATTGACCCACAGAAACCTGCGTGTGTACATGAATATACTTCATGAAACACGCATATAACAATCTTTCTCTGAAAAAGTTGGATTTAACAGCAGGATGATGCAACAACTGCTCCCAACTTTTGTTTGATATATTCAAATGTTTCTCTGGGTAGTGTTTTAGTGAATATATCAGCTCAACCTATTCTTTGGAGGGAACATACTCCAATTTGACTTTTTGTTCAAGCACTTGTTCATGTAGAAAATGGTACTTGATGGGTATGTGCTTGGTCTTGGAGTGCATGACTGGATTCTTTGAAATTCTGATGGAACTTGTATTATCACATAGAATGGAGATAGGTGGAGTACATGTGATCTGAATGTCTTGCAAATTTTGCATCATCCAAAGTAGTTGTGTGTAGCAAGATGCAGCAGCCACATATTCTGCTTCAGCTGTAGATAAAGAAATTGAACTTTGTTTCTTGCTGAACCAAGACACTAACCTGGAACCCATATAGAATGCACCACCACTAGTGATTTTTCTATCATCAACACTTCCTGCCCAATCTGCATCTGTATATGCATGAAGAGTAAGATCTATGTCTCTAGGATACCATAAACCAAAGTCCCGAGTTCCTTGAAGATATTTGAAAATTATTTTGACTGCCTGAAGGTGTGATTCCTTTGGATTTTCTTGGAATCTTCCAACTATTCCTACTGCATGCATGATGTCAGGTCGGGTACCTGTTAGATAAAGCAGACTGCCAATCATGGATCTGTAAGTTGGTTGATGTACTGTTGTTGATTCATCATTTGAGCTGAGACTACATCCTGTTACCATTGGGGCACATATAGGTTTAGAATATTTCATTCCTTACCTTTTCAAGATCTGTTTGAGAGGGGGGTGAATCAGTATTATCAGATTAATAATTTTATTTCCCAAACAGATTTATATACGCTACTTCAGTGAAGTGAACTAGCGTGTATACACTACTGTGCTTAAAGAAACTAGCGTATATGCAAAGAACTTGTGATTTAGACAATTTGTCAGGTGTTGAGCTTAAACCAGTATATCAGAGATTTATTAGACAGTGCAGTAAAATCATAATAAAGCATCACACATAGACAACACACATGAACACCAAGATTTAAGGTGGAAACACAATGTTGGTAAAAACCACCTGCTGCTGTCGTCTCTGTCTTCTTTTAATAATAAGAAAAATATGTTTACAATCTTGTACTGTTGTAGACTCATACCAGTACACATGCTTATACCTGAAGAAGGTTACAACCTTCTCTCGTTCTCCAGCTTCTACTGGAAGGGAGCTACAACCCCCTAGCTCTTGTACTAGCCAATATGTTTACTAGTATGTAGGTGCCAGCCTATAGAAAAATCCAGTCTTCCACTAGGGACCACGTTTCATGAATTTTCTGATTAGATACTCCTGGATCACACCACCACAAACTGAAGGCCACATTTCATCAAATTTTCACACTGGACTCATCAAAGCTTTTAAACTTGAACTGTATCAACCAATATTCAATTGATCTGAACAATCAGATCACTGACACCAGAACACTGTGCTGAACCCATAACCCTGCATCATCATTCAGAAACAGCTGTAACCTCAAAAATAATGCATTAGAGTGTACACTACTTAGCTGAACCCAACCTGCATGTATACGTTACTTCTGTGAATTAAACCTGCGTATACCTTCAAAACTACTGACAACATAAAATTTTGAATCAAGTCTGTACCAACCATCAATATACTGAATATCTACAGAGCTTTACATAGGTAGGGACAGAGATCACTTCTTCTCACTTGTACAATCAATCAATCAAATGCCATCCTCATGTATTCAATTTTACATTTAGATCTAAGAAGACTTCGTTGACAGATAGTAGTAAACCAACAAAATTTGATTAGATAGTTCAGTCAGATCTGATAAAGAAGCTTTTCTTTTGTATACGCTACTTGAAAGAACCGAACCTACGTGTATATGCTCTTTGGACGAGACGAACCTGCGTATAGATCTGCAAATATTGACTTAGAACTTTGCTGCAATTCCAGACTTCAGAGAAACCCAGATCTTGATAAATATTGAGTAAAACAGGCACAAAACATTAGTTCTAGTCTCAACCAATATCAGATCATTCAAGAATGAGTCATTTCATGTCTCATGATCCTGATCCAATATTGAACTCAATGTGCACATGAATATTTCAGATCTAGTCCCAAACATAACCCTACAACATAAAATATACTTTAGATTGAAGTATTCCTTAGAATCTTATTGCTTGCACCTCTTGGTCTAATGATCTTCTCCTCCTTATATACTCTTAGGCCTTTCTCAATACCATGGACCAAAACCACTTAGGACCAATACCTTGGACCAAATACCTCGGAACAAATACCTAATACCTTGGATCAAAATATCTTGGACCAAATAGCTCAGACCAAAAACTTGGTTTTCCAACATGTATGCACTTTTCCTTCTATGAAAGTGTGTGAATACATTATACGCTCCTTTTGTTCTGTTAACTTGTTTTTTCACTTTGCTTGTTATCATCAATTGGATCCTTAGTTAATATAGATCTATGTTGGTTCTTACTAATATTTGTATTATATAATTTTCACATCTTTAAATACAAAAGTATTCTCATTTTTAATTTTATTAAAACTTTAATTTAATTTATTTGAGAATAATTTTAGTAGTCGTGAGGATAGAGGGTTTATATATATCTCAAAACTAATTACAACCCTTTTCCTATTAGTTGCAAATAAAAAATGTTATAAAATTAAATTAAATTAAAATATTTTTATTGTGAAATAAGTTATGGTTTTTGGGCATGTGGTATTGATAAGGCATGATATTGGCCCATGGTATTGTAACAAAGCCTATTTACAAGTTAATAATATCCATGGTAAAGTGGGGGTGAATATGGATGGTTAAGAATCTTTTCATATTGTTATAAAATATTTAGATTGTGAAATAAGATATGATTTTTTGGCATGTGGTATTGATAAGCCATGGTATTAGCCCATGCTGTTGTAACAAAGCCTATTCACAAGTTCATGATATCAATGACAAAGAGGGGGTGAATATCCATGACTAAGAATCCTATCATATTCTTATAAAATATTTTGATTTTGAAATAAGTTATGTTTTTTTGGGCATGTGATATTGATAAGCCATGGTATTGGCCCATGGTATCGTAACAAAGAATATCCATGACTAAGAATCCTATCATATTCTTATAAAATATTTTGATTTTGAAATAAGTTATGTTTTTTGGGCATGTGATATTGATAAGCCATGGTATTGTAACAAAGTCTATTTCCAAGTTAATAATATCCATGGTAAAGTGACAATGAATATCCATGGTTAAGAATATTTCATATTGTTATAAAATATTTTGATTGTGAAATAAGTAATGTTTTTAGAGCATGTGGTATTGATAAGCCACAGTATTGGCCCATGGTATTATAACAAAATCATTTTTTTACAAGTTAATAATATCCACTGTAAAGTGGGGGGTGAATATCCATGGTTAAGAATGTTGTCATATTGTTATAAAATATTTTGTTTGTGAAATAAGTTATGGTTTTTGGGCTTGAGGTATTGATAAGCCATGGTATTGTAACAAAACCTATTTACAAGTTAATAAAAAAATCAAAATATAACAAATTGAATTTTATTATTTTTATTATTAATTGAGCCAACATTTAGATTTTTGCACTCATACCCATACTTTTGACTTTTATTATTCTTATTGCTATTATTCTTTAACTAAGCCCATATTTAGAATTGTTTACATACTTACATTACACCTACACATCTACTCTATACTCTATAAATATTGTATTTATTGTTTTTAAGAGAGGGAAATTTTAACATTTTTGAAAAAATTCAGCCTTAATTTTGATGTAACAAAGCCCTCCTAATTCCAATCTTCATTTACTTTCTAAAACAAGTAGTATATTTTCACTTTTCATAGGGCTGAGGGAAAACTAGTAGATATTTTCACTTTTCACAGGGCGGGAGGGAAAACGAGATTGAAGAGAGTTGTGAATTAAATTTTTACTTTTCATAAGGTGGAGGGAGGGAAAACTAGTAGGATATTTTCACTTTTCACAGGGCCAGAGGGAAAACAAGATTGAAGAGAGTTGTGAATTAAGGTTTTACCAATAGTAGATTGATATCGAACCCCACCATTAGATCTTCAATCTATTAATGGAGCCTAGGTATGTTTCATTTCTAACCTCGTTGCATTCACACCCCACTTTTAGTCTTCTTCCACACAAGGAGGAGTACACACCTCATATCTCTGGTTCAAAATTCACTATTTTTTTCATCCTTGCTTTTAAGTTTACGAGTAGCATATTTTCACTTTTCACAGGGCAGGAGGGAAAATGAGATTGAAGAGAGTTGTGAATTAAGGTTTTACTAGTAGAAGACTAATATCAAACCCCACCATTGGATCTTGAATCCATTAATGGTGCCCAAGTATGTTTCATTTCTAACATCGCTACATTTCCACCCCACTTTTAGCCTTCTTCCACACAAGGAGGACTAGTTCAAGATTCACTATTTTTTTCATCCTTTCTTTTAAGTTTAAGAGTAGCATATTTTCACTTTTCACAGGGAGGGAGGGAAAACGAGATTGAAGAGTGTTGTGAATTAAGGTTTTACCAGTAGCAGACTGATATCGAACCCCACCATTGGATCTTCAATCCATTATGGTGCCTAGGTATGTTTCATTTCTAACATCACTGCATTTACACCCCACTTTTAGTCTTCTTCCACACAGGGAGGAGTACAAATACCCCACCATTGGATCTTCAATCCATTATGGCACCTAGGTATGTTTCATTTCTAACCTCACTGCATTTCCACCCCACTTTTAGTCTTCTTCCACACAGGGAGGAGTAAAAACACCCCAGATCCCCCACCATTGGATCTTCAATCCATTAATGGCGCCCATGTATGTTTCATTTCTAACCTCGCTGCATTTACACCCCACTTTTAGTCTTCTTCCACACAGGGAGGAGTACACACACCTCAGATCTCTGGTTCAAAATTCACTATTTTTTTCATCCTTTCTTTTAAGTTTACGAGTAGCATATTTTCACTTTTCACAGGGTGGGAGGGAAAATGAGATTGAAGAGAGTTGTGAGTTAAGGTTTTACCTCTTCAATCCATTAATGGCACCCAGGTATGTTTCATTTCTAACCTCGCTGCATTTCCACCCCACTTTTAGTCTTCTTCCACACAAGGAGGACTGGTTCAAAATTCGCTATTTTTTTCATCCTTTCTTTTAAGTTTAAGAGTAGCATATTTTCACTTTTCACAGGGCAGGAGGGAAAATGAGGGAACATCGGTAAAAGCATATGTATTTTTCCTTCTTTTATGGTTTGTCTCTATAGAGTTGATTTTACTGGGCATACATTGTATGCATCTCAAAATTTCTCTTTAGGAAATCCTATTTTTATTCTTTCCAAGAAAAACTCTCTGGAGAATCCCAATGGATGTTTCCCCACATTCATGGATGGCATCACTGGTAAACCCATTGGCGTTGACTAGTGCACCTCACCCAAGGGATTTCAAATAGGGAACCTGCCAACACAAACTAGCCAAATACCCAGTAACATTAATGACATTCGGTTGGGCTAACCCCTTGGGCTCAATAAATCATAATCAACTACAGTATTTTCCATATTAACATATTGATCCTATTTAACATTTTGTTAGAGTAACCATAAAAATCCAAGCCTGGTCCTATTTTTATTTTGGTTCTTAATTCCTTCTTTGGTGTGGTGACAACTTTATATGACTGTATAAATGTTTATTTTTGTCAAAGTATATGTTGAAAAGTAGATGATCTCTTACATTCTACCTTGTCAGTTTCATTAGTTGTAACCAAAGAACTGTGTCAGGCATGTATACAAGGATTCTTGTATCACTATTTATAAACTGAACATTGTCCTTAAACAGGCAAAGTAGATCCTTAATGCTACATGTTTGTATCTCACAGAACTTCCAATCCTAATAAGTGAGGTGAAATTTAAGTGTTTCCAGAATACAAATCTCAGGTCTTGTGAATTTACTCATATATGGTCCTGGAAAAGCGAAGTGAAATTTTATTATTTCCAAATCTTAAGTTCTGTGAATTCACTCATATTTGGTGCTGGAATCTTTTGAGCAAACAAGAAGAATTTCTCTTAGTTGCATTCAAATTTTCCAAAAATAATACTAAATTTCTCCCTGACTAAAATTCTCCTTGAAATGGATTTGGGATTGAAAATTTTGTAAATATTTTTAGAGAAACAAACCAAAATACTTTTTCCATATTAGAGTTTTATAACACTAGGTACTAAAACAATCTTCTATTTTCTGCTACAAATGTTTAATAGTCTTCCCAGAAACTGATCAGAAAATTAGGTGGATGCGCTGGACGGGCTAAATAATTTTTAATGAATAATCACTTAACATAAATGATATATTAGGTTGCATAAATATATAACTTAGAAGCATGAAATGAAGAATAAATCTCAATGTGATTGACATATTCTTAATTGAGTTGAATGAGGCCAAGAATAACTTTGACTAGAGGGTGTTGAAAATGGCATAATTTTGTTCTGGTTGGATAGATTTAGAACTAAAAATCAACAATTTTCTTGCTTGCATAACTTGGGAAGATTTTTGTATCTCAAGTCTCAACCTTATTGAATAATATGATTTATGCCTTGCAATGTTGAAATATGTTGTGATACCACTTGATAGTAACCTAAACACTTTGGATGAAAATTTAGTTGTGAATTTTACTTGCAAAAGATATAAGTGAAAATATAGATTAATTGTCCCTTATGTAGAATTTACTTGAATGAATAAATCTGAAACTAATTGTTGCATGAAGACAAAAAATATCTCTACCAATTTGTAGTGGAATAGAATAGAAATAAAACACAGTGACACTATAGCAAAAAAAAAAACAAAATTTTCTAGGGAACCCAACTGGGAAAACCCTGTGCTAGCTGTAGAAATTTAAAATACTATTCATATTAGAATTTGAGACACCTTATTCAAGACCAGGTTCATCGATGCTTATTGCTTTCCATATTCATTTTCATAAGCATTAGGGTTGTTGTCTATCAAATTAGAGTAGCTAGAAAGTGTCTCTTTGATTTCAGAAAGCAGATAAGGATCAACTTCATCCAAGAATCCCCTAGAAGGCTCATCAATAGCAAGAAGAAAGGTCTTTTTTTAATTTTATTTCATCACATGCATCCATAATAATCACTGATTTTTCTTCATTTATTTCACAATCATTTTCAATGTTAGATGAAAAAGGTAATTTAGTATGATATAATCCTTAGGTAACCAACCTCAAACATATTGTTGGTTAATTTATGTTGTTTGAAGTTTATTGAGTTTGAGTTTTATCATGAAACTACTATAAGTGTACTAGAATGGGTGAGTTGATTATCTTGATGTTATGGTTTGATCTAGTCCTTGAAAGGAACTTATAGTTGATGGTCAAAATTTCACATTCCTTTCATTTTTTTTTTTTTTTTTTTTTATCTTCACATATAACAAATATCTTTATGTTATAGCCTCTAGCTAGATATATACAGTAACTGCCACTCAGAAGTTGGATGCCATCATTTTGGAGCTTGATCTTACTCAACTTACCTTTGTTTGAGTTGAAAATGTCATTAGATCTCATTAGATCATATATTGCAGAGCATGAATCCAATTTACCTTTGTTTCAGTTAAAAATATAATTAGATCTTGCTATATCATCTTTTGTAGAGAATGAATCCAATTTCTGAGAGTCAATTTTCTTGAGGTATAAAAAAGCTACTTTAATTCATTAAACTTACTTTTCATATTCTATTTGCTGATTGTGATTCTGCATGCCACATCTGCATTGAAAAGGGGCATATTTAATGAAGTGTGGAAGGAGAGGGAAGTTTCAGTTATGTCCTTTCAAACTTTCTAAGGTATGTAATAAAATTTTAATTTTTTTTTCCATAGAATGTTGTGCTTTAACTTTTTCTTTTGATAATGGATTATTTATGTGATCTCCCCTCTCTTACACACAACCAGAGTCCAGACATACATGGTTTTTTGGGATATGTGGAAAATTGACAGATTTACGCTAACCATTTATCTAGAAATTTACACTGTAGAAGATCAAGCATTTACAGTTGAATATTTCCTTGCCATTAAATTAGAGTTGAAGAGTCGGAATCCTATTTTTCAGGCATATTCCTCACTTTTAAATCAATTTATTGCTGACTTTGTATAGACCTACCATGGGAGGGAAAAGAGTGATCACTACCATTGCTTAATCTTTTTGCAGACCAAGTAAAGATTCCCAACGTGTATAAATTAGCGGCTCCTTGGAGAATCCCAAGGGTGGCACTATTGTAGCAACAAGAAATTCATTTATTTTGAGTTCTTCATTAGTGCATTGATAGTATATTGTTTATTCCATACAATACCTCAACAGTGTATGATCAAATTACAGTTAAGTCTGTCATAATATTTTGACTTAGCCTCTTTTAGAAGGAAACTAGAGTGCGTGTCAAGCTTGCACATCACAATTGTATCATGCAAAGTTTACCTAGGACAAGTTTTGTGGATCTAAGCAGCAAGATACCTGTTGGAATTCAAGAGGCAACAATACTACAAAGTGGGAAAGAGGTTTCACAGTTAACCTGGATTTCACATTATGGTTGGAGTCGGTTTGTTGGAAAGATGCTGGATACCCCAACTTCCTTTTTATGTCTGAGTGCAAGATTGAATCCTTCGAGATATTCCTCGCTAAATTGGCATTATGTGATGGGTTTTCTCAGAAGTGCTGCACACCTATAAACTCTACTACAGTTGTTCTTGAGTCTTCAGAGGTGGTTAGCTTTTCAAAGCAAACACGTACAAGAAGAGGAGACATAATATGCCTGGCTAATTTGAAGTTAGCTACCTATGAAGAGGGTGTTCCCATTCATAAATATGACGACTTGCTCTACTTATTTCTAGTGAACAACTTTGGGAATTGCCATGAATCATGAGACAATTCCAACCCCATAAATATAAATTTCTTATTTAAATCTATACCCAATAGATTAGAATCTACACAAGGAGAACTCCTGTTATGCTCTTAACCTGCAAAGCAATACCCAAACATAGAATTTGCGACGAAAAGATACCGAGAACACAGAATATGCGAAGAACCCAGAACACAGAATAGCAATGATTTTATTATTCAGAGAGAAATGTTCACAGGCCTCTTCGAGGGGCAACCTCCAATAGAGCAGAGCTCGATTACAAAACAAGACACGATGCTCCTCGCAGGGAGTCTCTATCCTTTATATATGATTCATACATGCAATACCACGGGCCAATATCGTGGGTTTTATTAATACCATCTATCTAATACTACCGCCCATTTACCATCTATCTAATACTACCGCCCATTTTCAACTAACTGTGGTCCCGTCATTAATTGCGGGTTAACCACTTACAAATATTAATATGGGCTTTATTGACTCTTGACTATGACGTGATCCCATGACATAAATAAGGGGGTTAGGGTGGGACCCTAACATGCCCTCCCCCTTAAGACTAGCCTTGTCCTCAAGGCTGAAGCTGCGGAAACTGCTGAAGAATAGTGGCTGGTTCCCAAGTTGCATCTTCTGGAGAGGTGTCTTTCCATTTGACGAGGACCTCCTTAAGCATGCGGCCGCGCAGGTGCTTGTCTCGTGTGTCTAGAACCTGTTCAGGTTGAAGCCAGATTGACCCTTCTTCGTCCAATTCAGGTAGACTGGTTTGAACTCGGCAATTGTTCCCAATCACTTTCTTGAGGCACGATACATGGAAAACTGGGTGGATTTTTGCTGTAGGTGGCAAAGCCAACTTGTAAGCCACTTCTCCAATGCGCTGAAGTACTTGGTATGGTCCGTAGAATTTTGGAGAGAGATTTTGACAACCTTTGTCTTTGAGTGATGTTTGCTTATATGGTTGCAGCCTCAAAAAGACCTGATCCCCTTCTTGAAATTGGCGCTCTGAGCGATGTTGGTCAGCCTGTTGCTTCATACGGTTCTGAGCTTGATGAAGATTCTCGTGCAGATGGGCAAGCATGGTTGCGCGGTGTTGTAGGAGTTGATCCACGGCTTGTACTTTGGAGCACCCCGTGAGATAAGAAGTAGGGGAAGGCGGAAGTTGTCCATAGACTGCTTCATAGGGAGTCATTTTGGTGGTGGCATGATAGTTGGTGTTATACCACCATTCCGCCAGAGGTAACCACTGTACCCAAAGGTGTTGTTTTTCTGAAGTGAAACACCTAAGGTAGGTTTCTAGACATTTGTTGACGACTTCGTTTTGACCATCTGTTTGTGGATGATATGAAGTACTGAGTTTGAGTTGAGTGCCTTGTATTCTGAAGAGCTCCTACCAAAAATTACTGGTGAATATTGGGTCGCGGTCGGACACAATAGAAGTGGGCATGCCATGCAATTTGAAGATCTGATCCATGAAAGTTTGAGCAACCAAAGTGGGTGTGAATGGTTGGGGTAGGGCGTAGAAATGAGCATACTTCGACAGTCAGTCCACAACCACCATGATGACTGAATTGTTCCCAGACTTTGGAAGACCTGTAATGAAATCCATGGAGACCTCTGTCTAAATTGACGTCGGAATGGGCAATGGTTGTAATGTGCCTGGTGTGTTGACGGTTTCCCCTTTGTGGCGTTGACAGACGTCACATTCTGCTACGAAAGTAAGGATGTCCTGTTTCATGCCGGCCCAAAAAAATGATCTTCTGGTGCGAGCATATGTCTTCTGAAAGCCCGAATGTCCTGCAATGGGAGATGAGTGCAATTCTGCCAAAATGCGACTTTTGAGGGTGGATGTTGGTGATATTACAACTCTGTCCTTGTAGCGAAGAATATCATTCTACCACGAGTAGCCCTTGCTGGAATTAGGATCTACCTGCAATTGAGAAATGAGTTGGGAGAGCCCGGGATGTGAAAACCATTCCCTGCGAGCCTCTTCAATCCAGTCTGGAATGGGGAGGGAAATTGCGAGCAGAGTACTTTCCTCCTCAAATTGGCGCGACAATGCATCTGCTACCCTGTTGTCTTTCCCTTTCTTGTAAATGATCTCATAATCATATCCCAGCATTTTGGCTAACCATTTATTTTGTTGTGGGGAAGATAGGCGTTGCTCCAAAAAATATTTAAGACTGTGATGATCTGTGCGGATTTGGAAACGTCGTCCCAACAAGTAAGGTCGCCAGGTCTCGACTGCATGTAAGATGGCCATCATTTCCTTCTCGTAGGTAGATTGGCCCAGATTCCTCCCACTTAGTTGTTGGCTGGTGAAGGCCAATGGTCGCCCTTCCAATACCTGTTCCCGAAGCATCAGATTCAATGACAAATGATTTGGTGAAGTCCGGTAGTGCTAAGACAGGAGTGGAACACATTGCGGTTTTGAGAGCGGTAAATGCCTGTTGTGCTTCTTCGTTCCAGAAGAAGGAATTTTTCTTTAGGAGTTGCGTTAGTGGCTTCGCTATGCGGCCATAGTTGCGGACAAATTTACGATAATAGCCTGTGAGACCCAAAAATCCTCTCAAGCTTTTCAAGGTCTTAGGTTGAGGCCATTCTTGCATTGCCTGGATCTTTTTTGGGTCCACCTTGACACCTTCACGCCCCACAATGTGGCCCAAATACTCAACTTCTTCCATGCCAAACGAACACTTAGACATCTTGACAAATAATTTATGCGTGCGGAGCAGTTGCAAGAGTAGATCTACATGCTGAAGATGTGCCGCCCAAGTGCCACTATAGATGAGGATGTCATCGAAGAAGACAAGGACAAATTTTCTGAGATATGGTTTGAGGAGGTGATTCATAAGGCTCTGAAAAGTAGAGGGGGAATTACAGAGACCAAATGGCATGACCAGGAACTCATAATGGCCTTCATGAGTTCTGAAAGCTGTCTTGGGAATGTCGACTTCCTTCATGCGAATTTGGTGGTAGCCTGAGCGAAGATCCAACTTAGTGAAGAATTGAGCCCCATTGAGTTCGTCCAGCAAATCATCAACCACTGGGATGGGAAATTTATCTTTGACTGTTAACTTATTGAGGGCCCTGAAGTCTGGACACATCCGCCACTCCCCATCTTTCTTGAGGACCATGACCACTGGAGATGAATAAGGACTAATGCTGGGACGAATGACACCTGCTTCCAACAATTCCTTGATGATTTTTTCTATTTCATTCTTTTGGGTGAACGGATATCTGTATGGCCGCACATTTGGGGGTTGGGCCCCTGGAACTAATGTGATGCTATGATCATGTTCCCCTCGCGAGGGTGGAAGCTCAAGAGGCTTGTCAAAGACCGTCCGATGTTTATTTAAAATCTGTTGCATCTCAGGATGAATTGGCGGAGACATGGTGTCTACTACTTGGATGGCATTAAATTGAGCTACCACTCCATGATGGCCCTTTTTTAACAATTTTTCCATCCTATGCGAGCTGATGATAGAGGGGGCTCCCGCCTGTAGTCCACGGAGGGTATGTGTGGAGTTGTTCTGCTTAAAACTCATATATAACTCCTGGAAATCCATTGTGATTGGCCCAAGAGTGCGGAGCCATTCCGCGCCTAGGACAATGTCGCAACCCCCCATGTGTATTGCAAACATGTGGGCTTTCAATTGATAATCCCCCATTTGAATTTTGACATTTTCACAACGACCTTCACATTTCATTGTGCCCCCATCTGCAATCTGGACTTGGAAGTTAGAAACTGCCCGGACGAAACAATGTGCTGCTTCAACGATCTTTTGGTGGATGAAATTATGGGTACTTCCACTATCAATCAAGACTACTACTGGGTGATGTTTAAGAAAACCCCTGATTTTGAGAGTTTGAGGGGAAGAAATTCCTGCCAATGCATTTAGCGAAATAATTGGTTCATCAGATACAATCTCCTGTTGGTTATCTTCTTCGATCGCCTCTGGTTCCTCAAGTGGTGGATCTTCCTCGGTGGAGCTGTAGTCAGTGGCATCTATTTGAAAAAACTTGTGCTCTTTTCAATTATGACCTGGGGAATATTTTTCATCACAGTAGTAACATAGTCCTTGCTTCCTTCTTTCGGCCATTTCCGCAGGTGACACCTTTTGAATCTTAAGTGTCTGAGTCATATTGGGAGCCTGTGAGGGACGACCTTTAGCGGGGAAGTTGGGGCGGCTGGATTGGGCTGTTAATGCAGGTTCCACCTTACGGGCTACCTGGCAAGCCTCTGTCCATGTGGGAGAGTGGTGGAGTAGAACCTGAGCTTTGATGGCTTCTTTAAGACCGCTGATAAAGCATTCCATGTAGAACTCATCTGTGAGACCCTTAGTGCGGAAGGCTAAGGCTTCAAAAGCAGTAATATATTCCTCCACTGTACCTGTCTGTCGGAGCTTAGTGAGATGCCCCAAAAAAGAGTCTTCCTGTTCAAAGCGACTGCGAAGAGTTTTGGCAAATTGGGCCCAATTCTGAAAATGTCCATTGCAACGCTGATGCCATTCCTTCCATTGCCATCGTTCATTGTCCAAGTACATGTTGCCCACCATAAGCTTAGTCCCCTCATCTGTGATATGATTCAATTGGAAATACTGATCCATTTGTGCTAGCCATGCATACGTGTGAGAACCGTCAAATTTCTGCATATCCAACTTGGGAGGTCGCTGACTGGGTGGTGGATGGGAGTGCTAGACGTGATGAGAGTGGCTAGACTCACCCTCATGGTATTCATGGCCATTATACGCCTCCTCGTAGGCTGGCTCCTTGCCCTTTGGGAGTGCCTCCTGTATCTGGTTACTTATTCCTTTAAGCTCAAGTTGTATCTGGTTACTCATTCCTTTAAGCTCAAGTTCGAACTTGTTCACTGTAGTTTGGAGGGAGTGAACATGGTTCTCAATTTTGTTGATCCTTTCATTGGCCATCGCTTGAGCGCGAGTTTCTACCATACACCAACCTGATGAAAAATTGGGACCACCTAAAAATTTTTACTAAGAAATTGAATGGTACCACCTTGCTCAGCTCGTCGTCCTGATACTGATGGGCTAGGTCACCAATAAGCGCCCCGGAAGATCTTAGACTTTTTTTTTTTTTTTGGAAAACTCCTAACGGAGTTTTACTCCTTCCTGATCAATACTGCAGTCGCCAATTCCTCAAAATGTCAATGCTGCCAAAAGTCCTGCGAAAATTATATCCAAGTACAGGAACCCTTCACAACTACTCCGATCTGGTGGATCTGAGAGATCTGAATGGTGGAACAACTGCTGATGCTAATCTGGAATATCCGATCTGGTGGATCTGAGAGATCTGAATGGTGGAACAACTGCTGTTGCTGGTCTGGAATAGATGATGTATGATCCCCCGATAGAAAGGGAACTATGGTCTTGGGGAGTGTCAGGTGCTACAGATCGCAATATACATAAGGGTCTGACAGTAGTACTCGGCCCAATGTTTCAGGGCTCTAACTAAGGAGGATCGACCGTACCCTTAGCCGTACAACCCGACTACCCTATCGTACAGGCAAGTAATCTCTCCGAGTGCTGTTCTCGGTGTACTGTAACCACAAGACGACCGAAGGTTTATCTATGGCGAGGTTTCAAGGGAGCTAGGGGGCTTCCTATATACCCAGAGGGTACGTGGAAGACAGTCCGTGCGCGGTTCTGTCTAATGCGCTACTACTTGAAGGGGTACCCACAGGGGTTACAAGGGAGTCCAACATACGTGACCACCTCTTGTATTTCTTGCGTGCATGCCTCCCCAAATCCACAGGTTTATGCGCTTAACGACAGATCCCGTGGTTTAAAGACGCCGGAACACGTCTCTAGCCAAAATTTTTTTTGCTAAAATTTGGAGATCCCACCGAGCCCTGGAAAGTGCTCTGATACCACTTGTTATGCTCTTAACCTGCAAAGCAATACCCAAACATAGAATTTGCGATGAAAAGATACCGAGAACACAGAATATGCGAAGAAAATATACCCAGAACACAGAATAGAAATGATTTTTTTATTCAGAGAGAAATGTTCACAGGCCTCTTCGAGGGGGAAACCTCCAATAGAGCAGAGCTCGATTACAAAACAAGACACGATGCTCCTCGCAGGGAGTCTCTATCCTTTATATATGACTCATACATGCAATACCACGGGCCAATATCGTGGGTTTTATTAATACCATCTATCTAATACTACCGCCCATTTACCATCTATCTAATACTACCGCCCATTTGCAACTAACTGTGGTCCCGTCATTAATTGCGGGTTAACCACTTACAAATATTAATATGGGCTTTATTGACTCTTGACTATGACGTGATCCCATGACATAAATAAGGGGGTTAGGGTGGGACCCTAACAACTCCATTCTTGTTTCGAAAGAACCTGCAATCGACTTGTACCATGCTATTTAATATTTTCTGTATTTATTTACATCCTTGGTCTGTGACATAAAGATGAAACAGACTACCTTGCATTTTCTATGCTAACACTCCTAAAAAATAATAAAGTATGCCCAAATATATCATTTCAAATGATCTATGTAGCTCACCTTTTGGTTTTTCAATTATCGAAGTTGTTACCTATATTGATGAGAACTTCTACAACCAATACCACTGTGACAATATATGTTATAATTTTATCCGTGTTTCTCTGAAGGTGTTTCTCCTTCAGTAGAGGAGAAATACACTGTAGTTTCCATTTAGGGGAGAAGTGTACCCAGTAGCAACCTTGGCTTGTGTGCAGATGGGTTGAATGCACATTAGATTCTATCTATTGTTTTGAAGATGTTTCTCCGTCAACAATACTTCATCTTAGTAAATACTTTCGGTCTACACCTTTAGTAGATGCATGCAGCCTTGGGATACACGTTGTAGATTATAGTTTTCCTATGAGGTTGTAGCAGCGATGAAAGAAGTGCATCGATTTTAGGCATATTTAGTATGCTTTTATAGTTTGACTTAGATGCTCAATTTTCTTAATTTAGGCATTTTTCTTAGTTTTGTTTTATGCATAGATTTATCTTTAAGAAAAGTGCACAGTAGACAATGGTTCAATATTTTGAGTAGGGGACACACTTCTAGGTAGGAGGTATTCTTGGAAGATTTTGCCATGTCGGTTAGGTGCTTTATCCGAGAATCCCAGGAGGCGCTATTGTAGCAATAAGAAATTCGTTTATTTTGAGTTCTTCATTAATGCATTGATAGTATATTTTTTATTCCATGCACTACCTCAATATTTTATGATCAAATTACAGTTAAGATTGTCATAATATTTTGACTTACCCTCTTTTAGAGGGAAACTAGAGTGTGTGTCAAGCTTGCACGTCACAATTGTATCATGCAGAGTTTACCTGGCACAAGTTTTGTGGATCTAAGCAGCCAGATACCTGTTGGAATTCAAGAGGGAACAATACTACAAAGTGGGAAAGAGGTTTCGCAGTTAACCTGCCTTTCACATTATGGTTGGAGTTGGTTTGTTGGCAAGATGCTGGATACCCCAACTTATTTTTTATGTCTGAGTGCAAGATTGAATCCTTCGACATATTCCTCACTCAATTGTCATTAAGCGATGGGTTTTCTCAGAAGTTCTTCACATCTATAAACTTTAGCAGAGTTGTTATTGAGTCTTTGGATGTGGTTATCTTTTTAAAGCACACACGTACAAGAAGATGAGAAATAATATGCCCGAATAATTTAAAGTTATCTTCCTACGAATAGGGTGTTCCCTTCCATAAACCTGATGACTCGCTCTGCTTCTTTATAATGAACAAATTTGGGACTTTTCATGAATTGTGAGACAATTTCAACCCCATAACAATCCGTTTCTTATTTAAAGTTATACCCACTAGATTAGAACCCGCACAAGGAGAATTCCATTCTTGTTTCAAAATAACCTGCAATCGACTTATACCATGCTATTTAATATTTTATGTATTTCTTCGCATCCTTGGTCTGTGACATAAAGATGCAACAAGCTACCTTGCATTTTCTATACTAACACTCCTAAACAATAATAAATTATGCCCAAATCCGCCATTTCAAATTATCTATGCATCTCACCTTTTGGTTTTTCAATTATCGAAGTTCTTGCCTATAAAGGTGTTTTTCCTTTAGCAACACTACAATACATTGTAGTTTCCATTCAACGGAGAAGTGTACCCAGTAGCAGCCTTGGTCTGTGTGCAAATGGGTTGAATTCACAATAGAATTTATCTATTGTTTTGAAGGTGTTTCTCCTTCAATAGTACTTCATCTCAACAGATCCTTTCAATCTACACCTTCAGCAAATGCATACAGCCTTGGGGTACATGTTATAGATTCCAGTTTTGCTGTGAGGGTATAGCAACAATGAAAGAGTCACATCGATTTTAGGCATCTTATTGTTGTTGTATGAAAGCATGCTTGTCTAGTGTTTCCCAAACTTATATAGAGCAATATTTATTATACTTTTATAGTTTGACTTAGATACTCACTTTTCTTAATTTAGGTGTTTTTCTTAGTACTATTTTATGCATAGATTTATCTTTAAGAAAAGTGCACAGTAGAGAAGGGTTCTATATTTTGAGCAAGGGACACTCTTCTAGGTAGGAGGTACTCTATTATAGGGAGCTTCTGTCATGCATGTTAGGTGCTTTATCCTAGACAGAGTTCCAAGTCCTTGCCTCCTTGACAAAGTCCCTGCTAGACAAGACACCGATGAATAGAGTTCCAAGTCCCTAAATTTTCCAAAAACCCACCTGACCCTAGCTATCTAGCCTAAAATCCTTTACATTCTAATCTTCTAGTCTTGGCTATGATTTAATAGAGAGAGCCCTCTCTGGTTTGGTAGGGCTAGCTACCAAACTAAAAGCTTGGTTTGTGGTTACCTCCGTCGATCTCTTCATCAACCTGGTACATTATGGAGGATAATAGAGGGCATGACCACTAGGGAGTGCTAAGGTGTTCTAGTGAATGTAAGGTTCCCAAGTCATGGAAAAATGCAATGCTAGTTGTGAGGTCATGACTGCCAAGGTGTGTTAGGGAATGCTAGGGCATGCTAAGATGTGCTAGATAGTACAAACACATTTCAAACAAGCTAAGATGTGCCAAGTGCTAAGGCATGCCAAGATGTACAAGGGTTCCAAGTCCCTGCCTCCTCTTCTTCCATATGATATCCACTTATGACATTTCCTTTGCAATATTTGGTACATGTGATAGTTATAGGTCATTTATAGGTTATAAATGTCTTCAGAGTTTCACTTCTAATTGAGTATTCAACTGAACATATTGATTCTCTTATACATAACTATTTTTCCCTCCACACAATTTTCATAACTTCAATAACCATTAGGTAGGGACCTACATCTTCAATGTTGCTTTGCTTGATTAGTAAAATATTGCTGAGACTTTAATTTATTAAAAGTTTTAGAATTTACAATTTATGAAGTTTCAAGGTCTAATTTTAAAAAATATAATTCTTTAAAGGGTGCTAGCTCAATGGAAGAGCACCTACTTTACAAGCAAGAGGTTGGTGGTTCGATTCCATCGTGCCCTAACATCCATATGGAATGGCGACGATCAATTTTTGGTGACAAAGGCTCTTTTGACCATCACTAATGAGCTTTGGTGACATTTTTCGACCCTCACCAAAAATATGAAATGGTGACGGTCAACGAACGCCACCATATATACGCATCAATAGTGACGACCCTCAAAGGTCCGTAACCATAAATCGTTGTTGTTGATATGAAATGGTGACGGTCGTTGTCCGTCATTATAGTCATTATTCATGATGGACATTGAATGTCACCACAACACCTATACTTCTAGCAATGCGGCTTTTGGTGACGGTCAATGAACGTCACCATATATATGCACCAATAGTGACGACCATTAAAGATCCATCACAATAAATCATTATTGTTCATATGAAATGGTGACGGTCACTATCCGTCATTATAATCAATATTCGTGATGGACCTTGAATGTCACCATAACACCTATACTTTTGGCGACGCCACCTTTGGTGATGTTCAGTTTTTGGTGACCGAGGCTATGGTTTGTCACCATTGCTCATATGCAATGGTGACGGTCGCTATCCGTCATTATAAATCATTATTAGTGACGAACTTTGAATGTCACCATAACACCTATACTTTTGGCGACGCCACCTTTGGTGACGTTCAATTTTTGGTGACGGAGGCTATGGTCCATCACCATTGCTCATATGAAATGGTGACGGTCGTTATCCATCATTATAAATCATTATTGGTGACGGACTTTGTATGTCACTACAACACCTATACTTTTGGTGACGTTCAGTTTTTTGTGACGAATTCTCTTTTGACCACCAATGAGTTTATGGTGACATTTTTCACCCCTCACCAATGTCCTTTTTTCTTGTAGTGTATACATTTGCACATAGATAATGTACCTGCACTAGTGCAAGCATATTGTAATGGTGCAAGGACATGTTGTTTATGTGGAAGGAAGATTAGAAGGAAGACATAATTCTGCAAGGTCCCACTTGTCAGACTATTGACCATCCATCTGAAGATGAACATAGCATTTCATTTCAGCATTTAAGATTGTTTCCATTATGTGGAATTTCTTTACTTGATTTACATGCAAATTGTCTTTTACATTCCAGCACTAGAGTTGCCTTGGTGTAAATTGCATTTCCGATTGTTTTCTATCTGATTCTGCAAAGCATTTTGTTTAAGAAGTAGGATTAGAGATAGGAAAAGTTCATACCATTTCTGGCATTGCCTGTGTTTCATCTCTAAGTTTACGAAACCCTCGGGTTGACAATTAAGTGTTGAGGAGTTTGCTCAAGTGCAATTCTTGCACCCAACATTTTGGCGCCGTTGCTGGGGAGGCGATTTGAATTGGTAAGAATTTTCCATTTTTTTGCAATAGGGGTAAGTCTGCTATTATCTTTTCCTGCAGTGTGCTTCTATTGTTTGAAGGAATTTATAGGTGCCGATTTATTTTTTTGAAACTTGCAGTTTTTATTTGAATTTTGTTTTGTCATTTTTTGAAATGAATGCCTAAAAGAGGTAGGGTCCAAAGCCCACTAGGGGCCAAAGAAACACTGACAAATTTGAAACCAAAACTCATATTGGGCCTTCTTTTGCAGGCAGAAAGTCCAAACAAACTTAGACTCATCACGTAGGAACAATCCACCTAGGCCCTGGTAGTAGTAGTTCAGGTGTGACACAACCCATAAAGGGGAAGAAGGGGACTGTTGGAATCCATAGTCAGCCTTCTCAGCCTGTTAAGAGCGGTTCAGGTGGAAGAACAACAATGGTAGATATGGAAGACCATGCAGAAGGAAGTGGTGAAAATCAGGTAAATGAGGAACAATCCACTTTCAGATTCCCGATTGTGGATCCTGATACACAAGTACAAATGAATAACATTTCACCATTAGCTCTTCCTCATTTTTATGGTAAGGTACATGAAGACCCAGAGTCTTTCTTATTTGAGTTTAATATTTTATGTAGGAGTTATGATTATTCATTTGATGCCCAGAAGTTAAAGTTGTTTCCTGCAACCCTCAAGGACGCAGCACTCCGCTAGTTCATGGGACTAGGAGGAAACACTATATATTCTTGGGAGCAAATGAAGAGAGTGTTCTTGTCAAAATATCAGGAATATTGTAAAACTAGAGATATTCAAGATGAAATCTTTACTATTGTGCAAAATGATGATGAGACTTTAGAGGACTACTTGGAGAGATTCCTGTATATCCTTCAAAGGTCAAAGCACAAATTTGATCTAAGTACCATTAGAACCTTGTTCTTAT
This sequence comes from Pinus tabuliformis, assembly GCA_031772625.1. Lineage (NCBI taxonomy): Eukaryota > Viridiplantae > Streptophyta > Pinopsida > Pinales > Pinaceae > Pinus > Pinus tabuliformis. Next base: position 1,012,843,070 of record CM062805.1, on the reverse strand, counting down.
GTGGGCTCACTGATGATGCTAGAAATAATTTAAATCTGTTAGGACAAGGGGATATTTCTCAAAAGACTTTTGATTAGATCTGTGACTTGTGTAGGAAATTATCGAGGAATCAATATAGATCCGGTAAAGGAATTCAGAATAAAAACAGAAAAACCGAATCTACTAATGCTATGATTATTGGATTAGAAAACAAAATGGACAATATGAAAATTGAAATAATGAATACTGCTGGTAAACAGATAGACTCTTTCAAGTTTCAGCGAAAACTTGCAGAAGAGCAAGACATATTGTCTATTTTTTGTCCTAAATGTAGAAGAAAGCATCCTTTAAGAGAATGTCCTCTAGATATTAAAGAAACTAATAAATGTGAAATTTGTGTAGATAACCATGCTACAGATAAATGTCCCTCTATACCTGGGCTGAAAGCTGTATTGGAGGGGGGACAACCTGAAGCCGAATCATTGCATGCTATGGGAGCAAGAAGGAATTGGCCTCAGGTAAGTGCAGGTATGGTTCCTGAACCTCCACCACATTTTTTTGGTTATAATGCACACTCATATTCCTATCCTAACACTGGTCACTCTCAGCATTGGCAACATGGGAATCAATATCAATATGGACAACCCTCCCAATCTTGGCAACAAGGATGGAGAGGGCCAAACCATTCACATCATTCACATAATTCCTATCATGCACCTATGCAATCATACCCTCCTACATATGCACCTTACCCAATGCCTCAACCATCATTTCCTTAGCTAAGTCAACCTATGCCACCATTACCTTTACCTCCACCATTTCGACCTTCTCAGCTTCCTGCTCAACCTTTACCCAACCCCAATAATAAAGCGGTACAAATGATCCATTCTATGACCCCGCTTTCTTCATCCAGATTTCAGACTATGCCAGTTGGAGTCAATGATCTCCAATTGAGATCAGGGAAAGTGGTAACCTCAGAAAATCAAAAGCAACCCATGGTGATTATCAATGAGAGAGGAGAGGAGGAAACTCCTGATCATTCTGAAAAATATGACACCATTCAGCCTATCCCTGTACATTCTGAGCCCTTGTCATCTTCTTCCAACCGACCTCCCTATCTAGAGAGGTTAGTTGTGGAGAAGAAAGACCCCATTCCCAAGTCTAGCCTGGTTTCTGAGCTTAGGAACCTTTTCATCAGGGTACCTTTTCTCCAAGCTATTAAAGAGATCCCCATCTATATAAAAATCATTAGGGAACTCTGTCTCAAGAAGCCAGGAAGGAGAAGATTGGAACCCCAAACCATTCAATTTGTTGGTAGAGCAGCAGAGTTAATGACGAGATGTATGCACATGGAAAAATATACCGACGCCAGGAACCCTATTGTCTCTATTAAGATAGGTGACATTTTTGTCTCCAATGTACTTATAGACCTAGGGGCAACCATTAATGTTATGACCAAGCAAACCATGGATCAACTTGGATTGGTACATATTTGTCCTACTCCCATTGTGCTTGAATTGAAAGATAGATCTAAAATCAAGCCGGAAGGAGTATTGGATGATGTGGTCATTTCCATAGATTCTTAGGAATATCCTGCAGATTTCATTGTGCTTCAGCCAAAGAATCCAGTGGGAGGGCCTCCCTTGATCTTGGAGTGACCATGGCTTGCTATGGCCGATGCTTATATCAGATGTCGTTATGGTGATATGTATATTTCCTATGGAGATTCCAGAAAGAAAGTCACCCTATATCCACCCACTAGATCTATTTAGGAGCTCTGAGACACTTTATGGTTAGACTACAGTAGTGATGAGGAGACCCAACCTATCTCTTTGATACATCAGAATGCTGAGTCCTCACAGGAGAGAGAGATTCAAGACTTCCTAAACAATCTAGACACCATGTCTAATTTCGATTCGTTGAGTCAGATTTTTAGTTTAGATTTTCAGGAAGGATATGACTCTCTACCTCCACCATCACCATCTCTAGCGACACCTTTGTGTACTCTTGAGCATGACACTACTCTTGTTGAGATTAGTCCACGTAAATCCTTATATATCAGTTCGGACTTGGATCCTTCTCAACGAGAGCAGCTTGTGAATTTGTTGCAAAACCATCTTGATGCCTTTGCATGGGGTATGAGGATATGAAAGGCATCCCTCCTGAAGCTTGTACACACCATATCTATATTCAAGATGGAGCCTGACCTGTCCGATAACCCCAAAGTCGAATGAACCCAGCTCTAGGAGAAATTGTAAAAGAAGAATTGTAAAAACTCTTAGATGCCAATTTTATCTATCCCATTTCTGATAGCCAGTGGGTCTCTCCATTAGTATTAGTTCCAAAGAAATATGGGAGATGGTGCATTTGTATTAACTACAGAGAATTGAATAAAGCCACTCTAAAAGATTACTTCCCCTTTACTTTCATCGATCAGGTACTCGATATCCTCGCTGGTAAGAAGTACTTTTCTTTTCTAGACGGCTTTAGCGAATATAACCAGATACAAGTAGCACGCAAGGATCAAGACAAAATCACTTTTACATGTCCATGGGGTACATTTGCTTATCAAGTGCTTCCCTTTGGGCTATGTAATGCCCTGATTACCTTTCAAAGGGCAGTCTTCACTATTTTTGCTGACCTTGAATGCGTAGAAATCTATATGGATGATTTCTCTGTGTTTGGTGATTCATTTCAGGAAGCCCTCAAGAATCTAGAAAAAGTGCTTCTTCACTGCCAAGAAGCCCATCTCGCCTTGAGTGACAAGAAATTCAGATTAATGTGCAAGGCGGGAGTAGTTCTTGGCCATCTTATTTCCGACAAAGGTATCTAGGTTGACCCTGCAAAAATAGAAGTCATTTCGAGTCTTCCTATACCCAAAACTGAAAGGGAAGTGAGAGGTTTTATAGGACATGCAAGCTACTATAGGAGATTCATTGAGAATTTCTCAAGTATATCTACCCCCCTTTTTCCAAATTTTGGCTAAAAATAGTGAGTTTTATTAGTCTGCAGCTTGCCAACAGTCCTTTGAGACATTGAAGGAAAAATTAGTTTAGGCACCAGTTTTGAGAGGACCAAACTGGTCCCTGCCATTCCATATTTCCTCTGATGCCTCAGATACTGCTATTGGCGCAACTTTAGGACAAGAAGAAGACAAACAATCTTATGCTATTTATTTCATTAGTAAAAACTTGTCACCCGCTGAACTCAATTATACGGTTACTGAGAAAGAGTTTTTAGCTGTAATTTTTTCCATTAATAAATTCAAACATTATATTACTGGATATGAATTTTTTGTACATACTGACCATTCTACTATAAGATATTTGATGAATAAACCATTAACTAGTGGTAGAGTGACTAGGTGGTTGCTATTATTACAGGAATTTAATATTACCATTGTTGATAGACCAGGAAAGTCAAATGTAGTTGTAGATTATCTTTCAAGATTAAATAATCCTGGTGAAGAAATTCCTGTTGATGATGATTTTCCTGACGAACATCTTTTTGCTGTGTCAACAAAATCTCCATGGTTTTTTGACATATCTAACTATTTAGTCACCAGAAAATTACCACCTCACTTATCCGCTCGTGAAAAGCGGAATATCATTCAGAAAAGTGCTGCATATTCCTAGATCCAAGGAGACCTCTTTTACACCAGAGCAAATCTCATTATCCGTAGATGTGTAAGAGAGGAAGAGGTGTTTGATATCTTAAAATCTACCCATGATGAACCTTGTGGAGGTCACTTCGCCGATAAGCAGACTGCATACAAATTATTACGAGATGGCTATTTTCGGCCCTCCTTGTTCAAGGATGCCAAACAGTGTATCAAGCAGTGTGATAGCTGTCAGCGAATTGGCCAGACTAATCAAACCAATGAAATGCATTTATGTCCTCAGGTTATGATTGAGCCTTTTGAAAAATGAGCCATTGATTTTGTAGGACCAATAAATCCTGCATCAAATAAAAAAATATTTTTGTTTGTACAGATTTTGTTAAAAAATGGGTAGAAGCTAAAGCTGTTTCTTTTGCTACTGAAAGAGTTGTTGTTGATTTTCTTTTTACTGAAATATTTACTAGATTTGGTGTTCCTAGAGAAATTGTTTCTGACAATGGATCACAATTTATTTCTAATCTGGTACAGGGTGTGATGGAGAAGTACAAAATATGGCATAGGAAATCTACACCGTATCATCCGCAAGAAAATGGTTAGGTGGAGTCCACGAATAAGGTAATTGAGTCCATCCTCACAAAGACGGTGAACATGCACAGAAAGGATTGGGCTGACAAATTACCGGAAGCATTGTGGGCCTATCGAACCACTTGGAGAAACAACAAAGGACACACACCATATGAGCTGGTGTATGGGAAGTAAGTCCTTTTGCCAATAGAATTGTAGATCAAGAATTTTAGGACTGTAGTCCAATTGGGACTAGATCTCTATGAAGCATATCAACATCGCCTTCTACAATTAAACGAGTTAGATGAAATCCAAAGGGATGCTGTTCAACAGAACATCTTGGTTCAATGACAGCTCAAGTAGTGTCATGACAAGTCCATTTAGAAGAAGCAGTTCCAACCAGGTGATTGGGTACTCCTTTATGATTCAAGATTCAAACATTTTAAAGGAAAATTCCATACACGCTAGATGGGACCCTATGAGGTGGTCAAAGTGTTCGAAAACAGAGCGTTTTAAATCAAAACTATTGATGGATGGAATTCTCTATTCTTGGTAAATGGGCATAGACTAAAGGTATATTTTCAGCCCCTTACTAAAGGAGATTTTATGCAGTAAGTCCAACAACCATTTGAAAAGGAGTTGGTAGGTGGTGACACCAACCTGTTGAAGAATTGATTCCTTCTTGTCCTTATTAAAAAAAAAATTAATCAAAGAAAATAAAAAGAGAAAATGACAAAAATAAAAAGTATAAAAAGAAAATTTTTCCTGTAATTGTGAAAATCAGTTGACTAACATGATTGCAGAAGGATCAACCTGAAAACCAACATGCTGGCAGGAAGATCAAAATTTTAATGAAAAGGAAATGTTACTTGATTTTTAGATATGCTGGCTTCCACCAAGAAGAAGCAGGTTCACGAAACCGAGCACTTACCCATGTTTGGGGTAACTAGCATGGAGATTTTTATCCAAGTAAACGCTTACTTCCCACTGCAGTTATTTTTTTCTGCACCAGTGCAAGAAGATTTCAAGGTAAAAATATTGTCTTTCTTCTATTTCCCACTATTTCTTTTCTAAATTCCTCAATGAATTAACTTCCTCTTTCTTCTAAGAAACTACCCTTACCCAATTTCGTAAAATCCCTCTGTTCCCTTAATTTGTTTTCCCACATCCCGTTTCGTTTATCCCTCTTGGAGGTATTGTTTTTGAAATCTCTGCTGTAATATTCCTTCCCATTCTAAAATTTTTACCCCTTTCCCACTTGTTTATTCCCTCATAAATTGATTGCAGAATTAGATGTAGTCCATCCAAAAGGCATGGTTGAAAAACACCAAAGGATGGTGAATACTTTTTTTTTTTTGTATAATGAGGCAAATTTTTTTAAAGTCCAGCTACAGAATTATGTCCTATCAGATTCTCTGTTTGGTAAAAATCTCTGGTGCAAGTAGGTTTGGTGCAGAAATACAGTTGACTGTGAGAGCAACTTAGACAGTCCTTAAATGGTTTATCAAGGGTTTATGGGCCTGTAATTTTCTGCACATGTGTTGACATGTTCTCTCATTCCATGTTTTAATTAATACTTTGTTTCATTAATTACTAATCTAGGAACAAATATTTAAAGTGCAAGATGTGTAAGGGTTGAAATCTAATCTTTTTTTAATAAATGTTGAAATATGTCTGATTGAATTATGATGCTGGCCATGGAAGGGTACTACTGTCCAATAACCTGCACTCACCCTCCTTGTAATAATTCCACATTGCCTGACCATCATTAACTTAACTGTAATCCGATCATTGTAGCTGTTGCATCACTGCTGCCCATACCGCCACTACATCCAATTATTACGATTCACCTGTAACGAACTGACACAAATATACACCTGATATGGGGGGGGTGCTGTTCCATCATAGATGGCTGAGTGGGATTGAAAAGACGGAGGGCAAGGAACCTACGACATAAAACTCTTGACGAACGTTGGAGTTACTCCGAAATTCCTTCGAGGGTGTGATCATTAAAGTGGAGGAGGTTCGAAATGGCACATGTGAGGAGTGAATCGCCGTTGCTATAGGAGATTGAACAAACTGCCAATTACAAGAACAATCTTGCACTATTGCAAGAATATGGATTCCTGCCATTCCTACAAAAGTTTGACGGGTTCGACATGGCCATAGTGTTAGAGTTTGCAAGGATGTTCAAAGAAGGTCGAGTCAGGGTCGGGTCCTTAAAGTTCAAAATTACAGAAGAGTTCATTGCAAAAGCCACAGGCTTGCCACTCACAGGGGAGTGATGGTTTAAAAAGGAACGACTTGCAAAGAAGCATTGGCACTAGTTCGTGGTTGATAAGAAAATTAAAGTTGATTGGAGAAAGGGACTTCCACAGACCACCATGGTCGGGAAGTGGCAAGATTTACTGTTTATATTACAGAAGTTTGTCACAGGGGAAGGATGCTATACCTTGGCATTCGTATACCACCTTCGATTGCTGTTGCATTTCGAGGTAGGAAAATTGATTAATTTTCCTCACTTCTTGCTTAGAAGCCTTGAAAAGATGGTGAAAAATGTGCAGAGCAGAAGTGCAAGCCAAGTTGCAAATAAACTCTGCCATCATGGACTCATTACGATGCTGGTCAAGAAGAAGTTAGAAAAAAAGGGAATAACATTGGAGGCATTTCTGAAAGAATTCCAGGCAAGGGGTGTAGAAGAGTCTTCTAGCACCAGTAGAGGTAAGAAGAGAAAGGCGGGGAAATTATCTCCCGCCAAGTGGAAACGTAAGAGTTCACCAGTGCAAGCAGAGAAGAGGGCCGTTGAGAACAATCCACCCGTGACAAAGAAGAGGAAGAATAGAGCCTCGACGAGGAGGAACATTGTTGCCCAAGGGACGAACCATTCAAGTTCTCCAATCGTAATTGATGAAACACCCCAAATTTCCCCCACAGTTCATAATCTCTCGGTGCTTGCAGATGCAGTGGCACACACTGTGGAGGATGAGGAGAATGCAGAAGATGACGTCCTATTGTTGACATTTGTTAGCAGGCTAAAGAGAAGAAAGACGACGTCGACACCACATACTGGTGAAGTCCAAGTAGAGGAGGACAAAGGGGAATAGCATGAAGAACCTCTTGGTAATTTCAGTGAACCAGATGTGGAGACCCTCAATGATTTCGAGGAGCGGGGTACTGAAGACCCTGTGGTTTTTGAGGGTCAGGGCATTGAAAACCCTACAATTTCTGAAGATTAGGGTACTGAAGACCCTACGGTTTTTGAAGATCAAGGCATTGAAGACCCTACGATTTTAAAAGGCCAGGGTATTGAAGACCCTCTGGTGTTTGAAGGATGAGGTATTGAAGTCCCTGTAGTGGTAGAAGAATGGGGAATCAAAATCCCTACTAATTTGGAAGGACAGGGTGCTGAATCCCCTGAGAAACCAGGAGAACAAGGTGTTAATAGCTCAGAGGAATCAAGTGCACAAGGTATTGAAACCCTTTGCATGGAGATTGGTGAGGGCATCAAAACCCTCAATAACGAGAAAACCTTGAGTATAGAAACCCTCAACGATGTTATAAAGTAGGCTTTCGACAACCTTGATCTTGATGATGATGGGACTTGTTTCGAGTTCATGGCAGAAAAGATGTTCACACCTGAAGATCTTAGCACAAAAACCTCCACTCTTTTCCTCAATAGTAGAATAGTAGACCTGGAAGTTTTGAACCAGGTCATGAAAGAGCAGATTTGGGAGAAATAGAGTGAGGTGGAGTTACTTGTAGAAGTAAAGAGGCAGAAGCAACAAGTAAAGGTATGGAAATACCAGGCTTCTAGATGCTATATATGCCTCAAGAAGGTGACTAAGCAACTGCGAAAAGCCTGAGACAAGAAGCCAAAGATAGTAACGACAGGAATAAACATTGAAGTGCAGAACTGAGGAGCTGGTCATTCATTTTTGAAGGTTTTTTTTGCAGAGGTAAAGCATTGTGTGAGGACACACAACAACTTAGGGATGGGAGGATGTTGGTATCCTAAATTTCCCTATTTTCTACCCCATTTCTTTCAATATAAACCTCTGTTTTATCTCAATAAAAGAACCTTCTTTCCCGCACTAGTACAAGATAGTTACCCATTCCTGCACATGATCCTATTTTATATTAAGATTTATTACAACACTCTATTAATCTTTTTATAATGATTTCATGCCTATTTACATACTTCTTGTAACTCATATTGATTTCCTAGAGTAATCGTGGAACTTAGTGTTAATGATGAATGAGTTGACTAGTGCAGGTAGATTCCTGCACCGCCACGAAGACTGTCCAAGATTTCTGAGAAGCTAAATCTTCCACGAGGACAGGTCTCGATCCTCAACTCCGAGTCTAACTGCTGATGAACTGAAGCAGGATAATAGGTGGTGCACATTCAGGGATTATTCTCCAAATTTAGGTTACGGCCAAGCGAAGTTCATGTGTATTATAACTGCTGGCCAAGTTTGTAATTTCGGTTTTCTAAGTTTGTTTGGCCGAAAGGCCTGAACAAGAAATATCTGTAATTAGTGTAAATGACCTAGAGCTGAAAGGATATATATGATATAAATCATAGGTAGGAAGCTAGCGAACCATCAATTGTAATTTTGTTTTATGTAATCTGGTTATCGCCTCAGTTCTGGGGCAGGACTGATCTGTAATGTATATTTTCCAAATCGAGTAATACAATAGAACCACCATGATTTGCATACACAACGTTTAGTTTATCTTTCATGTATTTTTGAAGTACTGAGATTTTTCATTCCTTAGAAGGGGAACGAGCTGGTTGGCTAGGGCCCAGCCAACCCAGCTCGTTTACCCCTCTTGCTTTCACTATTCAGAAAGACAGTGTGTTTATTTCTTTTGCAGCTGTGTGATGATATAGTTTTAATCATTAATATTTATGTTCGGAATTAAAATATCTTTTGTAGCTAACGTGTGAAACAAATCCATGGTTTGAGAGTATCTATGTTTATTTTTCTTATTAATTACCTTTCTCGCATTTCCCTTACTCTGATTCTTTGTTTTAATTCATTTTCAATCAAATCGTGCAAGGAACTCTTTCCTGCACCAGTGCATGCTGTTACTTGCACTTTGGTCCAGTCATTCGTTACAGCAAACAGTGAATCACTTACCTGCATATTATTTTCAGCTATTTCGCAAGTGAATGAACCATTAATTGAGTAACTATCTTTAGTATTAAAAGTTCATCTTTAAAAGATCTGGAAGCATTTGTATCAAATTATCTTATACTTGCAAAGAACACAAGAATTTTGGGTGAAGTACCACATTTGAATGACACATGCAAAATATTTAGGCTACTATTTGATTCTTTTAAAGTGATTTTATTTCATGAAGTTTATTTCCTTTGCGAAGTTTAATGAATTGAAGCATTTCCTTTTTCACAGATAATTTACTTCAAAATTTCATTTACAGTTGCAATTATTTTTGGCACATCTTTCAGTCTTTTCGAAAGTAATTTGGAAACTAGGTGAAGGAAATTCTGATTTGGTGCAAGAGCTGGTTTCTTGTCATAGAAACAGAGTGCTCTAAGCCTAAACTAAGACATAAGTCTTCAGTAAGGGAGGTCACATATACTTTTTCACAGAGATACTGTACCTGAACTAGTGCAAGTATATTGTAATGGTGCAAGGACAAGTTGTTTGTGTGGAAGGAAGATCATAAGGAAGACAAATTTTTGCAAGGGCCCACTTTTCAGACTGTTGACCATCCATATGAAGATGAACATAGCATTTCATTTCAACATTTAAGATTGTTTCAGTTGTGTGGAATTTCTTTACTTGATTTACATGCAAATTGTCTTTTACATTCCAGTACTAGAGTTGCCTTGGTGTTAATTGCCTTTCCGATTGTTTTCCATCTGATTCTGCAAAGAATTTCCTTTAAGAAGTAGGATTAGAGATAGGAAAAATTCATACAATTTCTGGCATTGCCTGTGCTTCGTATCTAAGTTTAAAAAACCCTCTAGTTTGACAATTAGGTGTTGAGGAGTTTGCTCAAGCACAATTCCTGCACCCAACACTCACTTCTCTTAGATGCAGAGCTCATCTAAAACTCCTTGATGCACCTCATGCAAAGTCTCGATCGGGAGTGCTGCAAGGTTGATACTTAGTTTCTTCCAGAACTATGCGCGCTGCTCATCTTTGACAGTCTCAAACTAGAGAGATCCCCTAGGTAGTGGTATTGGGTGAAGCCTAGACGTGATTTACACTGCACTAATGCTCAACACGCTCGCTTGAACCATGATCGCTTGTCCCATGCTCGCCTGGATTACCCTTGTTTGGACCTGCAATTCATTCAAGCCCTGCTATACCTTGCCAAATACCTAATGGTACTGGTCCTTGATTGTCCTGAAATAGTTTCAGTAGCGTTGTAGACAACATCCCCTATGTGAGGAAAAATGGTGTCGCACTCACAAACTTATCAAATTTTCGCTTCTTGCGAGGTCCCTTGGAACTTCACTTTTTCCTCTTCCTGACTCTAAAGGGGGACTCTAAGTCTATGCCCCCTTCCTCTTCACCCTCAATCCTGACCTCCACATCTCTGTGCTCTGTTTCAGGTTCGTCGAAGTCAATAGTGACCTACAACATTGTGGCAACTCTCTCCTTGGGTGCTTTTGTCTCTTTGGCAAAAACCTTTTCCTTCAATGCTTCCTTCTCTTTTGTAGAGGCAATTTCCTGTTGCGCTGTTGTTTCTTTCTACATGACCTTTTCTTTTTGCGCGACCTTTTCTTTTGTAGAAGCCTTATGTGATTCTTTGTCTTTGTCTTTCTCGGTCGCTTTCGCAACAACGACCTTGATTGTTCTTGCACCCTCATAAGATGGGGTGAGCCATTTCGTGATGACCCCCAAAATGTCTTCCTTTGCGACCAAATATGGCAACTTATGCCATTCATGTGGCATCCTTCTTTGCACATATAGACATATTGTGGAAATTTGCTTTGAAATCTACAACATTAGTATACTGCGCATGTAAACTAGGCGACAACTGTAGTTGTTGGTTGATCACCATTCACAACTTTGTCTTGAAAAAGACCCATAAGATCTTTATTTCCATGATGCAGTCAGGATCCTTTGTCGCCCACAATGAGGCAAATATTGCAGCCTCGGACAAGTCTGGATCTTGATTTGGGAACTGGTTGTCCTCATGTGTTTTCCATGCCACTAACACGATCAACAAAAGTAACCATGCATAGTGGAATGCCTTGCCATCCTCCTGAGCTTCGTGAAAATCCTCCAGGAACTCATTACAGAGATACTTGACCTAATTGTATTGGACCCTTTACTGCATTGCGCAACTAGAGATACTACTAGTGCCAACACTTCATCGACACGACACTTCCTCATTATTTTTCCAGCCAAAATTTGTGCAGAAAACTGCACAGCGCTATCTGATACAGAGCTAATGGTGTAACCATGCGACTTATTCACCAACCTGAAGTTTCTCTTCATTTGATTGACCAACTTCTTCTTCGACGATTTCCCCACAAAAATCATCTGCGGAGTTCTCACCCTGATAAGGAAACAAGGTGATTCTATGGATTAGCATGTCGTCAATTGGAATGGGCCCTCCCAGCTAGAGGCACCCATCATGCACTAGCACCAACAATTGATGCACACAGATAGTATTAATGATGTTGCGACTAAAGTATGGCACCCACAACATGTTAAGCAATCCGACGCGCTCAATCTCGGCCGCCCACTCCATTGGCTCAAGCCGTGTAACAGTCGACTCCTCATAGTAGACCTTCTTCAAATATTTGTTGGGTTCCAACTGTGGGAAATTTGCATGATCACCTACATCCCTTCTTCCATCTTTAAAAATGGTACTTAGGCCAACAAATCACCCTCCACAGGTATATCCTCTGGCAACATTGGTTTGAAGACTTTGTACTTCGCCGAGTCTAGGTCCTTAGTCACTTTGGCTATGGATTTCCTAGGGGGTACATAAGGTGGTATCCGAGTAATCGACACTGGTTCCTCTACATCAATATCTTCAACCCCCATATTCAAATCTTCCTTGTCCAAATCCAAGGGTTCCATCTATTTCTTGCTTCTATCCATTTGACCCTTCTGTCTAACCTCCGTTGGATTTTTGCGTGGCGATTTTCGCACCGGTGCTTGCTGTGGTTTCTTTCGCTTCTTTTCTCCGGCCACAGAGGTAGTGGGTTTAGGCCTTGACGACCTAGGAGCTATGGCAGGAATTGTTGGTTTTGTAGTCATTCTCTCCCAGAATATTTATTTTTGCTACTCAGGTAAATTTTCCTCCCACCCAAGTCCTTGTTGCAAAAACTTCTCCCGTGCCTCTTTCCAATCCTCTCCAAACATGCAACAATTGTCTTGGCGCAAACTAAGGTGAAAAGTATCAAGGCAATTTCTATGGAATAAAATTGTTTGAAAGTGGAGAGGGATGCTATATTTATAGCCCATTTTTAATTCAAATCCACCCGTTCCCTCCAGATCTCCTTCATTAATGCTCTTTTGATGAAAAATTTCCAAAGACATGCCCCTTAAATTCTCTCCCCCTGATCCCTTTAATAGAAAATTAGCTATCCAATCATCTATTGTGTTTCCAATGGTTACTTTATGGTCAGGCTGCATGGGACCCATCGTGTTAGCACATCTCCTTTGTCGCAACTCCCCTCTGTGCCTTTCTTCTAATCGTCACGCAACCCATTTGATTTGCCAAATTTTCATTATAGCAGTGTAGCTTATAGTCTCGCACTCCCTTGTCACTACCTGAAGTAATAAGAATGTCCTGCATCCATATAGTCACTGCGTAGGGGTGGGATCACCCCTGTACAACCTTAATCGACTCCTGTTGATTCTTCCTGGAAATAGCTCCCCATTTAGCTTCACGAGCTGAACCACACCTCCATCTATAATCTCCTTGACAATGTATGGCGCCAGCTAATGCATCTGAAAATTTCCTGGAAACTTCGTAAAATTGCTATCATACATCAGTACTAAATCTCCACTTTTAAAGGTGTGCTTCTTAATGTGGCGATCATGCCACACATTTTCTCTAGCCTTCGGCACTTGCTGATGAAAACCTTCTAAGAAGCGATCTTCTTCTAGCTCGAGTATCTGCACGAGGCATTCTTCCATGATATATCAATCAACCATCTCTGTGATTGCAACAATTCGAAAAATGGGCATGATATACTCCATTTTCATTACTACCTCTTTCCATAAACCACCCCAAATGGTATCTATCCAACCAACTTCTTACAGGTAGTTCTATACGCCCAAAGAACAAATAGTATGCACACATCCCAATCGTTCCTATTTCCATTACAAATTTTCGTCAAAGCATTCTTTAGGATTTTATTAAAGGCTTCAAGTTTCAAATATGCCATTTGCTTGAGGATGATACAATGTGATTTTCAGATGATACATATGGAATTATTCAACCAAAGCAGCAATTGTTTTGTTTAGGAAATGCGAAACCCTATTGCTCAGCAAAATATAAGGACAACAATATTGAGACAAAATATACTCAAATATAAACTTCAGAGCTGTAGTCGTGCTGCAATCCTTCATGGGCTATGCCTCAGCCCACTTGGTTAAGTATTATGTCGTCGTGATGATGTATCGTGCTCCTGACTTCTTTCCTGGTGGTTGAATAGGGCCTACAAAATATATTTCCCATTTGTCGAATGTCTGTAATGAAACTTGCAAGTTGAGAGGCAATTCACCAATTCCTGATGGCCTCCTAGTCCTCTGACAAACATAGCACGCCCTACAATATTCCTTGGAATCCTTGTGCACAGTTGGCCACCATATCCCAACTCGTAGGATCTTTTGCGCAGTCGCTCTTCCCACATAATGTCCTCTAGAAAATCCTCCATGTGATTTATCGAGGATACTTTGTCTTTCATAATATGGTACATACCTACGCAGAACTTCATCCGATCCTGTTTTATATAAGTGCCCTGCAATGACAGAAAAATATGCAACCCTGACCACCAACTAATTCATTTCACTGCGTCATATATCCTTTAGGAGCTGTACCTATAGACATGAATTGGATTATATCTGCAAAATGTTCATCTTCAACGTGCACAAGAAAGAGCTGTGCATCAGGCAATGCTTCCTCAAGACTTGTAGGCTCATCGCCATTCACAATCTGCGAAGGGTGATCTGGTCCAAAATTTAATCTCCTTGGCTTCACAGTTACTTCAAGTCGTACCCCTGATATAGTAGTAACCACCTAAAAATTCTCTCCCCCCCCCAACACAGGCTTATTGACCATGTAATCCAAAGCGGAATGATCTGTGTACATTTTGAAGTGTGTGTTAGCGCTCAAATCTGCCTCAGGCTGAGGAAGGCCAAACTCGAGGCCACATCAAACCACGCTCAGCCTTGTAGCTAGCCCTACGAGGATAGAAGAGGGCTCTCTCCGGGTCTATCTCGGCAAACTATCTTCAAAGGAGCTGAGATGACTTATAATTAATATTGATTTTAGGCTAGTAAAGAGATAGGAAAGTTTGATTTAGATTTTTGAGTCTTTTGTTGGAGAAACGGGAAAACCAATTTTGGGTCCGGGGATTGTTATAGACATTTTTGTGCCTTACAGCATGAAGCATGAAATGTCCATAATCTAAGGGATCCAAAGTCCCTAAACATGTTGTTCCTACCCCTAGAGGAACAAGGTCAGCAAACCACAACACTGAATAGCAGTTCTCCACCTGAAAACACTCAAAAACAAGCTAATTCTGGATCATGTCAACTGCTCCACTGAGCATCTGCGCTGAATGTCAACTGCTCCACTGTGTACCTGCGCTGAATGTCAACTGCAAAGAAGGCTACCTACGCTGGGTGAGTTTGGACAAGTGGCACAGTCATTCCTCAAGGTGTCAATGCCCAGGAAGCTTCCAAAAGGACACTTGGATCAGAGAATTCTACTGGTAATGAGTAAGAGGGTCTAGATCTCCAAGTGGAAGCAAGAACCTCCAAGTGGACTCAAGAACTAAAGAATAACTGAAGTGGGAGAGGACACTAGTCAGCTTCATGCCAAGCTCAAGCTGACTCATCCTTTCTCCAAAAACCCTATATATAGATCTCTCTCATGAGGTCTAGGGAAGCGGGAATCTTGTGAATGTAAGGAAGTGCTGTTGGTTTGAGTTTAGAACTATTGGGTGATTTGCTTTGAAGGAGGTGAAGAGGAGATTTCTTTCTGCTGGTAGGTGATGCTGGATTGGGCCTTTTATGGTTGTATCACTTCCTGAACTTTACTTCTTCCATTAATAAAGCATTTGAGGTTCTTCTATATGCATGTGTCTCAATGGTGTATTGTTATACTTGTGTATTTGATTTATTCTAATCCTTGAATCAATTATGAATGTATGCTTCTTGTAGTTTCCCTCTCTTGTCATTTTGCAGGATCTTGGTGTAGCTGGGCCAGTGAAAGAACAAGGAGCTGGGAGCAAGCAACAAGGAGAGAAGATTGGATCAATCATTAGCGGAAGACATCGGTTAGTGGATCTCTTTCTCCCCTCTTTTACATCTCATAAAGAAGTAATCTCAAATAGCTTTGCTTTGATTGTTGCTGAGGTACTATCACCCTTAGAGTGGGATAGGGTCATTCCGTATTGGATAATTTTCCCAACAACAAATTGGCGACCCCGCTGGGGATCGTATCTTGTTGGTTGTTTGTGTTTTTGCTATTCATTTCATAAACACAGGGAGTACCGAATCGAACTGCATTTGGAGCTTTCAAATGCAAAGTAGAGGGCAGCTACTCTAGCTCAGTTTCTGGGCATGTTTATGATTTGAAGAGCTGATCCACAAGGACTTTGAATAGCTCTTAGTGATAGCTTTTCATCCTCCTTTGCATCCATTAGTGTGTACTTGATTGATAGCTTCTGATTTGGCCAAAAACTGTGAATTTTTGAGCAATCTGTGACCCGGAAACAGAGAAAAACGAAAGTTTATCTCTTCATTGCAGGCACTGTGAAGGCAGTCTGCATTTCATCGCAGGTCCCGAAGGGGCTACCTGCGTTGAATGTCAAACTGACAGTGTACTACCTGCGCTGAACCAGTTTTGCCTTGTGCTACTGGGGTTCCCTGCTGTTTGTTGCCCTGTTTTCATCCTTGTTTTTGCAGCCTGTTATCAGTCAATGTACCTATCTGAAACCACCTTTCCTTGCCACTATTCCGCCTCGGTTGTATAAAGAAACTGTATTTGTTCTTTGTGTATTTCTTACATCATTTGCAGTTTCCCATAACGAAAGTGAACTAGTCTTGCTGTGGCCTCTTAGATCTAGACCTGTGATAAGTGTCGTTTTGATCTTAAGAGTTAGTTTGTTTGCTGTTCATAGCTGATTGAGCTTTTGCTTTCGTCATATGGTTTGAATTTATATATTTCTAGTGTCGAAACAAGTAAATCTTAAGGTGTCTTTTGATTTTGGACAAGCTTGTTTGCTTTCACTTGAAATTGAATTCAAAGTTATACAACAGCTTTCTTTTTTGTATTACATCAACATTAAGAAAGAGAAAAGAAATACCTGCATTGTATATTTTGCATTTGATAAGTTTGCATGTTGATTTAGGAAAAAGTGCATTAGTGTGTGCTCTTTGATCTGTGTGAAAAGATGATGTCTTTCTTTTCCCTCAGTAGTTAGGATTTTCAAAGTTAAAAGATTTGAAAAGCTTGCTTCTCATCTTTAGACTGCATTTAGGAATTTGTATCATACATCTCGTGGTGAACCTTGAAAGGAAAACTCTAAAAAAGATCAACTTAAAATATATTGAATGAACCTAACAACACTTTGAAACATAACGCAAACACTTAGAGGTCTAAGCTAGAGACGTGTTCCGGCGTCGTTAAACGTAGTGACTGTCGATCTCGAAGAAGGTGGGTGATTCCTCCTGAGAGTCGGCGGCACTAATACGGACTTGTGCTCCCACGTACCGTAGCGTATATATTGGGAGACCCCTATAGGCATATATCTTTTATCCTTAGGAAGCCGTGTCGGCCGCCCTACTGATCGCAATGCAGTGAACACAGCATTCACGAAGATCGACCACTCGTACCGTAAAACGTATTCTGTGGTTTTGCGAAAGGTTTGGCACACCCTCTGCCTAGATCTCCAGAGTAGTTTCTTTTGGCCTTTTTCAAACTCTATAACTGGAAAAGTCCATCCGAGCATTTGTCACTTCGGGCTCGTTAAAACATCGAAGGAGACTAGAGTCATCTTTAGCTTTTTCTCGACTCTTAAAAAGTGAAAAAGCAAGTTGTGTCTAAAAGCGTCTAATAAAATTCATTCAATTCGGAAACACAAATTTCCCCTTTTAATATTTTGGTTGATCGAGTAATCCGCAATCGTGGAAGAAATTCAATTGAAACCCCGTCGTTCGCGGGGGCTTACGAGTCAACCGTCTCTGTCTCCGGAATCGAAAACAGTACGGACAAAGCGAACTCGTTTAACCGGTTCAAAATCTCCTATAAAAGTTAGAACAAGTGTTCCAACTACATCTGAGGTTCCGGTTACTCCAAACATTTCTGGAAACCCTGCCTCTATAGAAGAAGTTCAACGGCCACAAAAGGACAGTAATACTGATCCTAGTCTGGGGGCAAATACTTGTATAACTGAACCAGTTCCATCTGTAACCGGTCCAGAGAGTTTTGTTCCTCAAACAACTGTCGCTGTCGAAACAACCACTTCTTCGGCACCAGAACAATTTTACGGACCTAACGGTCTTCCTCTTCCACCGGGTTTGATTGCGATAGAGGAAATTGCAGAGGATCCGCAAGCAAGTACTCCAACTCATTTTGGAGTCGGGGTCACTCTATTTCCTTCATTAGAAGTTAATCCACCACAAGTGGAAGTTCCTGTAGAATCGCTAGGCAATCTATTGGATAGACTTAAAATGTCTGAACAACCGTCATCATCTAGGACTGTGTCAAATGACACAGTGACAGCAGAAGCCCCTGCCGTCACTCCGACAATGTTTGCCGGCATACCAGCTGTCCCGACTAGCTCACAACAGCTAGAAGAAGTCCACCAAGGGACTATTTCGACAGTATGGTCTGTTCCAGTTTGTTCATCCGGAATAATATCCGGCAACTCTTACGTTGAGACTCGACAGATTGATCCTCATGGAGGTCAATTTGGGCCATCCAGTCCTCAAGGGCAAACAATCCCTTTGAGTTCCGGATTGCTACCATATGGGGGGCAGTATGCCCTTTCATTACCTCCTCCGGGAGGATATCCATATGGCAGTTCTCAACAGTATTCAGGTTATACTGGAATTGCATCAAGTAGTTGGGTACCTATGCTACCCCAACAACCAAGGGTTGTATATTCTATGCAACAGTGTGTACCTGTGACGAACATCCCAACCACACCGGCTATTGTAACAGTGTCACAAGTTCAAGCGATACCTGTTGCATGTCAACCTCAGATTTCTCAGGTTGTAATGCAACAGCCACTTGACCATGGGTCACAACCACAATCGCCAACTGGTGGGGCGACACAGGTCCAAACGGGTACAATTACCCCACACCTTGGTCCAACGGTTAGCATAGCACAACAGAACATGGCTTCACAACCATGGCTAGTGCAATACCAACAACCACAATTCCAGCAAGTATACCAAGGTTCTGAGTAGCAGATCTTTGCGAACAGTGGACAACCGTATATACAAAACGGTCAAAATCAACCACTTTACAGTGGCCAAGTCCACCAACCGTATGAGTCATACCAACATCAATTACATTATGCTGGTATGCAAAGACCCACTGCTCAAGCGATTCCGTCGTACCCTGGTTATGCTTCGCCTAACCTGAATCAACAGTTACCATTCGCGGCAACTTTAGAGTTACCCGATTTACACCGGTTAACCAACGATCCGATTGCTTATGCCCCTTGGTGGCCAGCGATTCCTCATAAACTTCCATCTGACATTCCTAAATTCAATGGAAATCCAGGTGAAGACCCATCGAATCACTTGATGACTTTTCATCTGTGGTGTTCGTCGAACACCCTAAACGACGATTCGATAAGGCTTCGCCTTTTTCAGAGGACATTGACAGGTCCAGCGGCTAAATGGTATATTGAATTTCCAAGAGCCTCTTTCGACAATTTTAGTTCCCTAGCCACGACTTTCTTAACCCATTTTCAATTACCAATAAGGTATGAAACGGGAACAGAAATATTAACCAACTTCAAGCAGACAACTGCCACCCATATATCTGATCATATACATGAGTGGCGTCGTCGTCGTAGGATGGTGAAAACATACGTTCCTGATCAGCTGTTAGCTGAATGGTTTATAAAGTCGTTACTTCCTGCTATAACGAAAGATGTGGCCAAGGGGGGAGTCGTAACAGAGGAGCAAGTTATTGCTTGTGAACAGTATTTGGACTTAGTTTATACTCAGTCCGGCACGCTCTACGACAAAATACCTGACGCCCCTAGACCAGAATTTTCAATTCCTCCTCCTCCTAAATCCAATAGTGACTCTCATGCCGGTGATGGCGTGATTGGCACGGCAAACGCGAAATCGATAAAGGCTTCATCAAAGAAAGCCCGTAAGAATTCGGATCAAAATGCAAAAGAAGAAATTCTTGCTTCGGAAGTAAATGCCGTATCAGCAGATAAAGGCAAAGAAACCAATCAACCAGGAAGCAAGAAGAAACGAAACAGAGGGAAGAAGAAGAAACAAGGTGAATCATCTCCTCGAAAAAATTCTTCAAACCCTCCTGGACAAGGGAAACAAATTTATCCATGTCAAATATGTGATGAAGAGGATCATTACACGAAGAATTGCCCATTCAAAGCTGAGTTAAAGAGGTTCTTTAAAAGTTCCCAAACCTCAGCTGTGTTAACTGATCCATTTCCCAACCCAGGTCAAAATATGGTTGATAGTGGAAATGCTTCCCCGTCGCAAGTACTTATGTTGTCGGTTTCAAAACAGCAGAATGATGCTTTGATTTCGACAAGGAACAAAGATTATAGGAATCCTCAGCTGTCGAACAACAAAGGTAAAGATCAACCAAGTAGTTCGACAACAACTTCGACAGAAGTTGTACTGCCCATCATTCCTGAATTAACAATAAAACCGCCAAAGGGAGTAGTACACAAGTCGACATTTAATCCTCGCGCCAGAGCGGCGCAACATTATAACATAGTGGAAGATTTGGCACAATCGCCATCCGCTATGTCGACTCTTGAGGTACTACAAAATTGTCCAACCCAAAGGCAGGCATTGTTTTCAGCAATTGGGGGGGTTGATCCTAAGGATTCCAATCTTGTATCCTTTGATCACAAAGGATACGATCCTCAGTTACCAGCTCAACTAGCTTTCCTTATTCAAGTGAAAGCCCTCAACAAAACTGTTCACAGAACAATTATTGATGAGGGAGCATCTACATGTATTATGTCGATGAGTTGCTGGAAAACTTTGGGATCTCCAACCTTGTCGCGATCTTCGACGACATTAAAAGCTTTCGATGGAAGGACCTATACCCCGTATGGTATCCTTAATAGCTTGAAAGTTGAACTAGGAGGAAAAACAGTAGAAATTGATGTTGAGGTCATCGATGGAAATCTTGACTACAACATCCTACTGGGAAGACCATGGATTTATGCCATGGCGGCTGTCGTGTCGACTTATTTTAGGAAGATCGCATTCCCGTTTGAAGGGGGGATTACGATCGTCGACCAACAGAACTTCCTCCCTAATAGTTCACAAGTTACAGGAAGCATTCCCATGATCCATGAGAGCAACCATTCGCTTCAAGATATCGGAGAAGGATTATTGAAAGACCCCACATTGATGGGAACTTTCGCGCTACCACCTCCTATTTTAGGAAATGTACCGCTTGTAGCAACCTGCAACATGATATCTTCCACGAAGGTCGACATGGATCGAGCAATTGTTTTTCCCCCAAGCCCTTTAGAAATATTGTAGCAATCAATGTTTAAAGCATGGGAGGCGAACCCAAATCAACGCTCGTCAAGCGTTTGGGTAGATAGGTCTAGAGAATATGGAACCCCATTAGATCCTTGGTCGAAAGTACATGGGACTGACGAAGGAATCTTACAATCAATGTTGATTGAGGGGGCACCATGGAATGAACACCACCATCGTTCCCTTCTTCCGAAATATGAAGAAGATACTCAGAGTGACCTTTATCACCCGTCAGTTTTTGAATTCCTAACAAATACTGTAAATACGGTGAATTCCGAGCGAAACCTATCCAATATTGAAGAGACTATAGCCATAAATATCTCGACTAAAACAAATGTTGTAGAGAATATTTATGTCGGCAAAGGTTGTTCCCCTTCAGAACTGGAAATATATAACGCTCTTTTTCGCGAATTCAGAGATGTCTTTGCTTGGTCATATGATGAAATGCCAGGCATTGACTCAAGTATCGTTGAACATGAAATTAAAATGTATCCTGATGTCAAACCAGTAAGACAACGGCTTCGGCAGGTGCACCCCAAGAAGGCCGCTGCCATTAAGGCAGAAGTTCAAAAACTTCTCCATGCTGGATTCATCTACCCGGTTCCTCTAACCGATTGGGTATCGAATATTGTCCCTGTTATGAAGAAACAAGGGACGATTAGAGTGTGTGTCGATTATAGGGATGTAAACCAAGCTTGTCCGAAGGACAACTACCCTACACCCTTCATCGACCAGATAATTGATGAATGCGCCGGATGTGAAATCTTTTCATTCATGGACGGATTTTCTGGGTATAATCAAATAAATATCCGCCCACAAGACCAGTCAAAGACTGCATTTATTTGTCCGTGGGGCACATTCGCTTATCGAAAATTACCCTTTGGTTTAAAGAACGCAGGGGCGACGTTTCAGAGGGCAATGAATTATGCCTTCCATGACATCAAGAACATCGTTCAACCTTATCTCGACGACCTCCCGGCTCATTTGAGAAAGCGGACTGATCATCCGCAACATTTGAGAGCGATATTTCTACGTTGCCGAAACTACAAGATAAGACTCAATCCACACAAATGTGTGTTTTGCGTCGGTTTTGGTCGTTTACTTGGCTTTGTAGTCTCTAAGGATGGGATTCGTCTCGACCCCTGCAAGGTTCAGGCAATCATTAATTTTCCTCCACCTTCAAATTTGCTTCAGATTCAGAAACTCCAAGGGAAAGCAAACTTTCCGAGGAGGTTCATTCCAAATTACGCAGAACTTGCTAAAGGTTATACTCGTCTTTTGAAAAAGGATGTACCTTTTGTCTGGGACCAGGTGGCGCAAGCTTCCTTTGATGCTCTGAAAGATTGTCTAGTAAAAGCATCATTAATGTACGCCCCAGACTATCAAAGAGATTTTAACCTGTATCTGGCTGCAACGGATACAACCATTGCGATGGTTTTAGTTCAAGAAGTCGACGGAATTGAACATCCTATCTATTATTTAAGTAAAAACTTAAATGATACAGAAAGTAAATATTCTTATGTTGAAAAACTAGCGCTTGCAGCTGTTCAAGCGATTCAAAGGTTTCGACATTATGTCCTCTTTCAGAAAACTACCATCTTGTCAGATTGCAACCCCATGACTTATATACTGTCGCGACAGTTGCTGGGGGGCAAATATTCAAAATGGATAGCGATCCTTCAAGCGTTTGATCTGGAATTTGTAAAATCCAAATCAAAGAAAGCTCTAGTTTTCGCAGAATTATTATGTGATTTCCCATCGTCGTCCAACGATGAAACATCGGAAGAGTCAATCGTGGACGAAAGTTTGTTTCTGATATCTACAAACGATGAGTGGTATGGAGATATCATAGTTTATCTCCAAACCCAAAGATTCAGGCCAAACACCTCTCACTTTGAACAAAAACGTATACGATACCAAGCAAAGGACTACATGATCGTCGGTGATACACTTTACCGTCGTGGTATCGATACAGTTCTGAGGAGGTGCCTTACCCATGAGGAGGCCGAAAAAACCCTGAATGAGTGTCATTCAGGCGCGTGTGGGGGGCATCAATCTGGATATGCAACAGCATAAAAAATCTTACGAGCAGGATACTTCTGGCCAACCATGTTCAAAGATTGCATAACCGCAGTCAGAAGTTGCCATGCTTGTCAAATTTTTGATAGCAAAACCAGGAGACCACCCGCACCTTTACAGCCAATAGTTGCTGTTGGGCCCTTCGCCAAGTGGGGCATCGATTTCATGCAATGTAACCCCACCTCGACCGGGGGCATGGGTATATTATAGTCGCTGTTGACTATTTTACCAAATGGGCCGAGGCGATGCCTACATTGGATAACACTGGTGAAACAGCTGCCCTTTTCTTTTTCAATCATGTAGTCGCCAGGTTCGGCGTACCACAGGCTATAGTGACAGATCATGGGTCGCATTTTCGCAATCACATGATGGTCGAATTAGCTGCCAAGCTAGGGCTATCTCACGACAGCTCTACCCCATATTATCCGCAAGCCAACGGACAAGTTGAAGCAATCAACAAGGTCCTGAAACGTATGTTGCAAAGGATGATCGAGGTTCATAAAAGAAGGTGGCACCTAATCCTGTACTCAGCCTTGTGGGCTTACCGAACATCGGTTAAGAATGCAACCGGGTTCACACCTTTTCTACTGGTGTATGGCCTGGAAGCAGTCTTGCCAATCCAGTGCGAAATTTCGTCGCTTAAACTCGCAATCGATCTTCTCCCGGAACTTCAGAAGAAGAGGCTCGTTTCTTGGAACTAATCCAATTGGATGAAACCCGTCGTGATGCCGCTTTGGCTAACGAAGCCCATAAGAAACGAGTCAAGGCTCAGTTCGACAAAAGTGTCAAACCCCGTGTCTTCTCAGAAGGTGATTTGGTCTTGCTTTATGACCAAGAATCCGATAAATTGGGAGCAGGTAAATTGAAGTCCTTATGGATGGGCCCCTACATTGTTAAAAGGGAGTTAGCAAAAGGAGCCTACGAGTTAATAGATTATGATCGAATTCCACTGGCGTAGCCCCGTAACGGGTTGTATCTCAAGCGTTACTATGCTTAAATAGTAACCTGCATGCTTTTGTTGTATTTTGTTTTCGCTAAAGTATTTGTTCTAGTCAAGTGATCCACCTTTTCCATTTGTTGCAGATGTCGAACCTTCTGGATACATGTGTTGGATATGCTGACGGAGCGAGTCGTAGTTCGCGGAACCTATCCTCCGCAGCCTGGGCCATTTTTGATCCAAGCGACGAGTTAGTAAGTTTCAGAGGTGTGTGTATTGGGCAATCAACGAATAACATCGCTGAGTATAGCGTGTTGATAGAACTACTCTCTGATGCCATCACACGTGGCATACGCCGACTAATTGTCAGGCTAGACTCACAGCTCGTAATACTACAACTCAATGGTATATATTCTGTTTGCAATCCAGCTATTTATCGCATGTTACTAAGGGTTAAGATCTTGGAAAGACGATTTGATTCAATTCAATATCAACATATTTCCAGAAACTTAAACACATTAACTGACTCATTAGCAAATTATGTGTTAGATAGACATTTGCAACATATATAAAAGAGACACATCATCAATGATTGTACATATGGATCATATAACTCAACCAGAATAATACTCGAAAATCAAAATATATATATAAGCTGTTTATAGTTCGTACATAATGTTCTGTAATCAAGAAAAAATTGGTCATATGACCCAAAACTCAAAAAGTGCTAGGGGGCACCCTAGCCTAGTGGTGCTCATGATAGCACGTCACGGCCTGTGCAATCATGCGCAAGAGACGAGTCCATCGTCTAGGCACACCAGTGGTGTGTCGCTGCAGCTGTAAAGGTAACTCATCAATCCTCACATCGGGAATGCCGAGAGTAAGGCTCTCAACCTGCTCCTGCACAGCTGTAAGGGTCTCAGTATCGTCAAGGTCGCGGAGGATAGCTCTCCTAGCAGGCTCCACTGCCGGGGCAGCCACTGGCGGTCTCGGACGAACTACTGGACGAACAGGACCAACATCTGCATGCACCCAAGAGTATGATTAAAAGTCTTGATAGAATAAAGCACAGAAACATTATAATAAGAACAGTAAACAATAATATGGTCAAAGAGTTTACCGATAGCGCCCCACTGTTCTCCATCCGGTAACACCAAATCCGGATCACCTCGAAAATCCATACCCACATATGGATACTCGGAAAAGACCATCTCCTAGCGCTCGAAACACCTGAAGAAGGCATCAGTAAAAGTAATCTGAGGTTGACCAGCATGCCTAGACATGTGATCGACCCACCTCTGCATGCGTGGCTCGGTCGGAGAAGGCAAGTCAAGTATGATGTACTGAGGCTGCATCAGTGGGATTTTCTCCAAGGCGAAGGCAGTCAGAATAGAACCAAATCCAAAGTTCTTCAGCTTCCCGTCCTTTACCTTGGTCAACTAACTTTTCATCTGAACAAGTACTGCATCACACCAGTTGAATACTTTCGGTTGGAGACACTCCAAGGCGTGCTGCACATAAGATCTGTTGGCAACATGTAGAGCTGCGCTACCGGCCATCCTACCAATGGTATACAGAATGGACCTGAGAGACCTGTCAGTAATCTCACGGATAACAACCTTGCCGTCTCTGCTCGGCTGGGAACCTTCCCTGCAATACTGGCGGACGTGGAATCAGTCCCCCGGGCCGTACCTGACAAGGAAATGGGGCACCTCGCCTTGACAATCCAGTCAAGAAGTACATGTCCTCTATGGTCAAGGGGATGGATTTTCCCCTAATCTAGAATACTTGGTTAATAGGATCCCAAGCATCAAGCATATACTGCAGCAAAGTGATCTGTGCTCTCATGCTAGAGATACGGAAAAATTTCAGCAGGCCACAGTTCCGCAGCGCGTTCACCGTGACAGGGTCATGGAGGGCAATCATGTCCTCCTCTTCATGTTCTCGTTCTCGCCATGTAAGGGACATTTTGTTCAAAGTTCCCTGCAAAACAAACAAGAGAAGGAGTAAGTTCCTGATTTTGATGAAAACTGGCGAAAATTCATCAAAAAATGAGCTGGAAACTCAGTTTTCTGAGCCCAACACAGGCAGAGAGTGTCCCACCTGCGCTGAAGTTAGGGCGCCCTGGCAAAACCCCTGAGGCTCAGAAAGACTGAAAAACAGGCATAAAACTGGAAAAGGAAACCATGAAAAGAAAGAGCTAGGGTTTAGCTCCTACCTGGTCTAGACGGCGCCGAAAATCGTCCGCAGAATCTCCCGGAATCAGCTGGTGAAAATCAAGGGGGAAGAGGCACCTCCAGAGCTCCAACAAACCAAATGCAAATGAAATGGTAAAATGAGAGGTAAAAACACCTTTTAATGGCTTTTTACGTAGTTCAAAGCGAAATATTAGGGTTATAATCTCATTTTCATGCAAATATTATTCATTTCTAACAAATTTTGTTGCAGCAATTAAGAATGCAGTGCTATCCTTTAAAAGAGAAAAAGATAGTAATGGTAAAAAATCAAAATTTGACCATATAATCGAGCAGTTTTAACGCGGAATTTATGCTCGTTAAAAAATAGAAAAGCGATATCGAGCAGTTTTAACGCGGAATTTATGCTCGTTAAAAAATAGAAAAGCGATATCGAGCAGTTTTACCGCGGAATTTATGCTCGTTAAAAAATAGAAAAGCGAGATCCGAGTAGTTTTAGCACATAGTTCATGCTCGTTAAAAAATAAACATAAGATTGAGCAGTGTTTTGGCGCATTCAAGCTCGTTAAATAAAAAAATGAACCTATCCCGGTAAATAACCACTGTGATCGTAAATTTATTAGCCATAAAAAGCCTTGGTCGTGTTTTGCACCTGCCACCTCCATTCCATTTGGCTGATCGTTCACCTCCATATGATTGTTTACCCATTTTGAGGAACAGCTGCGAAGAGTGATTTCACCTAGCCATCCTTGTGACACTGCCGTGATTGGAAAATTCCAACCTGTACCTGGAATCTGCTGCTATCCCTGTTTATCACTCGTTCCTCAAAAGACGAGTCTTCTTTGAGCTTTTTTCAACTGACTCGTAAAATATGAAAAGTTTGTCGAGTTTTGGCCTTCTAGCTCGTTAAAAGGACCGGAAGAGCTATCCCTCCTCTAGATTTTAATCTTTTTGGACCTGAGGGATTATTGCACAAAAAGGTCGAGCGCTTGTTTTATTCGGCTCGTTAAAGTTATCGAAAACTCATCCCTTCTGTATTGTTTTATACTTTTTCGGACTTAAGGGATTAGATGACGAAAAAGGAATTTTGGAGTTAACTTTCTGTACCTTTTCAGACTCTCTAAAAATGAAAAGGACCGAGTTTTCTTTGTCGTTAGACTCGTTAAAATGATTAAATAGCGACAAACTTGTCTTTAGACGAGAACGAGTTTCCCTATCGCTAGGCTCGTTAAAACATAGCGATGGGCTTGCTCGAAGGGCAGGTTATAGAACAAGCATATGTTATCCTCCTCAAGCTTGACAAAAATAAAGAGGTACTGGTCAGAAATGACTGGGGAAAAATTGGGAGAACCTCAAAGCTTTAATGGTAGCAAGTCGCTCTTGAACATGACACTTTTCCTCCGTATCACATCGGGTTGGGTTGTTTCATTCACCGGTCTCATCACCATGGTCTCGCCAAACCATCCACATTTGGGGTAATGCTACCGATCCATCGCATCAGTGTCGTTATATGTTCAAGAGATGTTGTTCAGAAAGAGTCAACCGTGTCCCATCCACTGCCATACATTATCCTTCATCCATCCATGATCGCCACCCTGAATCATATGTCACAGATTGTTTTCACCTCCATTAAAATCATTAGCTCCGTTCCATGTCACTGATGTGGGATTCATTAAGGCCCTCCTTTGACGGATCGCTTCTTGTCGACTTCAACTCATTATCCAAGAAGTTGATCTAGGAACAACCCCCTCAGTACTTTGAAGCTTGCATGCCTCAATGGCAAGTTTCTCACTTCCGGCGACAGGTATACATCAATGACCTTCGACCAAAAGATTTTGCGTGGTGTTCGACGCCAAGTCCTCTATTCACACCATGTGATTTGTACTGCAGTACCTTGAGGGTCATTATCATTATCGGTGATTCCTCTCGCGCTTGTTAACGGTTTTCATCATTGACCGGTAATCAAGCGATGTCTTTCCATGTTCGACTTCAGCGCAATTCTCACATGGATCGACTTGTACTTAGAGTGAAGATCGAACGAGTTTGAAGACCCCGGATCTAGTTTCATCCATCCGGGTTGCGATATATATTCAGGAAATATAAAAACATTTGACATGTACATCATTGCAGCAGATGATCATCCTATTCAAAGGATGATAATTTCAGCAGAGAATTATCAGTCTACCATCAGACGATCGTCTGTTCTATGTACCAAAATGAATTTATAAAGCTGAGCATGGGAATGCCCGCCTCAGCTAGATCATGAAAGCAGAATGAAAAATAATGTATTGTATTGTATTTTATTACAGGTCACCTCTAAGCGATTGAATGAACTTCGGATCCTCCTGATAAAGCATTTCACCCGATAAACGACCTCATACTTTAGGGGGCAACTGTTATAGACATTTTTGTGCCTTACAGCATGAAGCATGAAATGTCCATAATCTAAGGGATCCAAAGTCCCTAAACATGTTGTTCCTACCCTAGAGGAACAAGGTCAGCAAACCACAGCACTGAATAGCAGTTCTCCACCTGAAAACACTCAAAAACAAGCTAATTCTGGATCATGTCAACTACTCCACTGAGCATCTGCGCTGAATGTCAACTGCTCCACTGTGTACCTGCGTTGAATGTCAACTGCAAAGAAGGCTACCTGCGCTGGGCGAGTTTGGACAAGTGGCACAGTCATTCCTCAAGGTGTCAATGCCCAGGAAGCTTCCAAAAGGACACTTGGATCAGAGAATTCGACTGGTGATGAGTAAGAGGGTCTAGATCTCCAAGTGGAAGCAAGAACCTCCAAGTGGACTCAAGAACTGAAGAATAACTGAAGTGGGAGAGGACACTAGTCAGCTTCATGCCAAGCTCAAGCTGACTCATCCTTTCTCCAAAAACCCTATATATAGATCTCTCTCATGAGGTCTAGGGAAGCGGGAATCTTGTGAATGTAAGGAAGTGCTGTTGGTTTGAGTTTAGAACTATTGGGTGATTTGCTTTGAAGGAGGTGAAGAGGAGATTTCTTTCTGCTGGGAGGTGATGCTGGATTGGGCCTTTTATGGTTGTATCACTTCTTCAACTTTACTTCTTCCATTAATAAAGCATTTGAGGTTCTTCTATATGCATGTGTCTCAATGGTGTATTGTTATACTTGTGTATTTGATTTATTCTAATCCTTGAATCAATTATGAATGTATGCTTCTTGTAGTTTCCCTCTCTTGTCATTTTGCAGGATCTTGGTGTAGCTGGGCCAGTGAAAGAACAAGGAGCTGGGAGCAAGCAGCAAGGAGAGAAGATTGGATCAATCATTAGTGGAAGACATCGGTTAGTGGATCTCTTTCTCCCCTCTTTTACATCTCATAAAGAAGTAATCTCAAATAGCTTTGCTTTGATTGTTCCTGAGGTACTATCACCCTTAGAGTGGGATAGGGTCATTCCGTATTGGATACTTTTCCCAACAACAGGGATAAGGCCAGATCTTTGCAGAATTTGAGTTGCGGCGAGGTAGGCAGTAGTCTTGATACCTTTGATCAGATGTATGGATGGATTAGAACGAAAAGGAGCTGAAGAGGGCAAGGGAGAACATGGATCCTCTCCAAACTGGCGAAAACATGTAAAACTAAACAAATTTAAAGGAAGAGCACTGTAAACAATGATTTCAACCTCATTTACTCATTCATTTAGTTTCAGAAGCATAAGAAGGGAATGGCATACATTAAAAATGAATAAACTTACAATAGCTGAGAGATAACACCATCAAGAACTGAAAGCCACAAGAATCCCAACAGGTGCTGCAAAACCTCTGATCTTTCCTTAGCCAAAATATGAAAAATATGTACAATAATGTGCCAAAATCTTCCCAAGAGTCCAACCCTTGCTACTGACTGAAAATTTACAGATATAGATCAGGCCAAACCATTCCCTAACCTCTAGGGGTCGAGCTCCTCCTTCTAGGAGCAGTTTGAACAAATTTAAACATGGAGCAAGAATCTAGGTGACTAAAACTCCTCCAAGTGTCAATTGACTTTCTCAAGCCAAAATTGCCACTCAATAGGTGTCAAATCGCCAGGTCTTTTTCAGGCCAACCTACAGTCTTCACGGATTTGTCGTAGCTCTATAAGTGTATACTGATCCTCTAGCTGCTTATTGCACTGCTCCAAATATTTGATCAGACATTCTACCTTCAGTAACTTCTAATTCAAGCTTTCAATCTCAGCCTTCTGCTCTTGGATGATCTCTTTCAGTTTCGAGCTAGGAGAGCTCCTATCCACATCACTAAATGTAACATCAATATCATGACCTCCTGAATGGCCCTCCTCATGTATTGACCTCTTGCCCCTGTCCTGAACCTGTACCTGTACCTGTACTGAAGAAGAAGGCGAGACCCCTTCCATGCCATGTGGAGATAGTACTCGTCGTGTAGCTGCAAATAAGGCCCTGTGGCCTCGCTGATATGTCACATACACTGGAGCATTGATATGCTCGATCTCAGGAATGTCAAACTGATGTGAAGGCTCTCCCTCATCATGAAATATCTCTAGAGGTGGCTGTGGCACTGTGAAAAAGTCACGAGAAATAAAATCCTCCCAAGTAATGCCCTGCTGTGCCAACTGATGAACCACTACGATCTTGATCAACGTGTAATGATAAATACTTCTATGCTACTGTGCTGGGGTCTTCTTTTGTACAAAAAACACCATCCTCTCTATGTTGCGATACATGAAGTATGGAATGTTCATCATACGTACCCTTTTGAAATGAATCAACAAACGGACATGGTACGCATAAAGACGCGAGAATCTGCCCTCACAACTGAAATACCGAATGATGAGTTTCATCAAAGGTGCAAATGTTGGAAATAATACTGAGAGGGGGGGTGAATCAGTATTATCAGATTAATCAAACTTTTCAAATGCCCAAAACATATACGCTACTTCAGTTAAGTGAACCAGCGTGTACACGCTACTGTGACGAAGTAAAACAGCGTATAAGCAGAAAACTCACAATTTAGTTGGCTTATTCTTCAATTAAGTGCATCAGGACATTATTCATCATATTAACAGTAAACATGTGCAGTATAACAGAACAGATAAAAAGCCACACACATGAACACCAAGATATAAGGTGGAAACCCAATGTGGGTGAAAACCACCTGCTGCAAGTTGTCTCTATCTTTCTTAATATGAAACTTCAGTTTACAATCTTTTGTACTGGTGCAGCCTTATACCAGTACGCAGGCTACAACCTGCAGAAGGCTTCAACCTTCTCTCGTTCTCCAAACTTCCTTGGAAGGGAGCTCCAACCCCCTTTTGCTTTTGTACTAGCCAAGATACTAGTACGTAGGTGCTGACCTACAATCTTCCTTCTTCCAGGTATCACTTTTCATACATTTTCAGACTTGGATATTCCTGAAGCACAACATTACAATCTGAAGACCACAATTCATTCAATTTTCACAACAGATCATTGAAGCATAAAACAACCAACTTTGAATCACTGAACCACTGAACCCTGTCAATCACCAGTTACCAGAACACAGAGCAGACTACAGAACTCTGTAATAACAGTCAGATCCCACTGTAAACCCAAATCAAGCTTCAAAAGATATACGCTACTTTAATGAGCAGAAACCGCGTATACACGCGCTTTTACCGAAGCCAACCTGCGTACAGATCTAAAAATAAACTTTCTCAACTTGCAGCTGTACCAGATATTAGTTAGACTCAGAACGTAACATTGCGACAATATGCAGATCTAGAAATACGCATAATCAACCATAACATGATAGTGCATTTCAAACCATTTGATCCCGATCTCTCCTTAGATCTAGTTCTCCATCAACCGATGAGATCTCTCCTTAGCTCAGATCAACCAACTTAGAACCTGCATATCAGATCTCTTTCTCTCTTAGATATTCATGCCTTGTCGAAAGATGATGTTTGCCTAATGATCTTCTTCTCCTTATATAGCCTTAGGCCTTTCTCAATACCAAGAGCCAAAACCATAGTAACACAATACCATCAACTTTAAAACTAGGGATCGACACGCCCGTCGAGACATAATGGTCCGAAATCATAGGCACAACTTCCAAGGTCTAACCACCATGAACCAAAGGAACCTTTCCACATACACGCGCTTTTTCTGAATCGAACTTGCGTGTACACGCGACTTGGGCTTAACGAAACAGCGTGTATGAGCTTTCTTGCCATGCTGTACTGAGATCTGTCTTCTGATTAAGTTGCCATCACCTGTACCATCCACTGAGTGAGTTGCCATCAAGGACAACACTTGAACCATAATGCCAACAATCTCCCCCTTTGGACTTGATGGCAACCACCACACCAAGTCACTCTCCCCCTTTGACATCAAGGGCAAATGGAGGACCAAGATATTCTCTTCCTTGGTAATCCTTCTGCTGTCCATACTGCTGTCCATACTCCCCCTGAGTACATGCTGAAATCTCCAAGTGTGCTCCCCCTTTGTGAATGCCAAAGAGTACCAATCTATCCATCCTGCTCACCAAGTGCTGTTCATGCTCCCCTTGACTGTAGGCAAGATCTGCAAAAGATGTTCTTCAAGAAGAACATGACTCTATACATCATAAAAGACCTTCCTATAACCAAAGACTCATACATACATCCATTTCTCAACTAAGTGAGGATATACAAAAAAAATGACTCATCCACCCAACCAAGTGGGGATACATCAATATTGACTCATCCACCTAACCATGATAATACATGAACATTTCATCATTCATCCCAGGCATAGTGGGGAAACCAACAAAGGCCGTTACATGACCTTGACACCATAAAAGAGACAAGAGAGATACATGACATAGAGACAACAGATCTAGACCAAGACTTAGGAAAGACACCAGCAGCATCTGATAAACATCTTGTTAGATCAGCAACGAGAATTTCTTTCTGAGCTCCTTCTTAAACCAATCAACCAAAACATCTGAATGCCAACAATGCTTTATGAGACTTTTGAGCTGCTCCCCCTGAACCTGTGCCTGTTGCACTCCCTGAAACTGTGCCTGAATACTTCTGACATTCCTATTGCTGTTCAGAACTTCAGAGTTTTCCTTTGCTGTTCAGAACTTCATATACGCGTTTTATCCTGTATAAAGCAGCGTATGTACGCGGATATTCTTTCTGCAACAAGCGTCCAGCATACACGCGACTTACTCAACATAAATCCGCGTGTATACGCTCATATCCCTTCCGTAACCTGCGTATACAAACTTTTCTGTAGAACAAACAAATTTCAACAACAGGATGAAGCATCAACTACTCCCAGCTTTTGTCTGAGATATTCAAAAGTTTCCCTGGGCAGTGGTTTTGTGAGAATATCAGCAACTTGCTCCTTAGAAGGAACATACTCCAATTTGACCTTCTGCTCAAGCACTTGTTCCCGAAGAAAATGGTACTTGATTGGTATGTGCTTGGTCTTTGAGTGCATGACTGGATTCTTTGAAATGCTGATTGCACTTGTATTATCACATAAGATAGAGACAGGTGGAGTGCAAGTGATTTGAAAGTCCTGCAAGGTCTGCATCATCCAAAGAAGTTGTGTACAACAAGATGCTGCAGCTACATATTCTGCTTCAGCTGTAGATAAGGCAATCGAACTTTGTTTCTTGCTGAACCAAGATACTAATCTGGAACCCATGAAGAAAGCACCTCCACTTGTGCTTTTCCTATCATCCACACTTCCAGCCCAATCTGCATCTGTGTAAGCATGAAGAGTGAGATCAGTATTTCTAGGATACCATAAGCCATAGTTTTGGGTCCCTTGAAGATATTTGAAGATTCTTTTGACTGCCTGAAGATGAGTTTCCTTTGGGTTGGCTTGAAATCTTCCAACCATTCCTACTGCATGTGTAATATCTGGTCGAGTACCTGTCAAATAAAGCAAACTCCCAATCATGGATCTATAAGTGGGTTGGTGGACTGCTGCTGATTCATCATTTGCACTGAGGCTGCATCCTGTAACCATGGGTGTACATACTGGTTTTGACTCTTCCATGCCATACTTCTTCAAGATCTGCTTGAGGTATTTGGTTTGAGACAAGAAGATACCTCCTTCATTTTGTTGGATTTGCAATCCAAGAAAATATGTCAATTCTCCAAGAAGTGACATTTCGAATTCTTTCTGCATAACCAAGGCAAAGTTTTGACTCATAGTCTCTTCATTGCTGCCAAAAATAATATCATCTACATAAACAACAAGAATTAGCAATTTGTTATTTTCAACTTTTATATAGAGATTGCTATCTGCTGATCCTTTTGAAAAGCCTTGTTGGTGAAGATATTTGTCCAACCGATAGTACCAAGCCCTTGGAGCTTGTTTGAGCCCATAGAGAGCCTTTTTCAATCTGCATACAAGGTTTGGATCATTCCCAAGAATGAACCCATCTGGCTGCTCAATATATACTTCTTCTTCTAAGTCTCCATTCAGGAAGGCTGATTTCACGTCCATTTGAAATACCTTGAAGTTTTGAAAGCTTGAGAGAGCAAGGAACATTCGGATGGCCTCTAGTCTTGCCACAGGAGCAAAGGTCTCTTCAAAATCTATTCCTTCTTGCTGTGCATACCCTTTACAAACAAGTCTGGCCTTGTTTCTAATTACTTCTCCATTTTCATTTAACTTATTCTTGAAGACCCATTTTGTTCCTATTACATTCTTATCTTTAGGTCTAGGAACCAATTCCCAAGTGTTGTTCCTTTCGATTTGCTCAAGTTCTTCATCCATTGCTTTGACCCAACATTCATCTTTGCATGCTTCTTTCACATTTTGTGGTTCAATGGAGGAGAGTAGAGCCAAGTAGCTTGAAGCTTCTGCAAGTGTCCTTCTTGTTTGTACTCCTGCTTCTTTCTGCCCCACAATCTGAGTTTCTGGATGATTCTTTTGGACATATCTGGATGGAGTCTTTTCTTCTATTCTTGTCTGCTCCTCTGGTTCTTCTTGAGATTCTTCTTCTTCTTGAGGTTCTTCTTCTTCATCATTTCGCCTTTGAGAGTAACCTTCATCTTCTTCATGATGAACTTGCCTAGGAATATATCCCTTCTCATCAACCACTATATCAATACTGTCAACAATTCTGCCAAGTCTTTTATTGTAGCACTTGTATGCTTTGCTATGTGGAGAATAACCAAGAAGAATGCCCTCATCTGCTCTAGGTTCAAGTTTGCCAAGTTTCTCATCAGTGTTCTTAATATAACATTTGCTCCCAAAGATTTTGAAATGCTTTACGGAAGGAGTTTTACCACTCCAAAGCTCATGAGGTGTTTGAGTGCTGTTTACTCGGACATTTGTTTTGTTAAGAATGATAACAGCAGCATGTGCGGCTTCTCCCCAGAAGGTTGCAGGAGTACCTGATTCATCGAGCATAGCACGAGCCATTTGTTGGATAGTTCTGTTCATTCTTTCCACAACCCCATTTTGCTGAGGAGTTCTAGCTGTAGAGAATTCTCTTCTTATCCCATGTTCATCGCAGAAATCAAAAAATTCATTTGATGTGAACTCCCCACCTCTGTCAGATCTGAGGCACTTGATTTTGTGTCCTGATTCATTTTCGGCCAATGCTTTGAAGGATTTGAATTTTTCGAATGCTTCATCTTTGTGCTTCATAAGCCCTAACCAAACAAACCTTGAGAAATCATCAATGAATAATATCAGATATTCTTCTCCTCGAGGTGACCTTTTTCTAAATGGACCACATACATCTGTATGGACTAGCTCAAGAGGCAAGCTAGCTGACCCTTCCTTCTCTGGAAAGTTAGTTCTGGTCTGCTTTCCAAACTGACAAGATTTGCATATGGTGTTGTCTGGAATTTTGATATCTGGAAGATCGCGAACTGCCTGATATTTGCATGCTTTCCTTATTTGTGAGAAGCTTAGATGTCCCAACCTTCGATGCCATAACCAGTGCTCTTCATCCTTGCTAAGATAGCATTGTTGTTGTTCTTCTTCAAATATGTACAGATTATTTGGAGTTCTTTTGCCTTTGAGAACTGTTTTACCTGTATCAAGATCACGAACAAGACATCCATTCGATCTGAAAATAACCTCTGTTTTTTGATCACACATCTGGCTGACACTTAGAAGATTATGTTTCAATCCATCAACATACAAAACATTTCCAGCCTTGACCTTTTCTTTTAAAGGAGCAATACCTTTTCCTTTTATAGTAGCAGGAGTATCATTTCCAAAAGAGACTTTCTTTCCCTTTTCTAAAGTAGAATAAGATTCAAGTTTTTCTTTATCACCTGTCATATGTTTCGAACATCCACTGTCAATGTACCATAGATTTTCCTGTCCTTTTGCATAAAATGCTATCCCACATCTTTCTGTTTGAGGTTCCTTTATTCTCCATGTTTTGGTGCTTGTGGCTTGTTCCTTTTTCTCCTGAAACCTGCTCCTGCATTCAGAGTCTTTATGACCAAAATTATTGCAAATAGAACATTCAACTTCATTTTCAAGCACCGAAAAGTTGTTATAGGTCCTTTTTGTAATCCCTGTCATACTTCTTTGTTTTTGAGCTTCCCTAGTCATGATTGTTTTATATGCAACACATTGAGCTGCTCTGTGACCAAAGTTGTGGCAAGAAAAGCATTGTCCATTGAAGAAGCTTCTGCGGTTATTGAATCTACCAGCCAACTGATTGTAATTTCTATTTTCATCTATTCTTGAGCCAAACTGAGAAGATTTTACCTGTGGTTGGTTGTAGCTTTTGTTCATCCTCAAGGAGGATTGTCCCTGATAGTTTCTGTTTGTAACTCGTCCTTGCTTTACCTGATTATCTTCATTGTTCTTCCGCTCATTTCCTCTTGCTGCATCAAGATAACTTTTTGAGGTGGATGCTTGAGAGGTTTCTCCATTATAGCCCAAACCTGTTTTGTTTAGAGGAGACCGCTGCACACTAATAATCTCATCCAAGGTTTCAGATCCTTTGACAAATTTAAGATTAATAGTTTTTGTTTTCTCAATTTCTTTTCTGAGACCAACAATTTCACCTTCTAGTTTTTCAAGATGTTTTTCCTTTTCATCAATTTGAAATTGCAAAGTATCAATAATCACATTCCTTTCTTCTATGCTTCTCTTGAGTCTAGTGATTTCATTATAGAGATTATCCACATCTATAGCATCCTCATAATCATCATCTTCAAATGCCATTAACAGCTTATATTTATTACCTTGTTCATCTTCATCACTGTTTGATAAGCCATCACTATCTTCATGGGTGTAGTAGCTTTTCCTATTTGCACTTTGTTTATTGTTCCATCTAGCAGGTTCTTTTCCTTTATCCTTATAAGGACATTTTGCAGCATAATGACCTACTTTCCCACAAGCAAAACATTTGAAAGGTAGCTTACCTCTGAACCTTCCAGAACCCCTTTGAAGATTTCTGACAAAGTTTGATTCTTCTTCCTCTTCTTCTGGAACATGGCTTGCTTCATAGTAATCTTCTTTTCCTGATGCCTTAAAAGCAGCTTCCCTTCTGTCAGATGGACCTCCCTTTCTCATTTCATAAGCGGTTAGAATTCCATGTAGCTGAGACATAGTGAGAACACGGAGATTTTCTTTTTCTTCTATTGCAGATACTTTAGATTCAAACTTGGGGGATAAAGATCTTAGAACCTTTTGAACTACTATAGTTTCTCTTATTTCTTCACCCAAGTTTTTCATACAATTAACAATCTCATCTACCCGGAGAAAATAATTAGCCACACTTTCATCATTATACATCCTGAGAGTCTCATATTGAATCCTGAGTGTTTGAAGTTTAGCTTCCTTTACCTGTTCATCTCCTTCATAGCTAGTGATCATTTTGTCCCATATTTCTTTTGCTGATTTGAAGTGCATGACCTTCATGAATTCTGTTTGAGATATACTTCCTAATAGGGTAGCGACTGCTTTTGCATTTGTTTCATATGCCTTTTTTTCATCTGGATCTGTAGGAGTAGCTGAAGGAAAAGCATAGCCTTTTTCTACAATGTCCCAAACTTCTGTACCAAGAGATTGAAGATATGCAGTAACTCTTACCTTCCAATAATTGAAATTTGTTCCATCAAAAACCGGTGGCCTGATTGATGCTTCTTTCTCGTAGTTGCTCATGATGAATGATCTTCCTTCAAGCGATCAAGCTTCTCTGAAGGACCTGCTCTGATACCAATTGTTGGAAATAATACTGAGAGGGGGGGTGAATCAGTATTATCAGATTAATCAAACTTTTCAAATGCCCAAAACATATACGCTACTTCAGTTAAGTGAACCAGCGTGTACACGCTACTGTGACGAAGTAAAACAGCGTATAAGCAGAAAACTCACAATTTAGTTGGCTTATTCTTCAATTAAGTGCATCAGGACATTATTCATCATATTAACAGTAAACATGTGCAGTATAACAGAACAGATAAAAAGCCACACACATGAACACCAAGATATAAGGTGGAAACCCAATGTGGGTGAAAACCACCTGCTGCAAGTTGTCTCTATCTTTCTTAATATGAAACTTCAGTTTACAATCTTTTGTACTGGTGCAGCCTTATACCAGTACGCAGGCTACAACCTGCAGAAGGCTTCAACCTTCTCTCGTTCTCCAAACTTCCTTGGAAGGGAGCTCCAACCCCCTTTTGCTTTTGTACTAGCCAAGATACTAGTACGTAGGTGCTGACCTACAATCTTCCTTCTTCCAGGTATCACTTTTCATACATTTTCAGACTTGGATATTCCTGAAGCACAACATTACAATCTGAAGACCACAATTCATTCAATTTTCACAACAGATCATTGAAGCATAAAACAACCAACTTTGAATCACTGAACCACTGAACCCTGTCAATCACCAGTTACCAGAACACAGAGCAGACTACAGAACTCTGTAATAACAGTCAGATCCCACTGTAAACCCAAATCAAGCTTCAAAAGATATACGCTACTTTAATGAGCAGAAACCGCGTATACACGCGCTTTTACCGAAGCCAACCTGCGTACAGATCTAAAAATAAACTTTCTCAACTTGCAGCTGTACCAGATATTAGTTAGACTCAGAACGTAACATTGCGACAATATGCAGATCTAGAAATACGCATAATCAACCATAACATGATAGTGCATTTCAAACCATTTGATCCCGATCTCTCCTTAGATCTAGTTCTCCATCAACCGATGAGATCTCTCCTTAGCTCAGATCAACCAACTTAGAACCTGCATATCAGATCTCTTTCTCTCTTAGATATTCATGCCTTGTCGAAAGATGATGTTTGCCTAATGATCTTCTTCTCCTTATATAGCCTTAGGCCTTTCTCAATACCAAGAGCCAAAACCATAGTAACACAATACCATCAACTTTAAAACTAGGGATCGACACGCCCGTCGAGACATAATGGTCCGAAATCATAGGCACAACTTCCAAGGTCTAACCACCATGAACCAAAGGAACCTTTCCACATACACGCGCTTTTTCTGAATCGAACTTGCGTGTACACGCGACTTGGGCTTAACGAAACAGCGTGTATGAGCTTTCTTGCCATGCTGTACTGAGATCTGTCTTCTGATTAAGTTGCCATCACCTGTACCATCCACTGAGTGAGTTGCCATCAAGGACAACACTTGAACCATAATGCCAACAGCAAACTCATCACTCAGGTATTGGAAAGGAAAAAACCTGCTCAGGTGCCTCATATACCCAGGTTTGATGTACGACTCATAGTAGGATTTCTCCAACTACTGACGTTTATTCCATTTTTCTCCAATATTTGGTATCCCAATGGCCTGTGCAATAGTCTCTGGTGACAGAATGAAATCTACTCCGGCGAGGTTTACACGACCATCATGTAAATGTAGAACAAACATACGAGCTAGTTCACGATGATGCTGGATTTGTGAAATTAACTCACAATAGTGGTAGCATGACTGATAGCGAAAACAATCCACTGCAAGCAGGCAAGCCTGCAATTGAACCAAAGAAGTAGGCTCTTCCCTGAGATGCCTACCACCTTTGCCACCTCTGGGAGACCTCCGTGGCACATTACCCTCTGTTGTGGAATCACTGTCATACTCCTGCTCTTAAACTGAATCCGTGTCTGACATGGCTTTAAAAACAAGATGTCTGCAATATGTATGTTGATATAGGTGTGGTGAAATCAAAATTTCAATGTATACTCAAAACCTAAATATGTTACATATGTACCAAAGCATCTTAGGAAACAAGCCACAATGGTAATAACTCTGTTTAAGTGGATTGGCATAAAACAGTCACTGTTTTGATCACAAGGAAATTTTGACAAATGAGCAAAAAGTGTAATGTGTAGCCTTTGCAATGCTGGCTAAAATTTGTCAAATGAGTATGGGACTGTATTTCATCAATGGAGAATGGGAAAACAACATGATAATGACCATAATGAAACAGTGGAAGTGACAGTGGTAATACAATGGCAATGACAGCAGTGGTAAAATGATAAATTGCAGCGTGAGGGCAGTGACACTTTGACAATAGATGCGTAGGTACCTATATCAACCATACAAGTTGGGAAAATCTTCACAAAGCCACCAACATGTCTTTAAAACCCTAAGGAATGAATCTGCTATGAGCATAGGGTTTCACCTCTCTACACCCAACACATTAAGTTCCCCACTTTAAACACACTACAAACATTTCAAAATTTACTGAGCAGCCATCAAAAACCTACTTGCAAGCTTTGGAGTCGATTTGGCAAGGATCCGGATGCACTAGCAAAAATTTGTTGGCGCTGTGACTGTGTGCGTAGTGCACGTACCCAACGCGTAGCGCACAACAAGTGCGTAGCGCCCGTGGTTTTTAACACTGGCTGGTGAGGCCAAGTGCGTAGCGCGCACTATATGGGTAGCGCACACCCTGTATGGGTAGCGCGCACCTCCAAACACTATCCACGGCTATGAAAACACGACTTCGGCCTTCAAGAACACAAACACGATTTCTGCCTTGAGATTTTCGAGCAAATGAAATTGTTTGCCATGATTTATATGTGAAGAAAATATCTCATCAAATCAGATTTGATTTAAATTTGTTTGCTAACCCACTTTATAATGTTTCAGCACTTTGACATTTGATCTTTTAATACAATGCTGCTCTTTGACTTTCTCTTGCTTTTTCTGAGTCTTGGACTGATAATACTTTGTTGACTTTTGCAGGGATCCGGCATTTGGCTTTGGAAAAGATCAGAGGCTTGCTCTGAAACTTTTTGTGATGAAACAAATACAATTATTACAATGACAATTTCTAGTTCCAAAATAGAGTTTTGGACTAAAAATGTTTTCAAATGCTTTCTGAGAAAAAATATTAAATGAGAATCTTTTGAAACCAACCTCATGGCCTGCGGGCTTTTATTACATGTATGCAAAGGACTGAAAACCCTAGACTCTAGGACTAAAGACTTTTTTTTTAACGAAACTAATCATTTATGACGATGAATGTAATGATCATGTACTTCGGTGATTTTTGAGAAATTTTTACTAAACCTGCAGGGACAAGCATGAGGAAACACAAGACAACCAGACCCCCTCGTCAGTCAATGGCATGCCCCTAGCGAAATGCAACGAAGTGGAATGAGCGAGACACCTAAGAATGATATGCAAAAGCGAAAAGATCTCTGACGGAGGGCTGTAAGGACCGACTCTAACATTGGCTCCAATGGGGATGGTGGCTCCTTGGAGATGCCAAGAATGGCAGATCTCTGGGAGAGCAGACCAGTGCTTTCATCCATTGGGTGATGGAGTCATTATTTCAACAGTTAACACAAAACTTTGACACATTTATTGACTAGAGATTTGACTGAAAACTGAATACAACTTTGACTAAACTGACTCGATTTTAAAACTGAAAGGACTGATAAAACTGACTTGACAAATTTCAAACCAACTAACCTTCATCTCCAGAATTATAGCCTTTGCTGCGGGCCCCAGACTGAAGATGAGAGATCAGTACACACATGCAATAGAACAAAAGTAAAACGATATATACAATGATGATGAAATGAGCAGAAAATACTCAGAAGTGGTATCGCTTTAGCAACCAACCATTGATCAGCCCTCCAGGACAATCATATCCATTCATTTCCTTGAGAAGAAAAGCGTTTTGACCACGATATGCTGCAATCTTATAAGGACCCTTCCATAAATTTTCAAATTTGCCGTGCTTTTCTTTATCTTCATTCCGGGCATCCCACTCCAAAACTACCTCATCCAGCTGAAACTTATCTGTTTTTGCCTTCCTATCATAAATCTTCTTTATGTGCTCCTGCAACTTGAAAGTATTTTGAAATACTTCCTTTCGTGTCTGCTGTAAATGAATCATCTGATTAATCCTCCTCTGCATGGCATCTTCCTCACTACCAGCTTCTTGAAGCAATTTGACTACCGGGATAGCAAGCGAAGTAGGAAAAACCGTGTCTGTCCCGTACACCAACTCGAAAGGAGACATGCCAATAGAATTTTTCTGACTTACCCTATCAGCTCACAATGCATTCACTAATTTCTTGTGCCAACCCTTTTTATTTATTTCCAGCAATTTCTTAATGATATTTACCAAGGACTTATTTGAAGATTCCGCCAATCAATTTCCTTGCGGATGGTAGGCGGTCGAATGCCCCAAGCTGATATTGTACTTATAGCAAAATTCAACCATTCTCTTCGACTTGAATGCCGCTACATTATCAGTGATTATCTTACTAGGACACCCAAAACGTGACATAATATTATTTTCAAGAAAAGAGATAATTACCGCATCCGTGGCCTGTCGGGTGGGAATTGCTTCGATCCATTTTGTGAAGTAGTCCGTAGCTGTCAATATCCATCTATGCTGTCCTGACGATGCTGGATGGATTTCCCTGATGAAATCCAAGCCCCACTGCTGGAATGGTGCACTAACTTCAATTGGTTTGAGAGGCAAAGGCTGTAGTTTCTGCTTCCCTTCAAAAATTTGGCATTCGTGACAATTCTTAACATCCTTATACACATCTGAAAATAATGAAGGCCAATAAAAACCTGCCCTTAGAATCTTATTCACTGTGGTTTTCCAAAATAGATGGCCCCCACAGTCACCTCTATGAAAATCTTCCACAACTCGTTTGGCTTCCTCCTCTACCAAACAATTCAACAACATTCCACGAGGGTCTTTCCAATACAATGCATAATTCAGTATGCAAAATTTTGCAGCTTTCAATTTCAATGTTCTACTCTTATTTCTAGGCATCCCGGGAGGTGGAG
Organism: Pinus tabuliformis; assembly: GCA_031772625.1. NCBI lineage: Eukaryota > Viridiplantae > Streptophyta > Pinopsida > Pinales > Pinaceae > Pinus > Pinus tabuliformis. The sequence continues at coordinate 1,012,799,501 of CM062805.1, read as the reverse complement.
ACAAATTCTGAAGTACGTATATAATGTCAGCATACCAAGGGGAAGAAACAAAAATATCAGATACCTGATCTAATGGACTCTCCTCATCTTCATTGGACATAGCAACAATCAAATTTATATCTAGAACATGCAGATTTGTTTCAGCCATTAACTTGGCAAGTCCTTGTCCTTTGATCAGCTTGGTTGGTTTAATATCCACATCATACTCTAACAACGCAGCAATCCACTTACCCCGCCTTCCTTCTGGATCTGCCTGTACCAAAACATCTTTAACTGTTGCGTCAGGAACATATGCTATAATGTGGGAATGCAGTATATACACACGGAAGTCTTTCAAGGCCTTTACAAGCACAAGTGCTTGTTTTTCAATAATGTTGTATTTCAATGCTCCGTCTCTTATAATATGACCGAAAAAGGCAATGGGCTTCTCAACTCCATCCCTTTTTTGCATTAATACAGCTGCCAAAGTGTGCTAAGAAGCAAATGAAAACAAAATGAAGTTCTGTGTGTAGTCCGACCTAATTAAAGTAGGGGCTGAAGAAAGAGCTAACTTTACCAAATTGAATGATTTCACTGCCTCTTCTGTCCACTTTAACTGACTGTCCTTTTTCAGCATGTTCGTGATTTCTCTAAGATGCTCGGCAAGATTTGGAATGAAACGACGCAGAAAATTCAGTTTACCATTAAATGACTGTATTTCTTTCTTGTTCCGGGGTTGTTCAATCTGCTGGATGGCCTCAACACGTGCAGGGTCCACACGAATGCCGTCTTTTGATATGATGTGGCCAAGGAGCTTGCCTTCATCCATGGCGAAAAGGCTCTTTTTTGGATTCAGCGAAATGCCATATTTGCTGCATTTTTGGAAAACAATTTTCAAATGATATAAATGTTCCTCATCAGAATTTGAAAACACAGTTAAATCATCAAGGTAAACAAACAAAAATACATCTTTCTCGTTGGCGAAAGCCATGTCCATTGCACTCTAAAAAGTGGCACCTGCATTTTTCAAACCAAACAACATCTTTGCATAATGAAACGTTCCCATGGAGTGGTGAACGCAGTCTTGTCACGATCATCTTCATGCACTAAAATTTGATTATATCCTGAATAGCCGTCGATTAGTGACATCCTTGATGCTCCAACTACTCGCTGCAATATATGGTCCATTTTTGGCAGCGGATAATTGTCTTTTAAGGACACCTTATTCAAATTTCTGAAGTCAATACATAAACAGATCTCACCGGTTTTCTTTCTTACGGGTACCAAATTTGATATCCAATCAGAAAATCTGATAGGCACAATGATTCCTGACTTATACAACCTGTTCACCTCTTTTTCTATCGATGGTAGCAGCTTAGGATTGATTCTCCTCAACTTTTGATGGAAAGGCTTCTGATTTGGTTTTATAGGGATAGTATGCTAAATGATATTAGTATCATATGTTTTCAGATCTGAGTAATCCCACGCAAAAGCATTAGAAAATGAAGACAAAAATCTGACATACTCTTCCTTTACCTTTGGTGACAATGACTTTGATAGCTTTACCATCTTGGGATTCTCAGCTATCCCATATTTACCTCTTCAACACCTTTTTCAGTCGGTCTCAATGTCGGTTTGCGGCCTACATCGTCTTGGTCAAACAACTCCTCCAAAGGAATCAATCCCTTAGGAATAATGTTATCTTTAAGTTGCAACACTTCCATTTGATTTACTTGTATATCAATATTACCATCATCATGTTATGTATCAATGGAGGTGTCTTTAAACTTACCCTTATTCTGCAGAAATTCATTAATCTCTTCATCATCCTGAAAGACTTGCCAACATCGCTGATTATTTGGAACGGTGGGGCGGTGTTTCATATGAATCTCGAATTTGTTGCTGGAATTCATTGGAATTTTTAAATTGCTTGCCACCTTAGCAAGTCCATCAGCAACACCATTTTGTATGCGAGGTACACACGTCAAAGTATGATCTGAAAAGAGTTTCAAAATATCTAAAACTGCATTATGGTATGCCCTCATGCGAGGATGCTTGGCTTGAAATTCACCCTTCACCTGCTTTATCACCAACTCTGAATCACCATATACTGCAATTCTTTCTGCTTTCAGCTTTCTAAGAATCTTAAGGCCAACAATGAGAGCCTCATATTCCGCTTCGTTATTAGAACAATCAAATGCTAGTTTGTAGGAACATACTATCACCTTGCTTGGAACCTTATCTGGAGCGGAAAATGGACTACGAATCCACACATCAATTCCAGCACCGTCACTACCTACTGCGCCATCAAAATCCATGGTCCAAAGACCATCTTTATCCTCCTCCAAGTGCTGAAATTGTGTCAGCTCTGTTTTTCCTGTTTGCTGCCCATTATTTTCAGTTGATTGCTCCATAGTAGCTTGCTTTTCACTTCTTTCTTTCTGCAGAACTTCTCTAAAATCCTCGGTGATTTCTGGTATATCTTCTGCCTGAACTAATTGACTATCTATATCATTAAAAATGTCAGCAAACAAAACAAACGACTCTAAGGCGGTATGTACATAGTTTACAGGGTGATTGATTGGTTTCTCCTTGCTTGTTATCATGTATTTCATCTTCTGCTCTCGATATAGCTTTCTCATTTGAAAGAAGACTGGAATTGTAGCATAAGAAAAATCTAACTGTAGTGTACCTTTCAACTTTTCCCCCCAAGATCTTGAAAGGAGCATACCAAAACGCAGAGGAATGTCCGCCACAACCACATCCATCAAGACATTCTTTGCTGGAATTTGATCTAATCTTACCACCAAATCCTTGATCAGTCCGATACACTTTACACAGCTGGAATCAAATGAATACAAACCATGGTATTTTCTTGTAATATCTAATCCCAACTTTTCCATGATCGCCTTTGGCATCAAATTGTGCGAAGCACCCGAGTCAAACATAGCATTGTGTAATACATATTCATGCAACCTCAAACTGATATAAAAGGGAGGAACATCACTGTCAGGAGACTCACCATCTAAAGCAGGCCCAAAAATCAATTCTGGCTGATCATCTTCAACATTTACTGTGTCAAACATTGGATCAAAATTCAGAGTTTTGGAGACTTGACCTCGATAGTTGCTGTTCTTCATGACTTCAGTCAAAGGAATAGATACTTTCAGTTTTGAAATTTCATTTTCCAAACTAAATGCTGAAACTCTTTCAACCTCTTTGACCGGAACTTCTCTTTTTTCAGCTTTATCCCTCATTATGTTTGGTGGCTGATTTACCTTGTCTGCTGATGATGATTTACTAGCTGCAGGATCAATTGTCTCTTTTCCTTTCTTCTGTGGTACAGGTGAATAATTTTTTGCTGAAATCTCCTTCTTCTTCTGAATGGGGTTTATGGGCACATCTTGATTTCTTCATGAGTATTGCTTCTGTTGGGCGGACAAAGCATTCATGTATCCTCTTTGGTACTCCTCCGATTCTTCTTCAAGTGCTGCATCGTTTGATAGAATAAAATCCTCATCTTTGTGTGTGGAGGAGATTTCAACATATTCTTCCTCTTCTGTGATGTAGATAGGCAGATCATCAGGAGTAAAGAAATGGTTTTCCTTCCCTACAGTATCACCATCATCATCAGATTCTTGACTAACAAAATTTTGCTGAAGAGGAGTCTTTACCTGCTGCTGAACTACCGGCTCTTGTGTTCTTTGTTCATGTTGCTTAATTCTGAATTGTGGCTACTACTGATCACGGAAATTGGGATTGCAGATCTCCGGTTCTGGCTTGTCAAGAGTGAGGTTTTCGAACATCCTCTCTACCTTGCGAAGTATCTGATCTGATGTAGAAGCCTCTTCCTTTATGGTCACTCTCTTTTCAACTTTCATCTTGGCTCTTTTATCATTCAAATTTTCTTCAACACTAACATCAATCTTTTGCATATCCTCCAAGGTAGGCGGATCTCTGTCCCATAATGAATAAGCCATCTCCGGATCAAAACCATCCGGGAATTTAAGAAAAGCGGATTTTCTAGATGGTCTTAAATCATCTGGAATAGCATTATAAATTGTATTAAATCTGATAACGTAGTCTTGGACAGACTCACCAGGATTGCGTTTGATATTTTTATACTCAACATTGATCTGAAGTGGATCTTTTCTGATTTCCCAATGATCTAGAAACTGTTTGTGAAGCTCAACCAATGTAGTTACACTTCTAGCTCCCAAGCCTCTGAACCATTTTCTTACCTCTCCTCCGAATGTTTGCACAAACAATCGCATAGTTACATCCTCCTCATCAATCTCATGTAAATCACAAAAATCTGCCATTCTGTCTATGTGTTGCTAAGCGGGCACACTTTGAGGAGTGCCATCAAATATAGGAATCTTACTCTGATAATCCGCGGGCATATCATGCAATTGCTGAGGTAAAGCAAGAGGTGCGAAACGAGCAGCCATTGCTCTTGACGGATTTGGTCTGGGGGTTGTTTGAGGGGTGAATGTAACTGAAGTATGAGACGGTGTATGCAGAGGAGTAGCAATGTGGGATGAAGAAGGAGAATTTACTACAGACTTTTGATATGTGATGATGGGTTGTAGGGGAATAGTGGGAATGAAAGGCGGTTCGGTGGGAATTTTGGAGGTGAAATCGGTGATAGAAGATCCAATATTTGCAGATGCAGCTTCTAGGAAATCAACAAGATTTGCAGCCTGAATGTTTCTCTGAAGGTGCCTCAAGATAAAATTTTCAATTAATTTATTGTTTCTTTCAACTTCAAGAGCTGCAGCAAAGTCAGGATTTGGAACGAGAGAATCAAGTGCACTTTCGGATTTGGTTTTAAACAACGACAATTCAAACTTCTCGTCAAAGTCAAGTTCTTCAAGATACTTAAAAATTGCAGGACAAGAGTGAGACTTAAACAAAGGAATTATGGGTCTTTCTCGTTAGTGTATTCTCACAATTAGATTTGGGTTCTCATATACTGGAGGTGGATCTGGATCTGGATTTAATCTCGTGTATCTTCTGGAAGCCAGTGTGGAATTGTTTCAAACAATCAAAGGGACACAAACAATTTTTTCAGCCTATCAACTTCTAGACTCAATCATCCAAGGTCTAGAACGAATAAGTATACTGGGGTAAATTGCAAATCAAGCGCTACATTCACAAGCTCATCGGAGATCGACTGAAGCAATGTTTATCTACTTCCGCTTATGCATAGAAAAAGCGTTTCGAAAGCTACCTGGCATGACTTCAGACTCCGTCTAAGACTCATGAAACAAACACATCAACTAGCAAACAATTTTCTTCCCCAGTATGGTCGCCACTATGTTAGCGCTCAAATCTGCCTCAGGCTGAGGAAGGCAAAACTCGAGGCCACATCAAACCACGCTCAGCCTCGTAGCTAGCCCTATGAGGACAGGAGAGGGCTCTCTCTGGGTCTATCTCGGTAAAAGATCTTAAAAGGAGCTGAGATGACTTATAATTAATACTGATTTTAGGCTAGTAAAGAGATAGGAAAGTTTGATTTAGATTTTTGAGTTTTTTGTTGGAGAAACGGGAAAACCAATTTTGGGTCTGGGGATAAGGCCAGATCTTTGCAGAATTCGAGTTGGGACGAGGTAGGCAGTAGTCTTGATGCCTTTGATCAGATGTATGGATGGATTAGAATGACAAGGAGCTGAAGAGGGCAAGGGAGAACATGGATCCTCTCCAAACTGGCGAAAACATGTAAAACTAAACAAATTTAAAGGAAGAGCACTATAAACAATGATGTCAACCTCATTTACTAATTCATTTAGTTTCAGAAGCATAAGAAGGGAATGGCATACATTAAACATGAATAAAATTACAATAACTGAGAGATAACACCATCAAGAAATGAAAGCCACAAGAATCCCAACAGGTGCTGCAAAACCTCTGATCTTTCCTTAGCCAAAGTATGAAAAATATGTACAATAGTGTGCCAAAATCTTCCCAAGAGTCCAACCCTTGCTACTGACTGAAAATTTACATATATAGATCAAGCCAACCCATTCCCTAACCTCTAGGGGTCGAGCTCCTCCTTCTAGGATCAGTTCGAACAAATTCTAAACATGGAGCAAGAATCTAGGTGACTAAAGCAACCTGCCTCTAAAAAGAAGGAAACTGATTCATTACATTAAATTTTCCTATTTTATGAATGAATCATCTAGAATATGGTAAATAAGTGCCAATTTTACATCATGTACATCAAATTATATCAATCTGGGTCAAAAATCACATCAAGAAGTGAAACTGGTGAAAACTGGCCGAAAACCTCTATGCGTAGCGCCTTGATCTCTATGCGTAGTGCGCCTTTCAGCCTATTTTTGGGGCACTTCCCGACATCGAAATCAAGCTCACAATAGCTGGTTGGAAAGCCCTGGATGTCTTCTATCCAGCACAAGTAGAATTTCCCAATTTGGAGCTCATTTTCCCCTTCAAAGTTGCATTCTCCCAGAAGTACTTCCTACTGTTGCAAAAGGTGGCAGCAAGGTGGTTTTCATGGTGTTTTTGGGCCTTTTGATCATCCAGAACTTGATGAAATGCTTCGCTAATAACTGAGCATGCACAAATTACCATGAAAAACCCAAAAATATAAAGTTTCCCTCCAGCAAGTGTCCCAATCAAAAGCACGCGCGTCGACGCGCTACTCGTATAACTGAAAAATATGTTTTTGGGACCAAAAATTTCAAAATGACAAAAATTTCTCCGAATTTTCTCAAATTCGGAGTGAAGACCCTCCATCATGTATCATGCCCAGCCAGTGAAGCCTCGGCCAAAACTTGAAGTGGATCTAGCCTCTTTCACCGTTTTAGTGCTCTGCTCAACCTGCTTTTCAAAATCTTCATTTTTGCTTTGCCGACATGCATGCGAGCCCAATAATGATGTTTCATGTGACAGAGCATGTCTTTATCTCTATTGGCCTTCGCCAACAACTCCTCCAAGTGTTGATTGACTTTCTCAAGCCAAAATTTCCGCTCAACAGGTGTCAAATCGCTAGGTCTTTTTCGGGCCAACCTACGGTCTTCATGGATTTGTCGCAACTCTATAAGTGTATGCTGATCCTCTAGCTGCTTATTGCGCTGCTCCAAATATTTGATCAGACATTCTGCCTTCAGTAACTTCTCATTCAAGCTGTCAATCTCAGCCTTCTGCTCTTGGATGATCTCTTTCAGTTTCGAGCTAGGAGAGCTCCTATCCACATCACTAAATGTAACATCAATATCATGACCTCTTGAATGGCCCTCCTCATGTATTGACCTCTTGCCCCTGTCCTGAACCTGTACCTGTACCTGTACTGAAGAAGAAGGCGAGACCCCTTCCATGCCATGTGGAGATAGTACTCGTCGTGTAGCTGCAAATAAGGCCCTGTGGCCTCGCTGATATGTCACATACACTGGAGCATTGATATGCTCGGTCTCAGGAATGTCAAACTGATGTGAAGGCTCTCCCTCATCATGAACTATCTCTGGAGGTGGCTGTGGCGCTGTGAAAAAGTCACGAGAAATAAAATCCTCCCAAGTAATGCCCTGCTGTGCCAACTGATGAACCACTACGATCTTGATCAACGCGTAATGATAAATACTTCTATGCTGTTGTGCTGGGGTCTTATTTTGTACAAAAAACACCATCCTCTCTATGTTGCGATACATGAAGTATGGAATGTTCATCATACGTACCCTTGTGAAATGCATCAACAAACGAACATGGTACACATAAAGACGCGAGAATCTGCCCTCACAACTGAAATACTGAATGATGAGTTTCATCAAAGGTGCAAACTCATCACTCAGGTATTGGAAAGGAAAAACCCTGCTCAGGTGCCTCATATACCCAGGTTTGATGTACGGCTCATAGTAGGATTTCTCCAACTGCTGACGTTTATTCCATTTTTCTCCAATATTTGGTATCCTAGTGGCCTGTGCAATTGTCTCTGGTGACAGAATGAAATCTACTCCGGCGAGGTTTACACGACCATCATGTAAATGTAGAACAAACAAACGAGCTAGTTCACGATGATGCTGGATTTGTGAAATTAACTCACAATAGTGGTAGCATGACTGATAGCGAAAACAATCCATTGCAAGCGGGCAAGCCTGCAATTGAACCAAAGAAGTAGGCTCTTCCCTGAGATGCCTACCACCTTTGCCACCTCTGCGAGACCTCCGTGGCACATTACCCTCTGTTGTGGAATCACTGTCATACTCTTGCTCATAAACTGAATCTGTGTCTGACATGGCTTTAAAAACAAGATGTCTGCAATATGTATGTTGATATAGGTGTGGTGAAATCAAAATTTCAATGTATACTCAAAACCCAAATATGTTACATATGTACCAAAGCATCATAGGAAACAAGCCACAATGGTAATAACTCTGTTTAAGTGGATTGGCATAAAACAGTCATTGTTTTGATCACAAGGAAATTTTGACAAATGAGCAAAAAGTGTAATGTGCAGCCTTTGCAATGCTGGCTAAAATTTGTCAAATGAGTATGGGACTGTATTTCATTAATGGAGAATGGGAAAACAACATGATAATGACCATAATGAAACAGTGGAAGTGACAGTGGTAATACAATGGCAATGAAAACAGTGGTAAAATGATAAATTGCAGCGCGAGGGCAGTGACACTTTGACAATAGATGCGTAGGTACCTATATCAACCATACAAGTTGGGAAAATCTTCACAAAGCCACCAACATGTCATTAAAACCCTAAGGAATGAATATGCTATGAGCATAGGGTTTCACCTCTCTACACCCAACACATTAAGTTCCCCACTTTAAACACACTACAAACATTTCAAAATTTACTGAGCAGCCATCAAAAACCTACTTGCAAGCTTTGGAGTCGATTTGGCAGGGATCCGGACGCACTAGAAAAAATTTGTTGGCGCTGTGATTGTGTGCGTAGCGCATGTACCCAACGCGTAGCGCACAGCAAGTGCATAGCGCCTGTGGTTTTTAACACTGGCTAGTGAGGCCAAGTGCGTAGTGCGCACTATATGGGTAGCGCACACCCTGTATGGGTAGCGCGCACCTCCAAACATTGTCCATGGCTATGAAAACACGGCTTCGGCCTTCAAGAACACAAACACGATTTCTTCCTTGAGATTTTCGAGCAAATGAAATTGTTTGCCATGATTTATATGTGAAGAAAATATCTCATCAAATCAGATTTGATTTAAATTTGTTTGCTAACCCACTTTATAATGTTTCAACACTTTGACATTTGATCTTTTAATACAATGTTGCTCTTTGAATTTCTCTTGCTTTTTCTGAGTCTTGGACTGATAATACTTTGTTGACTTTTGCAGGGATCCGGCATTTGGCTTTGGAAAAGATCAGAGGCTTGCTCTGAAACTTTTTGTGATGAAACAAATACAATTATTACAATGACAATTTCTAGTTCCAAAACAGAGTTTTGGACTAAAAATGTTTTCAAATGCTTTCTGAGAAAAAATATTAAATGAGAATCTTTTGAAACCAACCTCATGGCCTGCGGGCTTTTATTACATGCATGCAAAGGACTGAAAACCCTAGAATCTAGGACTAGAGACTTTTTTTTTTAATGAAACTAATCATTTATGACGATGAATGCAATGATCATGTACTTCGGTGATTTTTGAGAAATTTTTACTAACCCTGCAGGGACAAGCATGAGGAAACACAAGACAACCAAACCCCCTCGTCAGTCAATGGCATGCCCCTAGCGAAATGCAATGAAGTGGAAAGAGCGAGACACCTAATAATGATATGCAAAAGCGAAAAGATCTCTGACAGAGGGTTGTAAGGACCGACTCTAACAATGTGCACCCAACAAATAATGCCTAGACTTCTAGAGCGCATATACCATTGCCAACCCTTCGCGCTCCTTGGTTAAATAATTATTTTTTCCTTAGACAATTTCCTGCTCGCAAATGCAATCAGATGGTTGATATCTGCTGCACTTGGTTGGGTTAACACTGCTCCTAATGCTATGCAGAACACATCTACATGTACATGGAATTCTTTCTTCCAATCGGGGAACACTAGAATAGGTGCTTTATCCATTTTTTCCTTCAACACATCTAAGATTTTCTGGCAATTATCATCCCAACCAAATGTCACATCCTTCTTCAATAATTTTTCCATGGGCACAGTGATCTGCACATATGCCTTGATGAACTTTTTATAGTATCCTGTATGTCCCAATGTTACCTGCAACTGTTTTATATTCCTTGGAGGCTCTAGATTGATAATCACTACAATATTAGCAGGGTCCACCATCAGCCCTTGCTTACAAACAATGTGGCCCAATAGTATCCCATATGGTACGCAAAATATGCACTTCTTTAAATTAAGGGATATCTGATACTTCCTACAAGTATCCAGCATTAGGCGAAGACTTGCAACATGTTTTTTCACTAATCCAAACATCGTCCGATCATCAAAGTAAACCTCCAAAAACTTATGAATAAATTCTTTAAAGGTTGTGTTGGGTAGCGAAGGTCCCACGTAATAGTTTTGGGGCGTAGAGCCTATAAATTAGGATAAAAATATTGTAAAAACTCCGAAATACGTGGAGCACGAAATGTAATAGATCGAGTCAAAGGGTTTTCTTCCCAAGAAATAATATAGAATAATAGGAAGTAAGTCGGCTTGCCCATGGTCTGCGGACCATGGGAATGTATAAATAGAGCGAGGTTCTATGGGTAGAAAGGAAGTTCTTGATATGTACTTTTGGATCTGAAATGTAATTGGTTTTTGAGGAGCAAAGTCTTGAAGCGTCTGTAAGTCTGAGTCAAGGGAATTGGTAGGTATATAGAGGCTTTGTAGCTGTGTGCGCAGAGGCCTAGTAGAGTCCGTAGATGTGTGCGTGGACCCCTGTAGCTGAGTGTGCAGGGTGGATCTGGACGTATTAGCGAGGGAAGTGAATAAAGATAAGTTGATTATGAAATTCTGTGTAAAATATGAATTATTACGGATTTGGCTAATTTATATAACTGTTTGATCTATGCGTGTATGCTTATGCTATGAATTTATGCAAATCCGTTTCTTTCCTGGGTGCACGAATTGGTTATTTCTATTAAATGTTTGCTTAAAGACCATAAAAAGTAGATCGAATCCATTACAACGCATTAATAAGCATTAAGGGGTTTCCTGGGTCCGGATCTATGTAGGGCAGAGTGGCGCGAAGCTGCTGAATGGTGCGCGAACCTTCCAAACCATGTCAAGACATCCCAAGGGTGCGGAAACCTGGTTCCAACACCCTCCCCTACTACCTCGGGTGAGACCTCAGTCCATGCTTTGCGGGCTGTTGTCGAAAGGGCTAGTACGCAGGATTTGTTTGGCTAAATAACTCTTCCGAACTTGGGTCAGGCCCATATAAGCCAACAAATGGTTCCATTGCCAAGACCGGGATCTGCCTAAGGGGTGTCTGATGTCAGAACACTGAAATCCTACAAAGAAAGAGCTTGAAGATTCATTAGATCAGGAGCAGTATGAGGTGATAGAACACCGACGCGCAAGCCAAAGGTTAAGAATGATGAGCATGATCTAGCTTCTTGTATTCAAAGGAGCAGGAAGTGAAGATCCAGAACAATTTTGGTTCGTGGTAACGACGGTATGGGAAGCACATGGAGTTACGGATGATAACATCAAAAAGGCTACCTTAGTTAGCGCGTTGCAGGACCGAGCGCTGACATGGTATATAAAGTACTCAAGCGATAACCCAAATGCAGGAACAATGGAGATCTAGACCGAATTAAAAAAAGAATTTAGCTGGCCGAAATCGGAAACGCAGTCGATCATAGGGTTCAAGGAAATTGCGATGATGCCTGGTGAAACTCTGTGGGATCTAGATCAGAGATTGAAAAGTACAATCCGTGAGGCGAACATGACACTGTTGGATGCGCAACACTGCACGTGGTTTGTGGCATCCCTGACACCACATATAAGGACGACACTATCACAGCAAAAGATCTCAACCCAAGTCGAAGCATTAGAGACCACGATGACATTGCATGAAACCCCAATACAGGATCAGGGGTTGGGAGTTCAACAAATCCACTCACAAATACAAAACATGTGTTTAGAAATGTAGAAGTTAAAACAAGAACAGGCACCCCACCCAGAAGCCTGAGAGGAAGTATGGTGTATAAAGTGTAGAAGCCAGGGTCACGATAAAGATCACTGTTCAGTCTTTGCGAACTATGTGGCAGCGGGGGGACCAATGCCATTGCGACCAAAGGTACAGGCAGGTCCAAGCATGGCATCCACACTCTGGTGTGCGACATGTCAGGAGGGAGAAAAGCATGCCACGAAAAAAATCCATCTATTACAGAACATGAGACATCCCCCTCCACCCCCCCTCAGCGGCTATTTTGCAACTTTTGCAGATCGGTGGGCCACGAGGAACAAGACTACCGTAGTTATCAATTATTGATGGACCAGTCACCTGCCTACAGAATGCAAACTGAAGTGCGAGGTCAGGATCCAGCCGTGGCGATAGCGCGCGGTGGGTTCCAGGGACGTGGACGAGGACGGGGAGGAATGGGGCCAGGAAGGGGTCACGGGCAGCTCATCTGTTACAACTGTAGAGGACCAGGTCACTACGCGCGGGACTGTACCAATCCGACCAGAATATCGTGCCCTTACTGCGAACAATTCGACCATGAACTGATAGATTGCCCCACACTAATAGTGTAGATTCGTGAGAAAAAGGAAGCACAACCTACGACAACACAAAACGTCCATATGATGAGGTCCAAACCGCAGGAAGAAGATCCCAATGTAAATATGGTGCTCAGAAGTGGCATGGTCAGAGGAGAAGATAAGGGGAAACCAACCAGGGAGGACGTAGGAGTTCACAAGGAGATAGGTCTGGAAGCTAGGGAGAGCTTTGCGGAGGTCTCTACCCCAGGTAGTAGGGATCAATTCGAGCTAGAAAGGGATCCCTCGATGCTGACTACCTTTTTAGAGACATGCATGAAATTTCTTTGCGACAATAAAGCGGTTAAGGGCTTGTAAGAATTGATAGATAGGTGCGTAGGGTCAAGTGAACCTCGCATGATCTGGAAATTTGGAAAACATGCATCGTGGACTGGGCGGGAAATGCGGTTAACAATGTAGATTGGTGACTATGAGATGGATCAGATCATTCTGGACTTGGGCTCAGATGCAAATGTACTACCTAAACAAACGTGGGAGCGCATGGGCAAGCCCACACTGCAATGGTCTCCTATTCAATTGAGGATGGCGAATCAACATAAGACCGATGGGAATACTACAAGGGATTACGGTAGATATAGAAGGCGCGAGCACCCGAACGGACTTCGAGGTAATCGAAATTGTGGATGAAAGTAGCCCTTACCCTGCATTATTAGGAATAGACTGGGCCACTGACATGAATGGAGTTATTAATTTAAAGAAGCGGAAAATGATCTTTGAGAAGAAGTCGCTCCGCGTAGTCATTTCACTAGACCCGACTGAAGGACCGCGTTACATTGAACCCATGCATGACGGAGGCAGTGATGATGAATTAAATTGTATTTATAAAATCACTACACAATATCATGTATGAGACAATCTGAAGGTGGAAGGAAGAATATCGTGGGAGCATGTAGAATCCTGCACTGAAGATTTAGATGAAGAAGATGAGCGATGGTGTAACCCGTTGAATGGGGTAACCACGTTAAACTGCAATATGGTGACTAAATCGCTGTGTTGCGTTAAAGCGCAGGATCATGAACCACTGATGTATGATGGGCTAACAGTAGTAGATGAATTCTTGATCAAATTTGAAAGAACAGTACCAAAGCACCAATGGTTTGATGCATTGAAATGGGAATTGTGTGCGATGCCTGTGCATTGGTGGGGCACACATGAAGGAACCTTTGAAAATTGGCGTGACTGTAGGCGAATGATGCAGATAAGATTTGGGAGGCAGGAACTACGCACAATGGAGAAATATGTTGGACGTGACGATTCACGCATGCACCTGACTAGATGGATCCAAGCCTATGGAGAAGAGCCTCAATAGGAGTGGGTACACTTATTTTAGCATACCCTGGACGTCATCCCAAGGAATTGGTATACTGAAACAGAGCTCCGACATGGCATAAGCGAATGGGATATCTTGCGCGAAGGGTTTCTGTCACCTTTTCTCTTTGAGGATCAATGGATGGATACTATGGATGACGCACTGCAGGTGGTAAAAGTCACTATTTTCAAAATACCATCAGAACCAGAAGAAATTGTGCAGCCAGATTGGTCGCAATTGTTGAGCCAGGCCCTAGAATGTTACAATGTACAAGTAGAAGATGATGAGGACGACCCTAGAAACACCAATATTCTAGAAACAGAGGGGAGTCGTGAGGTGCACGAACCAACAATCAAGGATCTAGACATCACTGTGCCACTAAAAACGAAACAAGTAAACACTGGAACAGAGGAAGAGTCGAAGTATGCAACACTGGGAGACTACTGGGATGATGCCACGGTGGAAAAGGTGGTCGAGTTGCTTCAAGAATATCAAGATTTATTCCCCACAAAAATCATGAAGTTAAAAGGGATCCTCGATGACCTGGGAATGATGAAGATAACCCTGAAGCCGGATGCAAAGCCAGTTAAGCAGCAGCCTTACCGGTTGAATCCAAAATACAAAGCGAAGGTCCGCGAAGAGTTGGACAAGATGCTTGCAGTAGGAATAATTGAACTAGTAGAAGAGTCTGACTGGGTAAGTCCTATGGTTGTGAAGGAGAAGAAACAAAAGGGTGAAATTCGCATTTGCGTCAATCTCAGAAAGCTAAATGATGCATGTGTCCACGATCCCTTTCCAATTCCATTTACAGACGAGGTACTGGAAAAAGTGGGAGGACAAGAAGCCTACTCATTCACGGACAATTTCTCGGGTTCCCACCAAATTAAGATCGCGCTAGAGGACAGGAGTAAGACAACTTTCACCACCGAGTGGGGTTGTTTTCAGTATACGGTGATGCCCTTTGGGCTAAAGAATGCGCCGACGATATTCTCCCACGTTGTGGTAACTGCATTCAAAGAGTTTATACACAAGTTCTTAGAGGTATATCTTGATGATTGGACCATATTTGGGCTAGTTAAGAAACATACCGTGAGCTTACAACTAATGCTGGATACTTGCCAATGGCACCAGATTGCACTTAATCTAAAGAAGTGTACTTTCCTCGTCCCCTTCGGGAACCTGCTCGGTCATGTGGTTTGTAAGCAAGGTATGATGGTGGATCCGGTGAAGATCACTGTCATACTCAATCTGCAAGCGACGTGAAGTGTCAAACAACTGCGATCCACACTAGGACATACTGGTCACTATCGGAAGTTCATAAAAAGCTATGCACAGATCATGGCACCAATGGAACAGTTGCTAAAGAAGGATGCTATGTATTGCTGGAATGAGGAATGCAACAAAAATCTGGAAACGCTTAAGGAAAAGATGGCATCAGCCCCTATAATGGTCTTTCCGAAATGGGACATCGAATTTCATGTGCACGTTGACGCGTCGTGTATGGAATTGGGCACGATACTCACTCAAGAAGGAGTGGAGGGAATTGATCATCCGATCGCATTCGCAAGTCGACGATTGTCAAAAGTTGAGAAGAACTACTCCACTACTGAGCGAGAGTGATTGGCGATGGTATACGCGCTTCAGAAATAATGCCACTATCTACTCGGAGGACACTTTAAGATGTATACTGACCACTCAGCGCTAAAATATCTAGTGAATAAGCCTGTGTTGGGGGGGTGCATTTGTAGGTGGCTACTATTATTCCAAGAGTATGACTTCAAAGTCATCAGAAAGCCCGGACGTCTGAATGCAAGCCCAGACCACCTATCTCGAATTGAGAACATTGAAAAGCCCACAAACTTGGAGGAAGGACTATTGGATGCACAATTGTATGTAGTGCGTGTTGCAGATGGCCATTTTGAGGACATAATCCACTTCTTAACCACAAGAACCGCGCTACAGGGATATTCTATTCAGTAGAAGAAAGAATTGGTAATATGCGTAGCAGACTTTACTGTTATTATAGGACACCTCTACAAGATGGGAAATGACGAAATATTACGCAGATATGTACCTGAATTTGAGCGAGGACAGATCGTGGCCGAAGCACATGGAGGGGTTGCTGGAGGACACTATGCGGGTTGCGCCACAACATAGAAGATTCTTCGTGTAGGACTATGGTGGCCAACTCTACATCAAGACTCAGAAGCATATTGTCGGGCTTGCGATGTATGTCAATGGACTGGGAAACCATCGCGAAGGGACAAAACACCGCTCAATCCACAAATGACGCTACAACCATTCGAGAAGTGGGAAATCGACTTTGTGGGACCTATTGCACCTCAAGGGAAGACGAGTGCGCAATATATTATCACCGTGACAAAATATTTGACCTGGTGGGTAGAAGCATAGCTGGTTAAGGACTGCACGACTGCTACAATGACAAAACTTTTGTTCAGGAATGTGTTGACATGGTTTGGATGTCCAAAAATTCTAATGAGCGACTGAGGAACACACTTTCTGAATGAAAAAATTAGCGCACTAACTGAGGAATTTCAGATATATCATCAACAGAGTACGCCATACCATCTGCAAGCAAATGGGACCGTTGAAGCATTCAACAAAATTTTGGAGACTGCGTTGACTAAGGTCTGTAACGCACAGTGAAATGAATGGGACTTGCGCATCCTTGTTGTGCTATGGGCTTACCGAACCATGTGCAAGAAGTTGACGGGTCGAACACCTTTCTGGTTAGTCTATGGCAAAGAAGCTGTTATGCCCATGGAATATATTGTACCCATCTTGCGAATTACGACAATAACAGGCATGGCCAACCGCGGGGCTTTGGAGGAACGGCTCACGCAACTGGAGGAACTTGAGGAGGAATTATTTTTGACCAGATTCCATCAGCAAGTACAAAAACAACGAGAGAAAGCATGGAATGATCGCCGTATCAAGGTGTGCACTTTCAAGGAGAATGATCTAGTATTACTATATGATAGAAAGTTTGAGAAATTCCTTGGCAAGCTCCGAATGCATTGGTTGGGTCCCTATGTAGTCAAATAAGTTACAAATGGAGGCGCGGTCCAGCTTGCTAAGATCAATGGAGACCCCTTCCCGGGACGAGTAAATGGCAGTCGCCTAAAGCTCTACATGGATGTGTCGACCTCCTGACTAACCGATCGAAGGACAGTCTCACTGCTACAACCAGTTGAAAGAGAGCGTAGGATGATAAAGCAGTCTGGGGGGAAGCTGCGCAACCACCACGGTGCACGTGGATATGGTCTGTCACAAGGGTCGCGGTTGTGCAGAAAGGGATGCGCTGCTGCGTTGACAAGCAGAGAGGTGACCATTGCTGTCACTATTCTTGACAAGATGTCTGAGGTAAGACAAAAGGGAGTGGGCGACGAGCAATTAAGAGACAAGGTACGAACCAGATCTGGAACGATATGCCGCATGCTTAACATGAGAACACCGGAAAAGGCGGGAGCCAACAAATTTGAATTTCTAAACACTTATAAATCATAGGGAGGCCTTCACCGAATAAGTTGCGCTTCTGAGAACCTTAAGCTATTATCAGGGAAAATTTTAAGAACCCCCCCTAAATTTATAAATATAATAAATGGGCGAATCTCCATGGTATATAGGAAAAATGGAAGGCGATTTTATCAATAATATAATATGTATATATAATTTTTTTGCGAATCTCTCACCAGGCATGGCGAATATTTTACTCAATTATAAAATCTTGTAAGATCTTGGCGAGTCTTTCACTAAATAATAAAACTTTGTAAAGTCCTAGTGAATCTTAGCATAGGCTACATGCTGGTTTAATTCCCCCATTTAAATAGGCTACATTCCAGGTGAATACCATGGGTCAATACCATGTGCCATTTTGGTGAATACCATGGGTCAATACCATGTGCCATTTTTATTTTTATTAATTCTAATATTAGGGTTAATAATGGTTTTTTGCATGGTATTAATAACAATCTAGTCCATGGTATTTGTCCCATAGTATTTTGGCCATAGGTTTCACCTAAATATAACCCATTTTTTGAGTGTTCGTAAATATAAGGTGATTTATGGAGTAAATATAAAAAATGTTTTATTTGTTTACCATACCTCTCGTTTATTTATATTTTTATTAATTTACCATACCTCTTTTACAAATATGGTATTTGGCCCATAGGATTCACTTAAATAAAACCTCTTTCTTGAGCCTTCATAAATAGAACGAGGGTTATGGACTAAATATAAAAAGAGGTTTTATTTATTTACGATACGTCTAGTTTATTTATATTTTTATTTATTTACCATACCATTTGAGGAAGTATAAAAAGATGTTTTATTTATTTACCATACCTCCACTTTACTTATATTTTTATTTGTTTACACCGTTACATGTATATAAGGTGACTTATGGAGTAAATATAAAATATGTTTTATTTATTTACCATAACTCTCATTTATTTATATTTTTATTAATTTACCATACCTCTTTTATAAATATGGTATTTGGCCCATAGGATTCACTTAAATAAAACCTATTCTTGAAAATGGGCGAATGGATTCACTTAAATAAAACCTATTTTTGAAAATGGGCGAATGGAAGGTTGTAAGTCCTAATTTCAAGGGCTAAATTTACCTTTTTTACCCTCTCCCTTAAAATAAGGTGGGCTATTTGAGGTGATTTGTAAAAATGTACTATGATACAAAATATTCGCCCACTAAAAATTTAAAACCCCTTAATTTCGCCAAAGGGCGAACATTCGCCCCTAAAATTATCCTTGGCTATTATGCTTCTCACCGCTGTGGAACTCTTCATTATCTACGCTCAAGGAGGAAAGCCGAGAGTTGTGATATGGCCAAAGATGCTAGGTTTTCCCAAGAATACGATGTGGACAGCTGTGGGCGCGGGACAGAGTTCAGCATCGACGGGAGGGGATGTGCTGGAAGTTTATAGACACGAAGTAGAACTGGTCCGGATGCTATCACCTTACCCATGGGCTAGATGGTGAACCATAAAGGATAAAGGACAAGCTGTGAATACAGAGCCAATTGGTGGAATTGCAGTTAACAAGTCGTCTTTGGTGTATCTTGAAGATTGGGATCTCGTGGACGGCAAAAATGTTCTTGCAAAATTGCAACACAAGCTGTCGCAGACATTGTGAAGAGAAGATACAAACTTAGAAATTGGCTGTGTTGGTACAAGGTGGTCCCGTCTACGGCACCCCAGCTAGAGCTAAAATCCTATGAGGGGGTGTTTTGCGTTAACTGAGCAGAGAAGAATGAGCACTATCGGTTGCGAGAATTGGTAGAACTCACGAAGCAAGAGCTGGAAGCAGCGTTGTAGAAGATGAAGAAGGAGCAACAAAATGATGGACATCACTCACGGAGAGGTGAACCATGGAGCCTAGGCAGCGCGTCTCGCCGCACCAACAAGTGACTCGGGATGAATCACGATGATTATGTTGGGGGCCTGTTGGGTAGCGGAGGTCCTGCGTAACAGTTTTGGGGCGTAGAGCTTATAAATTAGGATAAAAATATTGTAAAAACTCCAAAATATGTAGAGCGCGAAATGTAATAGATCGAGTCAAAGGGTTGTCCGTCCAAGAAATAATATAGAATAATAGGAAGTAAGTCGACTTTCCCATGGCCCATGGACCATGGGAATGTATAAATAGAGTGAGGCTCTTGTTACAGGGAAAAGTGTCTATTTAGAACTGCTCTATCCCACTAAGGTGTGACAGCTGCCTTAGAAATAAACAGAGAAAAACTACTTTTGTTTTTCCTTTATGAATTATAGCTAGAGAGGAACAGAAAGACCAACCTCTGTCTTGCGCTAATCCTTCGATTCGATATCTCTCTTCTTTGATAGTCCTCAGCTACCTGCTCCCTTGCACGCCCAGCTTCACAAAGTAACTGTAAGATCACAGAAGCATAGAAATATACAAAGACATGGATCTATATTCATAAGCAATCTAGGATCAGATGTAAATTGACCATACAAATGTAACAAGCATCAATGATACAAAAGCATGGAGGAAAACTCAAATAGCTTTTATTGATAAACAAGAAAAGAGCCAGGAGGAGTTACAACTAGTTGTTCTGATCCAGCATCAACCTCCCAGCAAAGAAGCCCCTCTTCACCTCCAACAAAGCTTAGATCACCCAACAATCTGATGTTTGTCTCAAGAAACCAACAACAATTCCTTACAATATGCAAAATTCCAGCCTCCGGATCTCTGAGATGAGGGATCCATATATAGATATCTGTAAGGGGCATGAGTCAGCTTGTGATTTGATTAGTGTCTTCTCTCTGATAGTTCTTGCTTCCACTTGGAGACTGAGGGCCTCTTACTCATCCTTGGTTGAATTCAGTGAGGCAAGTGTCACATGAGAAGATTCTAGAAGCTTCCATTGCCTCTCCACCTCGCGGAATGACACTGCCATTTGTCATTTCTCGCCCATCGCACCCCACAAAAGGGAATTTTGAAATGCAACGCACCCTCACAGTGTATTTGGGTGAGATGCAACGCACCTAGCCAGTGGAGCAGCTGCAATGATCCTGTTTTGACCAATTCTGAGCAGTTTCTCATGGAGAACTTATGGGAGAAGCTGTAATTTGTTGACCTTGTTCCTTTAGGGGTTAGAACAACACTTTTAGGGACTTAGGAGCCCTTGGTTTATGGACATTTCATGCTTGGGGTTGTAGGGCCCAAAAATGTCTATAACAGTTGCCCCCTAAAGTATGAGGCCGTTAATCTTTTGGTGTCGGGTGAAATGCTTTATTATGAGGATCAGAAGTTCTTTCAATGCTGGGAAGAGACCTGTAATAAGATACAATACAATACATTATCTTCATACTATTTTCATGATCTAGCTGAGGCGAGCATTCCCATGCTCAGCTTTATAAATTCATTTTTTATGTACATAGGACAGAAAATTATCTGAGTGTAGGCTGATGATTCTGATAGAGCCATCATCCTTTTGAGTGGATGATTATCTGTGTAGCAATGATGTACATTTAATGTCTTTATTTCCCTGAATATATATCACAGCTCGGATGGATGAAACTAGATCCGGGGTCTTCAATCTCGTCTAATCTTCACTCAAAGTACAAATCGATCCATGTGAGAAATGTTCTAAAGTCGAACATGGAAAGACATCGCTTGATTACCAGTCAATGATGTAAACTGTTAACAAGCGCGACAGGAATCACCGATAATGATAATGACCCTCAAGGTACTGCAGTACAATTCACGTGGTGTGAATAAAGGACTTGGTGTCGAACACCACACAAAATCTTTCGGTCGAAGGTCATTGATGTAAACCTGTCGCCGGAAGTGAGAAACTTGCAATTGAGGCATGCAAGCTTCAAAGTACTGAATGGGGTGTTCCTAGATCAACTTCTTGGATAATGAGCTGATGTCGACAAGAAGTGATCCGTCACAGGAGGGCCTTAATGAATCCCACATCAATGACATGAACGGTGCAAATGATTTTAATGGAGGTGAAAACGATCTGGTGATATAAGGTTCAGGGTGGCGGTCATGAAAGGATGGAGTATAATGTATGGTAGTGGGTGAGTCACAGGTGGACTCTTTGAATGAATTCTCTTGAACATATCGGCGACACTGATGTGATGGATTGGTAGCATTAACCCCAAATGTGGATGGTATGGCGTGACCATGGTGATGTGACCGGTGAATGAAACAACCCAACCCGACTCGGACATGGAGTGGAAGTGTCATGTTCAAGAGCGACTTGCTACCAACAAAGTTTCTTTGAGTTTTCTTCCCAATTTTTCCCCAGTCATTGCTGACCAGTACCTCTTTATTTTTGTCAAGCTTGAGGAGGATAACATATGCTTGTTCTATAATTTTCCCTTCGGGCAAACCCATCGCTATGTTTTAACGAGCCTAGCGATAGTGAAACTCGTTCTCGTCTAAAGACAAGTTTGTCGCTATTAATCTTTTTAAGGAGTTTAACGAAAAAGATAACTCGGTCCTTTTCAATTTTAGAGAGTCTGAAAAGGGACGTAAAGGTAACTCCAAAATTCCTTTTTTGTCATCTAATCCCTTAAGTCCGAAAAAGTATAAAATAATACAGAAGGGATGAATTTTCGATACTTTTAACGAGCCGAACAAAACAAGCGCTCGATCTTTTTGTGTAATAATCCCTCAGGTCCAAAAAGATTAAAATCTAGAGGAGGGATAGCACTTCCTGTCCCTTTAACGAGCTGGAGAGGCCAATGGCTTGGCAATATTTTCATATTTTACGAGGTAGTTGAAAAGAGCTTAAAGGAGACTCGTCTTTTGAGGAACGAGGATAAAACAGGTAGCAGTTGATTCCAGGTAAGGTTTGGAATTTTCCAATCACGGCAGTGTCACAAGGATGGCTAGTGAAATCACTCTTCGCAGCTTTTCCTCAAAATGGGTAAACAACCAAATGGAGGTGAATGATCGGCCAATGAAAAAGTGGAGGTGACGGTGCAAACACGACCCAGGATTTAATGGCTGAAGTACTACATTCACGATGGTTATTTACCGGGGAATAGTTCATTTTTTAATGAGCTTAAACGCGGGGGGAAACATTTGCTCATGTCTTATGTTTATTTTTTAACGAGCTTGAACTATGTGCTAAAACTGCTTGATTAATCCAGTCGTGTGATAAGAATGTCTCATATAAAACGACAACTTTTAGAGTTTTGCCCCACATCCTTTCTTTATGAAAGTTAGGAGACGACCAATCCTACGAGTTTAAAGGGTTAGAGATCCTATATATTTAAAAAAATAAATAGTCGCTCTTCGCTTGCACGCCAAAAGGCTTGCATGCCCCCAGATATAAAACAGAGTTTCAAGGTTACCCCTTCTTTAGTCCGTTAAAACATTTGTTTTACCGAGAGAGGCCTACCTCTTACAGGTTACCAAAGATTGTTCCATTTACAGCGCAAACAGAACACTTCTTCGGCAATGTCTACCGAAATAGACAAAGGTGAGTGAAGGAGGCTACTCCACTCACATAACTTTGACAAGAGAATCTTTTTCTAGAATAACCCCCTCTTCCAATCACAGACGGGGGTATAGACTAGTCATATTCTTTCGCGGAAACCTATCCTATACCCGAAGTTTTCCTGCCGAAGCAGACCAGGGTGCATGCCCCCTGGGTTTTAGTCATGTCCCCCTGAATCACTCGCGCTCATCGGGAGGATGGACTGGAGATTGAGACATTTCTTGCGTGAAAAGACCATTCAGGGATGGTATATGACTATTTTCTCTGTATGATCCGGGAAATGAAAGCTGGTCTACGAGCTTGACCACTCTTCCTTCGTGTGGAAAACACATTACTCTAAAGAGTGAGGAGACAATTGCTCCCATGAAATAAATATAGACTCGTCCAAGGAGTAGATTGTAATCCAGGGGTCCTTGAACTACCATTACGTTCATGTGAACGGTTTTCCCTCTCAATGTTATGGGCACATTGGGAAGGATCCTTGACGGTCGACTGGTTCCTTTATCAAAGCCTGTTAGATTTCTCATCTCAGGCAAAAGCGATGGTGAACCAAGCGCTTTCTAAGCAGTTGAGGAAAGGATACTCACAGAAGCCCCTTCATCTATGATGGTACCAGCCATAACCATTCTATATATTTGAACAATGATTCGGAATGGTACACTAGCCGGCAAGTGGGGTCTGCCTAGTTGATTCCAGTCGAAGGAGACAACTAGGTTGCTTGGAGGTGGGACCGAATAGACGGTCGGGTATGAATCTGACGAACTTCCTTCCTGCGGTAAAGGAACAGGTAAATTGCCCCCATGTTCGTTGGAGTCTCTGCTTATGAAAAGAATTTGGACGGTGTCATCCTTGTTCTCTTCAGTGATTGTATCATCTGAAGATGGAACCTCTGAAGGCAAGTCCGGGTCAACTGCCGCCTCGACCTTTTGACTCTCGTCTGGTATGGATTCAGATGGTTTATCTTTAATGATAGATGCTTCAGCCGACCACCTGAGTGGGCCAGCCGGGTTTTCAACTAGTGACGGACTCGGCAAGAGTTTTTTATATCCAAGAGGAAGTCGTAATGGTGAAACCAGATGATCATCCAAAACTCTTTTAGCTTCGTCTAAGAAGGGACAACAGTGGACGGCATGATCGCCTTCGCACAGTTTACAAGGAAATCTATATTTTCCTTTTTGTCCTCGGGCTTCACTTTCACTAGTTAACGGTGTGTTTTCAACATGATCATCAGAGGTTGATGACACCGGGTTGTGAAAACGAGGAGACCAGTCCCTTAAGATCCAAGGGATACAAGGACAATCTCTGTGATAGTGGTCTCCCTTGCAAATGACACATGGTGATTTAGGCCTGGTCGGTGCAGTGTTTGGATTTTCTCTAGACGACACTCGTTTGCCCCCATTCGCTTTTGGCTACTTCTTCTTCTTCTCTTTCTTCTTCTCCTTAGGCACTTGACTTTTGGCTTTACCAACCCCATCAAGCGAAGAAGAAGGAGGAGAGGAAGAATTAGAGGAAGTAGAAGGTTGGTGGGTAACTCTAGACTTGTCTAATTGCTGATTCGATTGTTCAGGAATTATGGTGTTCTGAACGACAGAGGTCGAGAAGAGCCATACAGGAAAACCAATTGTCAGTCCTGGAAGCGACAATGTGGCCATATGGGGTGCACCAACATCTCCCCAAGAGGAGAAGGGAGTAGGATTTCCTTCAAGGGGAATTCCTTGGTTGGTGGATTCCATTTTCTCAACCCAAGATCAACGTAGGAAGGGTAATGAATGTTCCGTTTAAAATAAATTTTAGACGCTTTGAAACAACTTGTTTTTTCAGTTTTTAAGAGTCGAGAAAAAATAAAATATGACTCTAGTCTCCTTCGATTTTTAATGAGCCTAAAGTGACAAGTGCTCAGATGGACCTTTTCCGTTAAGGAGTCTGAAAAGGAACCAAAGGGACTGCTTTGGAAATCTAGGTAGAGGGAGTACCAAACCAATTGCAAAACTGCATAATAATTTTTATGGTACGGCAGTCAATTTTCCTGAATGCTGTGTTCAGTGCATTGCGATCGATAGGGCGATAGACACGGCTTCCTATGGATAAAGGATTAAGCCTATTGGGGTCTCCCAAAATATACTCGACGGTACGTGGGAGCACAAGTCCGTATTGGCACTTATCGTCTCAAAGTGGAGGAATCACCCAACCATCAGTGAGAACAATAGTTACCAGGCTTTACAATGCCATAATATGTCTCTAGCCTAGACTTCTAAATGTTGTGCGTTAAGTTCCAAAGCGTTGTTAGATTCATTGAATTTATTTTAAGTTGATCTTGTTTATGAAGTTTTCCTTTTGGGTTCACCACGAGATGTAGATGTAATTCCTAAAATGCAATCTAAGATGATAAACAAACTTTTTATCTCCTTTGTGCAATGAAAATCCTAGCTACTAGGGAAAAGAAAGACAGAATCTTTTCACAAAGAGCAAAGAGCACACTCTAAATGCACTTTCCTAAATCAAGCCAATCAGACTGTCTATATGCAAATGCACATGCATGTATTTTTTTTCGAATTTCTTAATGTATGAATGCTAAAAATGGAGACGATTACAACACCTTACGATTGTGAAACGAATACATGTTTTTGACACTAGAAAATTACAAATTTAGACCAAAAGAAATAGTAACAGGATAATCGACCATCAACAACAATCAAACTCTTTCCTAGGATTGAAAATGACACTTGCGATAGTTTCAAATAAAATGACGACAATGCGATTATGCTACTTTTTCAAAGGAGAATTGTAAATGACTCAACAAACACACAAAAACATCTATAGTTCAAGCAGACATTCAAGCAGACATATACTGATCACAGGCAGCAAAATTCAAGAATAGAACTGGAAAGAATTAACCACAAAAGCCACAACTGCACAGAGCTAGTCTGATCAGCGCACCTGTAACACAAAGAATCTGAAATGCAGCACAGGTTGCCCACTCGGGAAGTGCGCTGAAATTCAAAATCTCTGAACAGTACCTGCGCTGGGCCAGAAACGAGACTCTGTTCGGGTTCCGGGTCACAGTTTGTAGTTTAGTTCTTGGGTTTTGGCCAAGTAAAAATAAATTAGTAATGCAACAATCAGGGGTAGATCTAAGGAGGATCTAAGAGCTATCACAAGGGCAATCAGATATTTTGTGAATCAGTTGTTTAAATCATAAACAGATCCAGTAGATGGATTGAAGTAGCAGTTGTCTACTTTGCATTTGTTATGGCAAATGCAGTTGGAATGCTACTTGTAAGTTTATGAAACAAACAACAAATAATGATAAACAAACAAACTAATTAGCTCCCCAGCGGAGTTGCCATTTTGTTACAGGGAAAAGTGTCTATTTAGAACTGCTCTATCCCACTAAGGTGTGACAACTGCCTTAGAAAAAAACAGAGAAAAACTACTTTTGTTTTTCCTTTATGAATTATAGCTAGAGAGGAACAGAAAGACCAACCTCTGTCTTGCACTAATCCTTCGATTCGATCCCTCTCTTCTTTGATAGTCCTCAGCTACCTGCTCCCTTGCACGCCCAGCTTCACAAAGTACCTGTAAGATCACAGAAGCATAGCACTATACAAAGACATGGATCTATATTCGTAAACAATCTAGGATCAGATGTAAATCGACCATACAAATGTAACAAGCATCAATGATACAAAAGCATGGAGGAAAACTCAAATAGCTTTTATTGATAAACAAGAAAAGAGCCAGGAGGAGTTACAACCAGTTGTTCTGATCCAGCATCAACCTCCCAGCAAAGAAGCCCCTCTTCACCTCAAACAAAGCTTAGATCACCCAACAATCTGATGTTTGTCTCAAGAAACCAACAGAAATTCCTTACAATATGCAAAATTCCAGCCTCCGGATCTCTGAGATGAGGGATCCATATATAGATATCTGTAAGGGGTATGAGTCAGCTTGTGATTTGATTAGTGTCTTCTCTCCGATAGTTCTTGCTTCCACTTGGAGACTGAGGGTCTCTTACTCATCCTTGGTCGAATTTAGTGAGGCAAGTGTCACAGGAGAAGATTCTGGAAGCTTCCATTACCTCTCCACCTCGCGGAATGACACTGCCATTTGTCATTTCTCACCCATCGCACCCCACAAAAGGGAATTTTGAAATGCAACGCACCCTCACAGTGTATTTGGGTGAGATGCAACGCACCTAGCCAGTGGAGCAGCTGCAATGATCCTGTTTTGACCAATTCTGAGCAGTTTCTCATGGAGAACTTCTGGGAGAAGTTGTAATTTGTTGACCTTGTTCCTTTAGGGGTTAGAACAACACTTTTAGGGACTTAGGAGCCCTTGGTTTATGGACATTTCATGCTTGGGGTTGTAGGGCCCAAAAATGTCTATAACAGCTCTATGGGTAGAAAGGCAGTTTTTGATATGTACTTTTGGATCTGAAATGTAATGTGTTTTTGAGGAGAAAAGTCTTGAAGCGTCTGTAAGTCCGAGTAAAGGGTGTTGGTAGGTAGATGCTGTGTGCGCGGACCCCTGCAGCTAAGTGTGCAAGGTGGATCTGGATGTATTGGCGAGGGAAGTGAATAAAGATAAGTTGATTCTGAAATTCTGTGTAAGATATGAATTATTGCGGATCTTGCTAATTTATATAACTATTTGATCTATGTGCGTATGTTTATGTTATGAATTTATGCAAATATGTATCTTTCCTGGGTGCGTGAATTGGTTATTTCTGTTAAATTTTTGCTTAAAGACCATAAAAAGTAGATCGAATCTATAATAGCACATTAATAAGTATTAAGGGGTTTCCTGGGTCTGGATCTACGCGAGGAAGAGTGGCGTGAAGCTGCTGAATGGTGTGTGAACCTTACAAACCACATCAAGACATCCCAAGGGTGTGAAAACCTGGTTCCCTGCTACCTCGGGTGAGACCTCAGTCCGCGCTCCACGAGCTGTTGCCAAAAGGGCCAGTAGCTGCAGGATTTGTTTGGCTAAATAACTCTTTCGAACCTGGGTTAGGCCCATATAAGCCAACAGGTTGTGACTACCACCCTAGAAAATGTCGCAGGGGCATTCTTAAGTCCAAAGGGCATAACTGTATATTGAAAAGCGCCCCACTCTGTAGTGAAGGTAGGCTTACTCCAATCTTCTGGCACGATCTTGATTTGGTGAAATCCCAAGAACCCATTTGTGAAAGAGTAGGCTTCTTTACCTCCAACATATTCCAAGACTTCGTCTATGAATGACGTAGGGAATGGATCATGTACACAAGCATCGTTCAACTTCCTTAGATCTAAATAGATTCAGATTTGTCCCTTTGTCTTCTTCTCCTAAAATATCATAGTACTAATCCAATCCAATTCTTCTGCAGGCTCAATAATCCCTGTTGCAACATCTTATCCAGTTCTTCATGCACTTTTTCTTTGTACTTAGGATTCAACCGATATGGTCACTGTTTTACCAACTTCACATCTGGCTTCAGATTGATATTCATAACACCCAGATCACCTACTATCCCCTTCAAATCAGAAAACTTCGTTGGAAATAAGTCCTGATATTCTCGCAATAACTCCGCGACCTTGTCAAGGTGTCCTCACCGAGTAATCACCTATATTTGTGAACTTTGGCTGTGCTTTTGACCCAATGTTCACTTGCTTAGTTTTCAATGGTTTTGAGATGTTAGGAACTTCTACCTTAGGTCCGATGACTTTGCATCGTCCCTATGATTTAGGGATACTAATATTCCTGGGATCTCCCTCACCTTCTTTTGTGGTAACATTATAGCATTCCAAAGCATGGCGCAGCTGCATACTCCAGTCTAGTTGTACCCATGCAACAGGCTCTATAGGTGTTTTGAATATTTCAACCTTGATTTCCTGTAATAATTCATCAATACATTCGAATCCATCCTCAAAATTGAATGTTAATCAAAAGATTTCTTTCATAACATCCTACTCCGCGGTTCCATGTCGTAACTTTATTTCTAGATACAAATTCATAGGGATAGTATCCAAAGTGTGGCAGAATATGTGCACCCATTTAGGCTATGGTTATGCTCCCCATGCTTTCATCCAACAAGCTAGATGCTCACGCAGATCATCCTTCCCTGTATATTTTTTAGCAATGTGGGTATTGGCATATCCAAACCGCAACTTCATCATCCTTCCGTACACCTTCCAGTCTGCAAAACTGTTCTTATGTGTACCCCACCATGTCTCAGTGGTGGCTCTCAGCGCGATGTCCAATTCTTAGAACCGATGATCCTTTGGTACATCCCTTTCAGATTTATCAAGAAACAAATTTACATCTTCTAAGCCATCATAATATGGTAAATTGCGTACCTTAGTGGATATACACCAGATTGATTTAGTAAGAATATTGCATCACAACATTGACACTTCATGCAATCTATTTTACCATTGCTTGAGATCCTCATCTGAAATCGAGTTTCAGGAGCTATCCTTTTCCCCAGTAATTCTCCCATTCGCCGTAGGGTTGATCCAATCCTCATTTTGCTCAGTAAGCTTATAGATCTGCTCAATATCATCCTCCTCATAATAGTCTCATACTTGTTCAATATACCATGCACCCTCGGTTGGATCCAATGGAACAATGAATCTCAGTTCCTTCTTCTCAAAAGTCATGCTATGCTTCTTCAAGTTGATGATTGCATTCATATAAAACGCCCTATCAATTCCAAGCAACACCTTGTAGGGATTACTATAACCCATTATTTTCATTATTTCAAAATAAGCTATAGTGTGCGCCCCTTCAATATCTACAGTTACTCCATGTAATCACCCCATAGGAATAATCTTCTGTTGTGTTTCCATTTTCCGCTGAATTGGGGACCACTGTAGTGCTAGCTTTCCCATTCTTTCCTAGCTTTGTTTAGGCAAAACATTCACATTAGATCCCAAATCTAGGATCACTTGGTCCATTTCAAATTCTCTGATTTCTACAGTCAATCTCATCACTCGACTAGTCCTTTTCTTACCTTTGTCTACTTTATGCACTACGCGCTATTCAGGCAGTGGCTTACCCTTGCCAACACAGTTATCTGCCAACTCCCTTAGTCCCTCTACTACTTTCTGATACCTTAGGAGCTTCATGTAGGTCTGTAAGAAGAATGTCAACAATGAAGGATCTGTTTCCTCCATAACAATGACTTCTTCAGGCTTCTCCATCCGTGCACCCTGAGTTTTTGATGTGGAAACTCCTAATTCTGCAAAGCTCTTTTTTTCCTCCATAAATGTTTCCTTTTCCTTATGCAAATCAAATCCAACATCTTTGTAAGTAGCCTTGGGCACCCATATATTTTCTTCTGGTTGTTTTCCTACGGTTTTATCTTCCCCCGTAGTTATACCGCTTTGCGTAATGATATTAACGTTGGGCCCATCTTTGCGTGGTTCTGATCTCATCATCTAGATGTTCAGGCTGGGATGCTGGTTCTTCTTTTATTGCATCTTGGGGATGAGCACGGGATAATATTCTATAATGTGGTCAAACTGTCAGTAATATTGAAAAGAGGGGTGTGTTGGGTTTTGACAATCTAGGGCAAAGTGGCATGGTTCCGCACAATTGTAACAAATAATCTATCTGCGACCTCTTCCAACTCCTCCTCCTAGTCCTCTTCCTCATCCCTGGAATCCATCATGCACTGTAGTTGTGCCTTAATCCTGGTGAGGGTGTGTCTGATCCTGTACTCTATATGTCAGAGTTCTATCCATAATTAACTGACAACTTCATCAATTGCGCTCATCATGGCCTACAAACTTACAAAAATTGTAAAATAGTTTTTGGGGAGTCTGTACAAACTTCTGCAACAATTGGAAATTTTCTATTGAATGTTTTCTTGTTATCTGGCAGATAGTGCACCATGGCACCACACCGGTGCTCAACCCAACGGTATTTCTCGGCTTCAGTGGGATATGACCTCCCCCAATTAGATAGTTCTGATACACTGGGCAATGATCCTTGTCATGACCATGGCCTTTGCACTTTAAGCACCATACTTCCGCGTGAGTCTCATTTTGGACCTCTTTCCCCTTTTTGAGATCCTACAACTCCATATGTAGGCTAGCCAACTGCAAATGAATATGCTGCACTCCCAGATTCGTATCCTGAATAGGCGAAGCCTCCAATTTCATAGCTATTTCCAGTGATTCAGCCTGCAATCCAACCTTATACTATGACAATGGTAATCTCAAATGAGGTAACAACGAAGCAATATACCAATCCTTATGTTTCTCATCTGAGATCTGTATATTAGCCTATTGTAGTAGACATTTCAACCTTTGATCAAAATCCCATGCAGATTCATTCACCTTCTGCTTAATTTCTCTTACCTCAGTTACAAACTGGGCTTGAGACTTAGGCTTCACATCTTTTGTGTATTTCAATGACGTAGCTAGATGAGCCGTACTGTACTAAATATACCAACTCAATGCCCTATCTTGCAACACTATGACTAGCTGCTCTTTCTTCAGATTGTCATCCATTATCTGTTACAACTTCCAAACATCTGCTACAAACCAGAATTGATCAAGGTCTTCTATCCCCAAACCCTTGAATATAAGAATATTCATAGCATTTTCCATACTGAATAGCGAAGGTGGAGGTGGAGGTGGGGGTGTAGGTGTGTGAGGTGGAGGTGATGGAGGAGGTGGAGTTTATGGATGTGGTATTCCCACAATACCCTGATATATCATCTGTGGCGTGCCTTGGGATATCTTTAGACTATTACTTTCTTCGTCGCTATAAAATGCTCCCAACAAAGGACTGTACTCAGCACTTGAATCTAGATCTCTTCTGAATGGTATCCCACTTCACATAGCTCCTGTTGAGTCTCGTCTAAACATCAATTTAGTGGCATAAATTGTTTCTCACACAATAACATTTTAATCCAAATTTTCAGAGACTTTAGATACTTACCTCTTGGTCCTTTGAAAAACTGACGTTCAACTTCGCTATAATTGGTAGAGGTATCAATCGCGAACTTAGTAAGAAATCCACCAAAAATACTCTCGATCCAATAATCGTCAGCCTTCACGACCTTGTTCTTTGATCATTCTAGGTGCATCACTAACTATGGAGTCCACACAATATGGTTATCTAGCTTTCAAGTAGGTTAACCATCCCCCATTTTAGCCAGCCATTCGTATAATTCACACAAAAAAGAGCAAAAGAAAACTTCGTGTTCCTCTGTATACGAATATCTTTGCAACCACTCTTCTTTCGACAGGCGTGGATTCCTGTTTTATTGAGTTTCAAACTTGTGTAGCTTCTGATCTATCCAATTTTCAATCTCATTTTTAGTTGGTCTCCACTTATGCCACATCACACATTCCTCAGATAGATCCCGGCCCGACAACAGAACCATTTGTTGGCTTGAGGGGGCTTGGACGCAGGTTCAGAGTTTGCTGCGCTAACCAAAAAAACCCTATGCTACCAGCCCTTTCGGCAACAACCCGCATAATGCAGGCTATAGTCTCACCTGAGGTAGTATCAGGGGATGCTAGAACCATGTTTCTGCATCCAAAGGACTATGTTATGTGTTTCTATCAAACTTAGGGCTTATCTCTACCTTCACGAACCCTAACCCTTAAAACTCAGAATTGTAGCAATCTAACTGTTAGCAAGTTTACGCTCTTTGCTGATTATGTTAATCATAACATCATATAAATAGATATATGTAAGTCTTCACGAATCTATTAAGTAATTTTCTTGATTAATTGCATTCAACCGATCAAAATACAATAAATTCAGATTAAGCAGTAATACACAGATACACATAAATTCTCCAAACAAGCCTTTATTATGCTTAGACCTTCAATTACAGTCCTTTCCAACCCCACACACACAACTCCTGGGGCTTGCGCACTAAGTTACATCTTACCAAGGTCTACGTGCACACAGCCGTAGGATCCTTCCCCTTCACCCAAGTACATAATTGACAAAACAAACCCAAAACTTGCCCTTCTATGTTCTTACTTTCCATATCCTATGACACTTATATGAATCCTTTTTATATGATTCTTCATTACAATACCATGGTCTGTGAACCATGGGTGAGTCACAAAACAACTTGAATCTTAACAAACTAATGGGCTTTGACCTTCTAAAATCCCTTTTGACTCCTATCGACCTATGCTACTCGCGCTCATGTTGGGTTGTGTTATATTCTTTCCACGATTAGCTGTCGTAGTTAACCGGGGGGTTAGAGGGGGAGGAGCCCCCCCTTTGTTGCAGCGATTGCATAGTGGGGGGGGGGGGTCATAGGGGGTTTGAGGGGGCCAGTTAGCCCCCCTCTAAGGGTTCCGGGGCAGCGGTCCGAGGAATTTTTTTTTTTGGACCCTATATTAGGTGGGCGGACCTACCTATGGTTTTGTGCATGGTTTTCGCACATGGTTTTGGGCACGATGGTTTTCGGTCCATGGTATTGGATGCTTCAGCATGTATATATGTATTGTAACATTGAAAGGAACATAATGAAAAATCAAGCTGGTAGTCCCGGTTTTGGGATGCAGGGGAAAATATTTGTGTATATGTATTTTATGTGTTATACTCTCACTATTGTTAATTTTTTGTTTTTTAGAATTTGTATGTAGGTAATTTCTGTATGGGGTTAAAACCGACATTTGGTATCAGAGCTAGGTTTGGCTTCAAGGGGATGCCTTTGTTGCTGAGGGGTTTTGCTCAGGCCTGTGGTAGACCTTGTTCAGTGGGAGATCTACGGGATCGATTCTGGTGGTGAAAGAAGATGGCGGGTAGTGGAAAGATAGAGATAAAGAAATTTAATGGTCAGAGTTTTGAGTTATGGAAACTCAAGATGGAGGATTTGTTGGTGGATAAAGATCAGTGGATTGTGATAGATCCAAGTACTAAACCAACAAGAGTGTCTGATGAAGAATGAAAGAAGTTGGATTGGAGGCAAAGAGCAGACTATGATTGTGTGTCTTATATTCAGTATTGTTGAATGTATCAGGGGAAGCCATGGCTAAAGGCTTTGTGGGACAAGTTAGGTACTTTGTACCAATCTAAGTCTCTGGTGAATAAACCATTCCTATGAAAAAAGCTGTATAACTTGAGGATGAAAGATGGAGACTCGGTGACAGAGCATCTGAACACATTTAATACTGTGGTAAGTCAGTTATTATTTGTTGATATTAAAATTTTAGATGAAGATAAGTGCATCAGTTTGTTGTGTTCTCTACCAGATTCGTGGGATAGTATGGTTATTGCAATAGGTAGCAATGCAACTGCCTTGAAGTTTGATGAAATAGTCTCATCCTTACTAATGGAGGAGATGAGATGGAAAAATATGGAGAAAAAGAATGGTGGTACCTTGTCTTTACGAGGAAGGTCCCAGAACAAAAACAAAAATAAGTCATCGAGTGGGAGATCTAAATCTCCAAGAAAACTTGTAAAGGTGTGCTGGAAATGCGGAAAGGTATGGCACTACAAAAGGGACTGTAAATCTAAAGCTCCTGACAAAGGAAAAGGATCTGATGATGCTCATTCCGTAGAGGAAAAAACCACCTCAGATGAAGGTGGGGATGTGTAGTTGTATTCTTCAAGTACGCATGTAGATTATGAGGCATGGTTGGTTGACTCAGGTGCATCCTTTCACTTCACTGCTCATAGAAAGTGGTTTTGCGAGTATGAAAAATATGATGGTGGTGATGTCTTCTTGGGGGATTATGGGAAGGCTAGAATCATTGGTCGTGGAAAAATCAAGTTGAAGTTGCAAGGTGGAAGGATTAGAACACTTCCGGGCGTTCTGCATATTCTTGCATTAGCCAGAAATCTTATTTCTGTAAGCAATTTAGGTGATGCAGGTGTAAAAAAAGTGTTCGAGAAGGATACCTTCAAGATGGTTCGGGGAGCATTGGTATTGATGCGGGGAGTTCGGATTGGGACTTTGTACAAGATGCAAGGTAGCACTGTTGTTGATAGGTGCAACAATTCTGTGGTTCCTGAGAGTGGAGCAAAAAACACAATGGTCTCTGGATAAAAGACCATGCTATTGCATAAAAGGCTTGGAAATATTGGAGAGAAGGGCCTTCGAATACTTCATGGTAAAGGTATGGTAGAAGGTATGACTAATAACTCTCTGGATTTTGATTTCTGTGAAAATTGTGTATATGGGAAGCAGAATCGGGTGAGTTTCCCCTCTGGTGGTAAGAGGGCGAAACAGATATTAGAGCTTGTACACAGTGATGTGTTTAGACCTGTGAAGGTTCCATCACTAGGTAAGTCTATGTACTATGTATTATTTATAGATGTGTTTTCAAGGAATACATGGATATATTTCCTTAAGAAGAAATCTGAAGTCTTTGCCATGTTTAAAGAATTTAAATCTCTGGTGGAAAACCAGACAGAGAAGAAGATAAAGGTGCCGAGGACAGATAACAGTGGAGAGTTTTGCAAGAAGGAATTTGAAGAATTCTGTAAGAAGTGTGATATAACATGGTAAAAGACTACTCCATACACACTTGAGAAAAATGGAGTTGCAGAAAGAATGAACAAGAAGTTGACGGAAAGGGAAAGAAGCATGCTCAGTGGTACCGGGTAAGGATAGGAATTCTAGGTAGAGGCGGTGGAGACTGCATGTTAGCTAGTCAACAAATCACCTTCATTAGTGTTGGAGGATAAGACTCCACAAGAGGTATGGACTGGTAAGAAACCCTCTCTTTCACATCTTAGGGTATTTGGATGTGATGCATATGTACATGTTCCAAAGGAGAAAAGAAAAAAGTTGGATAGTAAATCTGAAAAGTGCATCTTTATTGGGTACAAGGATGGTTTAAAGGGATATAAGCTTTGGAACCCAGTAACAAGGAAGGTTGTGTACAACCGAGATGTGTTGTTCAGAGAGGTGAAATATGTTATTTAAACATGAAGTCCAATGAAAGGAACTTGAGAAGATAGAGTTTGAGCTTAAGGAGGAAGAATCAGACTCTATAGCATAAGAGGAATTAGAAGATGAAGAGCCATAAACTCCGGTTGTGAGAAGATCAGTCCGAGAAAGAAGGCAATTAGAAAGGTATAGTCCATCTGCTTTTTGTTCAAATTTTGCTCTATCTTTTATTGATAATGATCCCATAACTATGAAGGAAGCAATAGATTCAGAAGATGGAAAACTCTGGAAAGAGGCCATGGTTGATGAAATGGCATTTTTGCACAAAAATGAGGTTTGGGATCTAGAGGAGTTGCCGACTGGAAGGAAACCCATTGGCAGCAAATGGGTGTTCAAGAAGAAGACAAATGCAGAAGGAAAGGTGGAGAAATACAAAGCTCGGTTGGTAGCAAAAGGTTATTCCTAGGTGCTGGGAATTGATTTTGGTGATACGTTTTCTCCTGTTGCCAAGGTAGCTTCTATAAGATTACTTTTATCTGTTGCTGCTGCTTTTGATTTTGAGGTAGAACAGATGGATGTCGTTATGCTCCTATACAAATAGGTGTCATATTTCATGATTGACTTGATGGGCTATGAATATGTTCATACCTTTACTTGTTGCAAAGGTTTTCCATATTATCAAAAAAATCAAAAAATTTAAAAAAAGTAAAGAGGGTATACCTTAAAAGAAAAAATAAAATGTTGAAAAGAATAAAATGGTCAAAAAAGTAAAAGAAAATGAACCCCACCAAAAGAAAGACCAAGGAAAGTGTGCAAGTCTAAATGACACTACTTTTTACTTTTATGCAATAAACAATTGTGTGCAGCTTGTAACTTATGCCACAATTGATGAATAGTCAAACAACGTAATCTTAGCTAGTTCATATTTTCAATTTTATGTTTCAGAGATAGAGAATAAAATCTGACCACACTGTTTAATCTTGGCAGATAAGTAGATAGGTAGAGTGAATAAAAGGAGCTCAACAATTTAATCTGAGCCCTTGGATGTAATAAGGTTAGATTTAGATAGATTTCTACATGTAAAAGAAAAGAAAGTGTGATAAGGGTTTGCCAGTTTAAGTGCACCCAAATAAAGAAGAAAAAATGTTAGGGTAAAGTAGGTAGGGTAGGTAAATGGTGTTGCAGAATTACATGTGATGGATAATGACTCTAAATGTGTTAATTTTTACTTTCATCACAAGTTCTAGGCAGACATCACATTGGAAGCATTTCAAGCAAGGCAAGGTCAAATAATTAACTCTCCTTTTCATCTTTCCCTACATTTTCACTAATTCCCCTTAAGTACTAAGGCAGTTGAAAATTAGAGGGGCTCAGAGCATTTCTCTGACTTTTGGAGGGACCGAACCCTCGACCCAATAATTTAAAATCCTAAGTACTTAAAACCATCATTCATTTGCTCTCATAAGTATTTTCCTAAGTAAAATTCTATTTTACTTAGGAAAAATACACAATATCACATAAAAACCCATTTTCCACTTAAGCCTAAGTCAAATACATAATCCTAATGTTTTACTTGGTGCTTTTCATTACATTGTCATATTAACTATTAACCTATTTTAAAAACTATAACTCCCGCACAATATTACCCTTTCCCGTATTATTTAAATATATTAAAAATCCCCAAATCACTATATACCCCGCCCCTTTGGTTAATTATAACCATAAATATGTTTAAATAGGATTAACTAGTTAACCCATAAATAGTTAACATCCTAACATCCCCACTTCATTAATTGGGATTAATTAACCCTCACGGTTAATTAAGAACCCTCCCCAACCAATCATGTTACCCCCAATACACTTAAACAGTTCTTAATTGAGTCATGCCCGCTCGCATTAAACCCTGCTGCATCGCGCCTCCCATCAGTCGTCTGATCGCGCCTCCATCATCCAATGGCCATTAATGATATCGCGCACAACTTTGTGGTTGCACGTTAGTGCACGATCACAAAGTGGTTTTCGCACAACACTCCGCCACGCGTCGCAAAACCTGTGGAATCGCTGGTCCTCGGCCAAATACCGCCCGTCTCCAAAAGTGGTGCGATACCATACCACTTACTGCCCTCCGCATACGACAAAACATCCTTTCCCGGTTACGTCATCCGCCCGAATAAAAAAAAACTCCCGCCAACTTTGACTTTGTGAATAAAACCAACAAAGTGTCAGTTTCATTATTTTGTATAGCAAGTGCTCCCATGCAAAGAATGTCCAAGTCAATTGTCCAAGCTTTCCAACCGCCACCTTGCTAATAAAATTGCAGCCGATGTAGCCCGGAACCTGTTAGCCACCGTCAGCACCTGTCATTACACTGTTCATTCCCCAAATACAGGTATTTATCCAATTTCCGCCGAAACCCTGCAAGTTTTGGTTTTACATTATAAAATCCACAGAGAAAGGCAAAATTCATTGCAAAATCAGTCTTTGTTTCTCCATATAAGTTCCCAGACCTGTTAGTTTTCCCATTTTTCACCAAAAACCCAAGTTCCTTTCTAAATCAACAAGAACCAGAAATGGAAACCCCTATGGCTTTGTTTGTTGCACCCATGAATGCCCCTCATAAAGATTTAGACTATCTGCCTCTTGCGGATAAAGACTTTTAGATAAAAGACTTATCCACTGAAAAAAACCACCTTAAGGTCTTTTTCCAAAGTAGGGATAACTATCTTAATGACTCTGACATCCTAGGATTGTGGGAATCCAACCTTCCCATGTATTTCCTCCCCTCAGTCCATGTTTTTCCTCATATAATCCACCAATACCAGGCCAATTATGACCCTAACCTCAGAGCAGTTATGTCTCCAAGCCAAACAATCCTCTTTCCAATAACTGCTTAATCCATCAACGAAATGTTGCAATTCCACTCCAACCAAGCTCTCACTCCCCTTTCTATAGGATAGTTACTTGAGAAATCCACTCAATTGTCCCAATTAGAGTTGAATTATATTTGTCAGATTTTCATGTTGTCTAAACATCAGCCTAAAGACCCACCTCCTTATTTGCACGCTTTCTTCACAGATATGGGAAGACTCATTGTTGATATGATACCTTTGATTATGGGATTCAACACTAGTGAGTTTGTTGATGAGGTAACCCTAGTGTTATTGTTAATTTATACTCTTGGACAACCCCTTGTTGTGAAGTATGATTATGCCTCCTATATTGCCAATAATATTCATGACCAATTCCTAAGATTGGACAATGAAGGAGTCTTCAAATACACCACTTTCATCTATCATCTTATGTTGTATTATCAGTTAGAGAATTTCCCTTTCCCTGTTAGAAAACTTGACACTAAAAGCAATCCAAGGTCTGTTATCTTTTGGAGTCCCATCTTCCATGCATCCTATGAATCCCCTTACTCATACAATGAGTTCATTGACCAATTTGTTCATCCATCGACCACCTTATTCACAAGGGTTTCCCCTCCTAGGATCAGTGGTGACATTAAGAGAATCCTACAGCTCTCCAAGCAGTACAGAATAGGTGATTGGTACCTGTACAAGAACCATACAAAAATTAGGATATATGGATGTGAGCTCTGCCCTTTCAAATTACCAAAATACGTTCCAATGAGACTGTTTGCATTGGAATATTTCAGACAAATGATACATACAAATATGGTTCATTTTTGCAAAGCCAAAAAGAAAGCTCAACTCAGAATAAAAAATCAGTTAGGCCCTTTTGTATGCAATGATAGGGAAGCATGGAGAGAAGTAGAGAAAATTCTAGAAGATCATCTTAAGTTGCATAAAATTTTTGGTTGGAGGCCATATGACCCTAAAATTTTTATATGTGATAGAAGAATGAAGAATATATTGTCACCCTACATTCACCATAGGATCCCAAAAATTGAACAATTTGCAAATATGGATGAATGGAGGGATGGGACACTAGTAGAAAAGGATAGTGAACAAGTCAATATTGAGAATGTTATGAGAGATCTTGAGAAAAAACTTGACCTGGATTCTTTTGGGTAGGTACCATTTGAGTTATCTCAAAGATCAGGAATTGGTGCCTCCACTGCTGGAACCTCTCAACAAACTTCACAGGAAACCAACATATTGGCCACAGGAACATCAAAAGGCAAGGAGTTAGAGAACAACATTCAAACCACATAACAGTCTACAATGTCTAAGCAGACTGAAACTTCCAAAGAACGGGCCCAAATGCATACTCCTCCCACTCAGGGCAATGTGGGAGAACCTCCAGTTTTGCAAACTCCTCTAAACGAGGAAAGAAACAAAAAGAGAGACAGGGAAACAACTACCCTTGCCAGTGGACCTTCAGGACAACCTGGAACAAAAAGGCAAAGACTAAATCCTTTTTTAGAGGAGGAATTTGCTAAAGAGACTACAGATAGTCATAGGGAAGAAAGAGTAGATAGCCAACAAACTTTTCTAGTAGGAGAAACACCCACTAGCTCACAGAGACAAGAGTTAGAAAGACAACAAAGTGTAGAGGTATCTTCTTTCAGGCCACCAGGGAAAGATGCCTCAGATATCAAGAAAACATTTATAGAAATAAAGGCTAGGAATGATCCATTGAGGCTTCAAGTTTATAATCAATATTTGAAAATGGCCCCCACAAATCAACAGAGATTGATGTCAGCCTATGACATCAAAGAAGGCAAAATGATAATGAGCTATTTCAAACCAAAAGTGCAACAACCTAAATCAACAGCAGATTATCTCAGAACAAATTTTGAAGTCATGGCAAAGGATATTCATCCTTTGGATCAAATTGAATTGCATAAACAAACTAGAGAAATGATTTATTCAACCTTGACTGGTAAGGCAATGATGGCCCAAAGGTTGCAAAATTCCTTGGATAACACAACTGCCCAACTACACTTGGAGAAAGCCTCCTCCCAGGCCAAAGATAATAGAATAAAATCTTTAGAAGAAATAATTATTGGATTGGGTCATGATCCCAAAGATGTAAAGGCTACAGAAGCCTTAATAAAAAGAAAGATGAAGATATTGTTGCCTTAAGGAAGCAGCTGAAGCTACCTCCTTTAAGGCATCCACAGACTGCTGAGATCATAAAGCAAAAATATGAAGAAGAGTTGATGGATTTTCTCTTAAAGCTTAATGAACGACTGAATGAGACTAAGCAAGAACTTGAAAAAGCATTAAAGGACAAGCAGGGAGAGTCGACCTCTTAGCCTCCCAATGTGATACCAGTAGTTTCAAAAGCAGCCCCTCCTACACTTGGGACAGCACTAGCACCAAATATTCCAGCAGCCACAGTAGAGATGATCATAGGTACAACAACAACAGGAACAACATGAGCAACACATGATAGTACTGCCAATTTGAGCATAGAGGAACTAATAAAATCAATGGAAGAGAAACTACAAGTTTCACAGCTAAATAAGGTAAAAGAGTAGTATGCCAACTTAGAGCAAAGGTATGATCTCTCAAAAATAAGTGTTGCAGAAAAGACAAGAGAGATTAAGGGTTAGGAAACAAAGTGAAATCATTAGAAAAGGATCTTACTTTTGACAAACCTCTGACAGAAGTCAAGAAAATTCTTTGGGCCAACATCACTCAATCAATAAATGATTTTTGGCCATCAATCCAAATAATTTTTGAGCAAATTGATTTAGTAAAGGCAGCTCGAGAAGAGGTTCAAAAGATAAGGGCACAGTTAGGAAATATGCCCGAAGAATCCAACAAGCTCATACAATTTTTGAATACCAGGAATAAGTACCAGCTTGAAGAGCTGGACATTCAAGATAGAACAAGAACAATTTTGGAAATCAAAAGGGTTTTTACTAAAAGAACTCTGATGCAAAACTTAGAAAGAAGGTGCCATGACATGCAAAAATAAATTAATGCTTTCATGAAAAGATATGATATTTTGCAGAGTAAAGGGTTGCCTAGTCCTTTAGTTATTGATGATAAACTAATGAGGCATATAGACTCTATGGAGAAATTAGATCAATATGCAGGTAAGTGCATAAACATCAAAAGCATTGTCTACAGGAAGAGTTCTCTATGACAGTCTAGAGAACTTATTCTATGTCGAGCATGAGATAAAGCACCTGTTTCCAATTCAACCTACCTTTTTCAGGTACACCGAAACTGATGAGACCCTAAGAAAACTTAAAAAAAACCAGAATGCCAGAAACACAATGGTGGGAAGAAATGTTAGAAATTTTGTAGATTATCCTTGGTAAAAGGTAAATTTTGGCTATTTACCACAGTAAGTAATGGTAAAGAGGATAAATAGAGATCAAACAGGTCGAAGTGTATCAGAACAGGTAAAGAGTATCAATGAAAACATGGTAGCCAACACAGAATTACCAAAGAAGATAGCAGCAAGCCAAATCATAGGGCCTGCCTCTAGCACACTCACAAGAATAGGAAAAGCACAACATCATTTTGCCTTTTCTCCTATCTACAAGACCATCTATCTCTATTTTCCTTATAACTTATTCATAGTCATCCTAGAATATATCTCACTTTGTTATGAGATGTTTTTTGTAAAGATTTTTGTATAAATACTCCCTCAATTGGAGTATTGAGGGTGGATCCTTAGACATTGCTGTAATACTGATTATTTTGGAATAAAGTGCTGTTGGACAAAATTTTGTATGGCTAGCTGGATAAAGAATTGATGCAAAGGACTTTTCACAGGATTCTTGAATCAGACACCGGATCAATGTCTTCTATATCTCATGTTTTAAAGTTTTCCTTGTTTATTATATCATCTATGTTTCATATCTGAATGATAAACGAAAAATAATGATTCAGAAAGTGCTTGAGTGAAATCTGTTTTCAATCATTGTTATTCTTAATGTTTTCCTCAGAACTAGCATAAACAATGAATTCTTAATTGCTCTTGTTTTCTAGTTTATTCACTTTGATTATTTAGTAAAGAATTCTTAACTGCTCTTTATTGGTAATCATTCAAGTTCCCTCTTTCGAATATGTTGAAGGATTCTTAACTGCCCTTCACCCATTTTAAATCCATTCCATCTATTTTAAGTCTTTAT